>JACJUM010003053.1:852261-895928 GCA_020976665.1 Heortia vitessoides
AACTACTGACGGGATGGCAACTACTGACGGGATGGCAACTACTGACGAGATGGCTACAACTGACGGGATTGCAACAACTGACGGAATAGGAACTACTGACAGAATGGCAACTACTGACGGGATGGCAACACCTGACGGAATGGCAACTACTGACGGGATGGCAACTACTGACGGGCTGGCAACTACTGACGGGATGGCAACTACTGACGGGCTGGCATCTACTGACGGGATGGCAACTACTGACGGGATGGCAACACCTGACGGAATGGCAACTACTGACGGGCTGGCAACAACTGACGGGATGGCAACTACTAACGGGTTGGCAACAACTGACGGGATGGCAACAACTGACGGGATGGCAACAACTGACGGGATGGCAACTACTGACGCGATGGCAACTACTGACGGAATGGCAACTAATGTCAGGATGGCAACACCTGACGGAATGGCAACTACTGACGGGTTCGCAACAACTGGCAGCACCGCAGGGCGTTGCTATTATTATAAAAGTAATGCGAAAGTAATTCTGTTAAGCGACTCAGGGCTTTACTGATGAATCTACTTCGTTGAAACCCCAGGGAGTTGGCTAATATTTATAAAAGTTCCCTTACAAGGCAACACAGCGAAGATGTTTTTGCGAGTGAAACGATGGTATAATTCACTAACTTTTCACCCACCACTTTCATCCCTCAGGAACTGTATTAATATACCAATTAAATTGTGTGTATTTATCACTAAACATAAATAATATAAAACATGTGTATTATCCTTGCAGATAAACCATGTTTATTTCTGGTACTACAATTATTTTTGGGGGTACCACCCATTGCTGAATTTCTGATCACCACCAGGGAAATGAATGATGGCCTCTTATTATTGCAAAGTCTAAGTCTTTGCACTTCTCGATACTCCTGCATCATCACCAACAGCAGCCGGAGAACATCCAAAGCGGGACTTAGGTTTCATCAAGAAATAGAAAGACGGGAATGCTGCTGTCCGTCCCCACTCTCTCGCACTTGATAACTGACGGATCTCCCTCCACTATTGGTCTATATTAGCCTGGCAGTAATACAGTATTTTTTCATTATAAGACCAGGTCGACAAACCAGGTTACAGACCGCGTTCTAAACGTCAACGCTCGGAATATCACAAGGATATCACTATCGCGTCGCAAATCTTCTGACTTGAAGATATAACGTCACATTACCCAGTAATGCCTCTCTGACCCTATACACATCTGTTATTTGGTGGAAGATTGTTGAACTAAAACGTTTTAAAATAGCCTTACAAAGTGTCCCACGTCATTGCCCCAATTCAACGTAATTCTAAAGTCATTTACCGCTATCAACACCCAGATCTCTTGTAGTTTAGTAGACAAATTGGTCTTTATTGCATAATGACTGTAGCCTTTAATAGGTGGATAGTTGGAGTCGATACAACTATTTAAATAAATTGACGTAAATGTTAAAAGGGCAGTATTATCTCAAAGTTAAAACAGATCTTAAAATACACAAGATTTACTAAAAAATTAAATTGTGGTTGGAGTGGGGAGGAGAAACAGGGTTCGCAAATAAAGGACGCGGGTTCGATGCTCGATTTAGAGTTTAGAAGAAGTTCTTAAAATTTGTAAAGAATATTTTAAAATAGTATTAAGACAGGAGGCTAGAATTTGTTTAGGGAATTATTTTAAGTTACTGATAAAATTTTAGAGATGCGTGGATTTTCTTTTATACTAGCAACCCGCCTCGGATTCGCTCGGGTGCAATGAGGATAGAAAAATATTTTGTAATTTCAAAACACTTCATTTAACTTATTTACATTTTAGTTGACTTTTCGGTTACAATACAGCAATCGTTTTCAATCTTGAGTTTTATTTCGAGTAATGAACGCGTGAGTATATTAAATGTGAGGTACCGGCAGATTAGAATAATACCTCCCCCAGTACCAGGTGTCGTAAGACGCGACTAGGGTACCAAAACCGACAGATGGCGATATACCCATGCAAATAAGTCAGCTCAAATGTACAGGGCGGGGATGGGTAGCAGCTTCCCTCTGCGATTGCCAACACACTTGCCCAGCGCCTATGGTCTATGTCCAGCAGTGGACTTTTAATGGCTGGTATAATGATGATAACGATGAATGAACGCGTTAACGTTAGAAAATATTTTACAGGGCTAAATGCGTATTTGCAAGCGTATCGGCCAGCAATCAAACATCTGCCCTTCGCTAGTGAAAGGAATTAACGCAATCTCTTTGTTCCAAGATGGCCGTGCGTGACGAAACGCTTTAAAGAAATGACACATTATAACAATGGCACCTTATTAATTATATTAAAAATAATCTCCAAACTTACAATGTTGTTAAAGATTACGTCAACTACAAAACTGCATGGAATTTAACTGTTTTAACGTCAAGCTTTAAGCCAAAGGTTAAAGGTTAGCGCCGACGCCGGTAGGGGTTTTATTAGCGTTAACTATTGCATAGGTGGTGTTGGTAGAACCATTATCACCACCAGTTTTTCTTACAGGTTTCTTTCTGGTGCGTCGCGTAATTAAACTGAAGTAATCTTTGTTTTAGACTCGTCTGGTGCCGGCTGACTAGTTTGAGATCGGCCTAATGAAATTATCTATGTAAGAAGACTTTTGTGATCTCTTTGGTCAACAGGGTCGCCTGTTTCATATAAAAATATGCTGAGAATCACTTCCTTATTAAAAACATTTGTTATTAGTATTATTTCAATGAAGATTTAAAAGTGCACGAATGGCTTACTTAAATAAAGTATATTTACTTTTGGCTTTGACTAGCTCCCCGTCCCGACTTCGTCCAACTTTATACTAAAATTGTGTCTTGATAATCCAGTTATTGTTAACGTTTTAAAACCCATTCTTGAGTGAACACAAACATTCGGTAATAAAACGTATACAGTTTCTTGACAAAAAGAATTATATAATTTAAGGCAGACGTTTAAGATTCATGCAAATACAAACATTTCAACAATTTCTTTTTATTTATTAAGATATTATTTACAAAGCCGTGAAGTACCTATCCATAGAAAAGTACCTCCCACAGTACCAGTTGTCGTAAGAGGCGACTGAGATATCAAAACCGACAGATGGCGGTATATCCATTCGAAACGTTGCAAATTAAATGCACGAAGCGGGGATAGGCAGCAGCATCCCCGTAGCGAAAGCTGCGCTCTGCGATTGTCAACAAAGGGCAAATTGGAAAGGCCCTTAATTGGAAAGGCCTATGTCCAGCAGTGGACTTTAAATGCCTGATGATGATGAAGATCGAAGCAAATGGTTATCAAATCTGCGTGCTCTGTGGGTGAGGCGTGAATTAGTGCATGTGCCCTTTTGGGGGTTAAGTGACTTTCAGGATTTATTTATTTATATTAAAACGGATCCCGAATTATTCAAAAATAAAATATAGCCTATAGCTTACCTAAATAAATATACTATGTAACAGTGAAAGTAGTATTTTTCTAATCGGACCATCGGTTCTTTGTATCGCGTTTAAACAAACGAACACTTAAGTTTTATAAAATCAGTATATGTAGATTAAAAATGGAGTGTTTAATTTGAATACAAAAAAATATATTATTAGTATTATGTTCACTTACGCTTCTTTACCTTTAGAGTGGTATAATTAAATTTCGGATGTATATCTATAAATTTAAATAAATAGTGAGACATTTGTACCCTTTTTTGTAGGAATTGCGAGAACGGATGGACGTGAATTTTGTCACAGTTAACATTAATGTGGAGAAAAAGTGCATGAAACTGTTACTATAATTATTCTTATATAGAATGCACTAGAAATATACAAAAAATTACAATAAACATTATATACTGTTTGTTTGCCATATATACTTCATCGTCATCATATAACCCATTGGAAGTCCACTGTTGGACATAGGACATCTCAAGAAAGGAGAAACTTTGCACAAAATTGACGCCCCTGTGCATTTGAGCAACTCTGATTTGGATTCGGACACCTGAAAATCCTTAAGACCTGTCTGGTGCCGGACTAGTATAAGGTAGACCACCACAAGGGTCACCAGGGTCATCATGAATAAAATACAATTTTGAACTTCGTATTATGAATTAAAATTGTTCTATCTATTATGTTGGTCGATTCGAAAGTGCGTGTAAATAGGCTTACTTGAATAAAGAATATTTTGATTTGATATATAGGTAAGAATTATACTACTCTGTCGGCTACACTACATATTTAAATGAAGCAAACATTAATTATCTATATTATCTTCCTCAGAGAGGTACCGGCAGAGTAGAATAGTACCTCCTGTACCAGGTGTCGTAAGAGGCGACTAAAGTACCAGACCAGATATGTGGCGGTATATCCATCCAAAACAGTGTAGCTCAACTGCATAGGGTAGGTAAGAGCCGCAGCATCCCCGTCGCGAAAGCTGCGCTTTGCGATTACCAACACACTTGCCGGCAATTATGGGCGAAATTCCCCCTGTCTTAGGGAGGCCTATGTCCAACAGTGGACTTCCAATGGCTATAATTATGACAATCTTCCTCGTCTCATTAAATTTCAAAATTAAGGTCAAATTAAAATCAATAATACTTGAACAAAAAAGACTAAACCGACATTTGTCGTATTTTACAAATTGGCAATATAGAAGCAAATATAAAATGGCGAACAAAGAGCAAAGATCGTCAATAGGTTTCCAATGTAGCTTCACTATACTCGTGTTGTGTGTCAATGATAATGAAAAGGTTGCGTAGAAGAAAGTGGAGCAATAACTGCGCTGTGAAACCGTATCTAGCGAATGGTAGGGTAAAGGGCATTTGAAAGTAGCGTTGCAGAATCGTTGTATATATCGTTATATACTTTGTATTTCATTTATGTAAATATTGGTACGTATATTGTTATATGAATATATATTACATACATATATAGGTCACGCCTGTCTCCCATCGGGTAGGGTAGAGACGGTGGATCTCTACTTGTTACGATCTTGGCATACCTCTCTCGCTTCCCTTGCTCGCATTAGTCCTTTCATACACGCTCGTTTATTCTTGGTACTTCTGACCTGGCCCTTCTTTAATACCTCTTCTACCTGGTTAAGATATGTTCGCCTCGGTCGTCCTATACCAACTCTTACATTCACTTACACTCTATATATTTGTACATAATTAGTATTTAATTTACTATATTTTATTCTTATGAAATAATATTTACACATCTCATACACTAATTTGACTCCGTGGTAAGTTGCTTAAAGCACTTGTGTTACGGACATCAGACAACAGAATTATCACAAAAAAATACTTATATATTTTAACACCCAGAGACAGAACAAATGTAAATCAACACAAATCAATTTTTTTTTCTGAGTAGGGATCGAACCTTTGGCGTAATTTATAATATGTATATATACAATCTTTGTGATAATCTTATCTAAATAAATAAAAATGAATGTTGCTAAGCGAAAGTCTCGTGAACGCCTTGAACCATTCGGCCATATTTTTCTTTGGTTTCCTTAAGGCTAACGGAAAGGTTTAATAAGGAAAAAAAGATAATGTTATTTAAAATTTATTATTCTGTTCATAGCAGTTATTAGTTTATTTTGAATATTTTTAAGTCTTTCGAGCAAAAACACGATTGTTTTTTACACACAGTTGACGTAATTACTAAAATAAAGGAATGCGATTCTTTTTGTTTTATTGTTCAATTAAACAACGTTTCTGATTATTAAAATACAGTTTCATTTACCATTCAAATAAAAACAATGTATTTAAAAAACCCAAGCTCGACCTGCCATCTTTATTCTCTGTACACGATCAACGCAATCACCAAAACCGCCGCCACTAAAATCCGACCATAGATAGATAAAACAGCGTCCGTACATCAGAGACTGACCACAAACAAAAAACGTTAGATCCTAGTACAAACCGCGGGGGTCAACGAACTGTTTTTTTGTAATGGCGGACGGTGCATCGCTCAATCGTTTCTACATTAAATAATAGCACCAAATTAGAAAACTATGTGGTGTTTCCGAATTGAGTGAGGAATTACTGAGTGTAAAGTCAAGGATATTTTGTTTAAAGTGCAGGTAATAAACTTTTGGGATGCATAAACTTGGGCCAACAAGTCATTGGGGAAAACTTTATTAAATTCCTTCCCCAAGAACGTTAAACTTAGATTGCAAAAATGTGTTCAACTTGGGCAACGTTGGTTTTTTTATTATTAGACCTAGATGACAGTCCGCGTGGATACTCGTAATATCACAAGGATATCACTAGCGCGTTGCCGACCTTGTAAATTAAAGGTATTAATATCCATTACGCAGTAATTTCACTGCCTCTCTGCACCCTACAAAAACCGGAACACGGCAACACTAACACAATATGGAGAGAAACAAGGGAAAGTGAGGTACCAATTCAGATGCTAGCCAAAACTAGACAATGCTGTATTATCAAATGATCTTATACCCGATTTTTCCTGCATGGATAGCGGGGTCGACGGCTATCACTGGACGGAGCCTCTGAGGCCAGAACAAATATAAATATCAAATAAACATTTGTCCTGGGCGGTGATCAAACTCACGACCTTTGCAACACAGGACAGGATACCATCTTCGCCACCGGGCTCGTCATTATGATCGTGACAATGCAGTTATTCCCCAAAAGTATATAGTTTGTATTGAAACAGGACGCCAAGAATGAACCCTGTTCTTGGTAGAATTTGACGCAATATTAGCTGAACTAAAGCCGGAGACTAACGGTCGTGAGCTAATTGTCTGTATTGTGAACTAATGACCCGAGTTATTTGGGGTAATGGAGGCGCTCGCTAGATGGCGTTGTTTGGAGAAATGACCTATGGTTCGAGTTGGCTTTGTGGACTTTAATTAGTTCCTGTTACACATCTAGTGAAGCCGTGAGGTACCGGCCGGGTAGAATACTGATAATAATACCTCTCTATACTTGGCACCGAGAAGGCGGTATATCCGAAACAGTGCAACTCAAATGCTAGCCCAGCGCAGTAATTATTGGCTAAACTCCCCCTTTCTTTGTGAGGCCTATGTCCAGCAGTGGACTTGCAATGGCTGATATATTGATGACATATATAGTACAGTCTAGATTTATTATTATTGAAATACCACACACTATTTCCTGTGGGGTACCGGCGGAGTAAAACAGTACCTCCCTTAGTAAGTCTTGTCGTAAGAGGCGACTGAGTTACCAGGACCGACATGGCAGTATAACCATCCGGAACAGTGCATGTCAAAAACCACAGCGTGGAGATAGGCAGCAATATCTTCGTCGCGAAAGTTGTGCTTTGCGAGCGCGAACACGCTTGTCCAGCGCGGCAATTATGGGCATGATTCCCCCTATATTGGGGAGGCCTATATCCAACAGTGGACTTTTTATGGCTGATATAATGATGATAATAATGATAAACACACAATACACGATCCAAAATTACTAGACACGTGTCGCCATTTTCAATGGATGCGGAATTCTTGTTAGCAAGCTAAATGCAATTAGCATTACCAATCAATAATATAGGACATCTATTTTGTATTGTAAGATTTTATACCTATATTTAAAAACCAGTCGCGGTGCGTTAAGGGTCGTGGGTTCGATTCTCACCCAAAGCAAATGTTTATATGATGATATTTGTGTTTGTTCTGTGTCTGGTTGTTAAATATATGTATTTAAGTAGTGTATTTGTGATTTCTCTGTTGTTTGGCGTCCGTAACACAAGTGCTTCAAGCGATTTACCACGGAGTCAGGTCAATGTATGAAATGTTGTGGGAATTGGAAAAAAAAATCATAAACGTTCCGCCACCGCCAGCTGAGTTGCCCAGTATCGCAACCCGACCTTGCCCGCTTTCGCGTCTGCCCAACCGTACTTTGCGTACCTTACACAAACTCAAGCAAAAAACGGACAGACAGACGCGTCTAGTGGCCTACCGTTAAGTAATTACTTTGGCAACGCAAAAAATTATCTTGTTTGCGTTTTTTGCTCGTTATAGCAAATTTGTAAAAACGCTATTTCGTAAGGCGATTTTTTTTTTCATGTAAATGGCATGTTTTATTTTACAATTCTAACTAATTTGACTTTAAAATTATTATCGACAGGCCAAGAGTCGTGAATTCGATCCCCACTCAGGTCAAACATTCATAAGAAAATATTCGTGTTTGTTCTGTGTGTTTAATATATGTATTTAAGTATTATATTCGTGTTTCCCTGTTGTCTGATGACCCCAAGTGTCGACATGCGAGCAGCGAACGTGATATCCACTTCTTTATCTTCATCTTCATTACATTTAGCCCATAATTGCCGCACTGGGCAAGCAGACGGGAATGTTGCTGCCCATCCCTCACCCGTTGGATACTGGTACTCCAGTCGCCTCTTACACCTGGTACAGAGGTACTATTCTACTCAGCCGGTACCTCACGGTTTATCGTATTATGTGAATTTTGTTTCGTTTATCTAAATCAAACCGATTCGTCTCCGCGAACTATGTCGAGACGACGATTAGACTTCTGTAGAATTACAACACAAACCAATCGTTTAATCTGTTATAGCTGGAATTGTGCAAGGTACAGTCTTGTAGTTTGGCTGGAGGTTTTTTTTTGGTTGATTTTTCGCGGTATCGCGGTCAGTGATCCCCAATCTTTAAAACATGTTAGCCAAGTATTTTCGATGTGATCTCAAATAAACATTTTATAATAATATATTCCACAACATCTCGAACTGATTCCGTGATAATTCGCTTAAAACTTTATATGAAATTGCATTTAGCAATAAGGCCGCCTCTTGTACCTACTATTCCATGTTTTTGTGATGTTCTTGTGTTGTTTTCATTGGTGTATAATAAAGAGTATATTATTATTAAAACACTTATTTTACGGATATCAGACAACAGAGGAATCACGAATATACTACTTATATATTTAACGCCCAGACACAGAAAAAACATAATTCATCATACCAGCCTTTGAAAGTCCATTGCTGGACATAGGTCCCTAAAAGAAAGTATGTTTTTTGCCTATAATTGCCACGCTGGGCAAGCGTGTTGACAATCGCAAAGCGCAGCTATCGGGGATTCTTCTGCCCATCATCCATTTTATATGATGACATTTATGTTTTGCCAGGAGGTATTTGCAAAGTATAATAGTACCTCCCACTGCACCGTTGTCGTAAAAGGCGACTAAGGTACCAGAACTGACAGATGGTGGTACATCCATCCGGAACAGTGCAACTAAAATTCACAGGGCGGGGATGGGCAGCAGCAGTCCCGTTGCAGAAACAACGCTTTGTGATTGCGAACACACTTGCCGAGCGCGGCAATTATGAAAAAAATTCCCCCTATTAGGGAGCTCTATGTTCAACAGTGGACTTTTAATCGCTGGTGTGATGATATGATCTGTCTGCTGGATAGATATAAACGAGGATCCACATGATATCAGGCAGATAGGTGATGTCATAAGGAGTGACTAACGAGTGCTAGACGCTGCTAGCTAAAGAATTACTTTGGAAGCCATTGTTAATATCTCTATTATCGTGAGAGCGACAGCAATTTAGATTATGTCATTGTTAATGTGAAGTGAGGAGTTCGAGACGCAGTTTTAAACCGTGCGCAGCCATATCGTGCCATGTCGTCATACCAGCCATCGGAAGTCGACTGCTGGAAATACACCTATCCAAGAAAGAAGGTCCATAATTAGGCTGGGCTAGGAAATCGCAGAGCGCAGCTTTCATGACTGGTCTAGTCTCACTCTCACCTATTTCTATCGCCAAATAGCAGTGTTCGCTTCGCTGTGTTCCGGTTTGAAGGGTGAAAGAAGCAGCTAAATTACTCTCAAGGTTGGCAACGCGCTAGTGATATCCTTCTGATATTACGAGCGTCTATATGCTGCGGTGACGCTCACTATCACATGGACATTACATTTATCATCATCATACCAGCCATTAAAAGTTGACAGCGGGATATAGGAGTCCCCTAAAGAGGAGGAATTTGGCCCATAATTGTGGCGCTGGGCAAGTGTGTTGGCAATCGAAGAGCGCAGCTACCACGACAGGGATGCTGCTGCTCATCCCCGCCCTGTGCATTTGAGCTCCACTCTTTCGGATGGATATACCGTTACTGTAGGTTTAGGGGTACTATTCCACTCTGCCGGTACCTCACTTTATCTTATTTTCCTATTAATTAAATTAAATTTTAATGGATTTCATATTAAATAATTTACTTTCATCACTGATTAACATAATTTATTAAGTAATAAATATCTCAAACCAAATTTCTACGCGGTTACTTGATAAACATTAAACGCAGCGTATCCCACAACCCTCATACGACACCTGCGAGTAGACGATCTCTAAACAACCCTGCGGGGCGACGAAACCAACACTGGAGGAATCAATAAGCCAGCACGATAAAACCGTTTATTTTAACACGGTCACACAGCGCAAGCTATAATATGCGACTACGTCTGCGTTCGGACAGCATTGCTTTAAAAGCACGCATCGAGAGCTTTCAAAACGTATATTTTTCGCCCGTTTTCCACACTTTTAATTAATGCTTCGCTCCAATTAGTCGTACCGTAATGGTATATAGCATAAGTTACTCCTTATTAAATCAGCTATTTGCCAATAAAAGTCGCATCAAAATCGGCCGAGCCGTTGAACAGATTACCTCAAACCCTCAACCTATTTTTTGTTTTATGTACCATGTATACATCCGTATGCATTTAGTAAATAGCAGTTTGTTTTTATATTACAAACAGACACTACAATTTTATATGAATAAGGGACTCTGTTTGAATATGGGCGCAGTGTTAAGAACTTTTTTTTGTTATTTTATTTGGGTCCAACTAACAGGTAGTACTAACAGGTCATAGTTCGGATTTCTTAAAAATAATTGTGGAATTACTATATTGTGAAACAATCGCCGTTTATCACATATCATCATACCAGCCATTGGAAATCTTGCTGCACTGCTGGACATAGGCCTTCCTAAAAAAGACGAGGATGCTACTGCCTATCCCCACCATTTGACCATAATGGCATTTGAGCCAACCTGTCTCGGATATACCACCATTTGTCGGTTCTGATACCTCAGTCGCCTCTTGCAACACCTGGTATAGGGGGAGGTACTAATCTACTTTTTTAATGGATGGTATGATAATGAGGAATCGTTTCCCAGCATAAGTGCGTGTTCTCGATCTAAAAATTCACTGAGATGAAATGAGATATTGTGTGGAAATATAATTTAAAATTGTTGTATGTCTCTCGTAACGGAGTATAACACAGCCCCAACAGAAGTAAGGGTGTTTTATACAAGTTCTAGCCGGGCCCGCGTAATGCCCCCATTATCACGCAGTATTGGAAAACTTTTAAACGTTCCAAAGTGTCTGTAGCGAACTGTGCAGTCATCGCTGTATTGTTGGCATTTTTATAAGCCGAAGGTCTTTGTTGTTGATCTTTTTTGTAGACTGCACTCGTGTTGTTTGGTTTATTTTGGGCTGTCTCTTTGTCGATATACTAGACTATCTTTACTGATCGTATAAATTGACGGCCCCGATGTCGCAGTTGGTAGTGATCTTGTGCGCCAGGGGTCGTGGGTTCGATTCCCAGAGCAAATATTGATATGATGATTTTTTTGTTTGTTCTGTGTCTGGGTGTACTTCGTATGAGGTCTACCTCAAGTAAGTAAAAGTTAAGTCGCTTAAAGCAGTCGACAACAGAGGAATCACTAATATAGTACTTACCTATATAAGTATATATTTATTATATGATGATATTTGTTCTGAGTCTGGGTGTTAAATATATGTATTGAACTAGTATATTTGTGATTCCTCTGTTGTCTAACACAATTGCTTTATGCGACTTTTAACGGAGTAGGGTCAATGTATGAGATGTTGTGGAATAAAAATGGGATCTGTTAGTTTTTTACCTCATCAACGTAAGTCATATGGTAATACAGGCAGAATAGAATATACCTCTATATGGGGGTATGTATATAACAAAATGGGGGTGGGTAGCAGCATTCCCGTCGCGAAGCTGCGCACTTCGATTGTATTCACGCTAGCCCAGCGCGGCAACTATGGGCAAATTCCCCATTTCTTGAGGCGGCGTGTGTCCAGAAGTAGACGATTTATCATGTATGGATCTTAAAGAAATTTGACAATTCGTTAGCTTGAGCACTTGGATAAGGCATAGACTCCTTTCAATACAGGAGAAGTTCCTGCAGGCGATTTTTTCGAGTGGTTAACCTCATACGACATCCTCATAAAACATCGTCTGTCTGCATTGGTGTCTAACTCTCACCTATTTCTACCGCCAAATTGCAGTGTTCGCATAACTGTATTCCGGCCTGAAGGATGAGAGAGGCAGTGAAATTACTGGGTAATATAGCATAATACTTTCAAGTCATAAAATTGACAACGCGCTGATGACTGGATAGTCTCAATCTCACCTATTTCTACCGCCAAATAGCAGTGTTCACTTAACTGTATTCCGGCCTGAAGGGTGAGAGAGGCAGTGAAATTACTGGGTAATGTAGCATAATACTTTCAAGTCATAAAATTGGCAACGCGCTGATGACTGGATAGTCTCACTCTCACCTATTTCTACCGCCAAATAGCAGTGTTCGCTTCGCTGTCTTCCGGTTTGAAAGGTGAAAGAAGCAGCGAAATTACTTCAAAGGTTGGCAACGCGTTAGTGATATCCTTGTGATATTACGAGCGTCTATAGGCTGCAGTGACGTTTACTGTCACGCGGACTGTATGCTTGTTTGTCGACCTCGCAAGCAGGAAGCTAGTTATTTTGATGATCTCATGTGACAATTTAAAACTGCTATACTTAATCCGATGTCTATTCTCATGATCACATAAATTCTGAAGATTGATAACATCTACATTAATACTGCAAACTAGAGTCTGTCTGTTTGCAATGCTTTCACGACGTAACCGATCCCTCAATTTTATTGAAACTTGGTACGACTTGATTTTTTAGGAAGGACCAACTTTTGATCGCGGGAAAGTTCCCGAGAGAATTCTGATCCCCTCAGGAGTCACGGTGTTGGACCGTAAATATGAAATAGAAACTAGCAAAGTCACTGATGGATATTTAGCTGGCTAACTTACATGAACAACTCTCGATTGTAATTTTTGAATCAATATAGAGGAACTGCTAGTACCTGAAACAAGTAAATAGGAATCTGTATTATTTTGTTATAACATGAAAACAATAAAGCACCTGAACCAGATGTCGGAAGAGGCCACAAGGTACCAGAACCGACAGATGGCGGTATATCCATCCGCGACAGTGTAGCTCAAATGCACAGGCCGCGGATGGGCAGCAACATCCCCGTCACAAAAGCTGAGCGTCCACTATAAATCCATTAGTGGACTTTTAATAACTGGTATGATGATTATCTCGTTATAACAACGTCATAAAAATAAGGAAGCAGTTCAAATGCCGATAGGTACCGGCAGAGGTAGCTGCTTCCCCTGTACCAGATGTAAGTGGCGATTGAGGTGCCATAGCCAACAGATGGCGGTATGTCCGTCCGAAACAGTGCAGCTCAAATGCACAGCGCGGGGTGGGCAGCAGCATGCCCGTCGGGAGAGCTGCGCTCTGCAATTGCCACCACGCTTGCCCGGCGATATTATGAGTAAATTCCATCTTTGTTGGTGAGGCGAGTTGAGGTGAGGGAGGATATTTAGCAATTGGCTTTTCACGGCTGCCACGTTTTGTATGAGGTCTACTTTAGGTTCGCACTTCTACGGTATTCCTCTTCTAGAGTATTAGGGTGCAAAAACCATACCCCCCTACGTTTGCCTAATTTTTGGTTGGTGTTTAAGGAATGCAGATGTATACAGATCTAATTAACGTGCTATCGGAAGCACGGAAGACATTGAGACAACCTATTGTGGGTCACCCATCAACACCAAACGTTGCGATGGTCGCTGAACTTTGAAGATCGTGCAGCGGGTGCTTAGTTTATATGTAATAATAATAATAAATATTTTACCTGACTCCGTGGTGAGTCGCTTAAAGCATTTGAGTTACGGACGCCAGACAACAGAGGAAACACAAATATACTACTTAAATACATATATTTAACACCCAGCCACAGAACAAACACATACATCATCATATAAATATTTGCTCTGGGTGGGAATTTAACCCACGACCCCTGGCGCACAAGAAAGTATCACTACCATCTGCGCCATCAGGCCAGTGTATTTCTGTAGTTTAATTATGTAACTGAAGCTACATCGCGCTTAAAAAGTTTTCTCCGAATATATTGATGGGTTCGACTTCGGTCCGCCCAGATAGTTATATGATCAATTGTATTTGTTCTGTGTCTGGGTGTTATTCATATGAATCTTCAGCTCAATGTATGAGATGTCGTTGTGATTTTTATTATTTATTTCTGTAAAAGAACCCGATAGAACAATGGAGCAGTAGACCTAGAGTCGAACCCAAGACTCTGCGGAGTCTCCCCTTGTCGCCAACTTAATGACACACCTTCGCGCAATTTTTTTTTCTAAGAATCGTTTTTGTATAGACAAATGTAAAATTCATGACCAAATTGAATCCGTAATTCCGGCCAATACATAAATTTGGAAATTCCGTAGTATAGCGTAGACAGGTGTGGTGGGGATATCACATTATGTTAAACGTTATGCTAAACCAAAGGGCCAGGGTTGACAGGTGCAGTATATTGAAAAAAATGAAACATTTGTACACATGTTAGAAAGGATTCATTCATAAAGCCGTGAGGTATAGTAGAATAGTACCTCTATCTGTATTAGGTGTCGTAAGAGGCGACTAAGGTACCAAAACTGATTATACGATGATATTAGCGTTTGTCTTGTGTCTGGGTGTTAGGATTATATTTAAGTACTAGCTGTGCCCGCGACTTCGTCCGCGTGGAATAGTTTTTTGGGTACCATACCTCTTTACCTTAACTTATATAAACTATGAAAATCATGTTTCTTTATATCGAATGAATGGCCTGAAAAATAAGTTTCAAGTTTTTAGCTCTAAAAATAACGATAGTTCCATACAACTTTTCATCCCCCTTTTTAAACCATACCTACAACCTTTATTTCGAATTAAAAAATAGCCTTTTCTCAGAGTCTAAAGATTGTCTGTACCAAATTTCATCAAATTCGGTTAAGAGGTTGAAACGGGAAAGCGTAGCGAAGCGAAAGCGAAAAACAGACAGACAGACATAGTTACTTACGCATTTATAATATTAGTAAGGATTATATTTGTGATTCCTCTGTTATCTGATGTCTGAACTTTAAGCTCCACGGAGTCAGGTATGAGATGTAGTGTAAATATATTTATACCAATTCGAATTAAATAGTTCGAATTACCAAGACAACGTTTGTCTAGTCGGCTAGTGTGATACGGATGTTAAGTATTTTCTTTGATAAGTAATAATAATAATAAACGTTATTGTACACTTAAATATTACAGACAGCAGTATTTATAGTTATACATAGTTAAGTACAATTTGCGGCCTTTTCGCATACAGCGACTTTTTTTGGCCTTTTAAGTACAAAATAAATGAGTTAATCAAGTGTCACTGCACTTATATGTAGGTAGTTTATAAAAAATAAATCACCAATACATATATATAATCGACTTTATTTCCTGACCAATGTTAAAACAAATAGACAATTAGAAAAAAATATAAAGTTTAGTAGTGTTGGTAACTAGTAATTAATTTTACGACGTAACGAGTAGCTCAATCTTTCTAGATTTCACTTTCACAGATAGATCATCCAACAGCTATATTATTTTCCCACAAACTGCTAGCACCGGTTCCGGTCTTCGGATCCGGTGTATTGGTACCGGATCTGGTAACCGTTAAATGATGCCGGATCCGTTTTTCCGAATTGCAATCCCTAGTTGTGACAATGACGCCGGCACCACCGGCTATGGTACATGGTTCAGATAACCAGCGTGGTATGGAACCCTTTGTGCATTGCGAACTGCATTCAGTCACGCGATATCGTTCTTTAACAATATTCAGGTTTGATGTTAAACTTTATTTAAATTTTTTTAAAGTAACAACGTCTTATAATTCAATGGAGTCGGCTGCACGCACGAAAAAACATGACTGATGCGCCGTTACTTCGCTCTGAGACGTTCCGTTTATTAAAAATAAAATTAAAACGTTCTTTTGAAAAATGCAGCTATTCAATCAGTATTTTCTAATGACGTTGTTACGTTCAACTATCGTCGGTAAACCGACTTTACAGACAACCTATTTTTTTATTGATTGTTAGAAGAATCAGACATTTTAAAATTGGGTGTTTAAGTAATTTAATTAACTAATTCAAATAATTTTATAAATGTTGGAAGTTATTGATGTAACCTTAACCTCCACTAGATTTTTCTTTCTAGTTCGTTTCTGATGGCTCGTGTATTGAGTCTGCAGTGAACTGTGTTCTAAGAACGGTCTTGATTAACGTAGACCTAATTTACATACCGGAGGTACTCTACTCTGTCGGTACCCTTCAGCAGATTAGCATTACCCCCATCTATACCAAGTGTCGTAAGAGGCGACTAAGATACCAAAATCGACAGATGGCGTTATATCCATCCGAAACAGCATAACTTAAATACCTCAGAGTGGGGATGAGCAGAAGCATTCTCCATTTTAAAATTGTTTGTTCTCTCGGCTGTGATACAACAATAGTTTGGTGCGAATTAGTTCATTCCTTATTGATAATTTGGACTTATCATATCAAGAATAGAAAGTCTAGAGGACATTACTCTCCAAGATAAAAATATTTTGCTAAAATTTGCCGCGATAGCAATCGCAGAGCGCAGTTTTACGACGATGCTGCTGTCCATCCCTACCCTGTAGTCTTTAAGCTGCGCTGTTTCGGATGGTTCCGGTACCCAAGTCGCCGTTTACGACATCTGGTACAGATGGAGGTACTATTCTACTCCATCTGACTTACTTCTGACCTAGAAGTTATTGATGGAACCTTAATCACCACTAGATTTTCTTGCAGGTTCGATTCTGATGGCTCGAGTATTGAGTCTGCAGTGAACTGTGTTTTAAGAACGGTCTAGAGCCGGCATTCTAGATTAAAGTAGGCCAAATTTAAATACCCGAAGTACTATTCTAGTCCTGTACCAAGTGTCGTAAGAGGCGACTGAGATACCAAAACCGACAGATGGCGTTATATCCATCCAAAACAGCACAAATTAAATACCTCAGAGTGGTGATGGGCAGAAGCAACCTCGTCTCGAAGTTGTGCTATGCGATCGCCACACGCGGCAATTTCGGGCAAAAATCCCCCTAGGGGAGCCCTACATCATACAGTGAACTTAATGGCTGATATGATGATGTATTTATCCTATAACCTTATATTTGTCCTCTAACCCCAGTATGATAAGCATAAAATAATCTAGAAGGTATTACGTATTTTAGAAATATATTTATTTTTATTATTATATGATTTAAAAGACTTAATAATGGGTCGACTTAATTAACGAAATTGATATTGAATTTACTAAAATAGCCATAAACTTAAAATACCAAGAGACCATAAATCGATCGGTTTATTATTACGAATACAAAGTATTTATTCAGATGATCCAAAGTCACACATTAGGGTCAATGTAAACCGAATTTACTGTACATTTTACTAACATTTAGAAATTTCACCAATTTATCACTCAGCTTGGAAAACAACATAAAAACAACGTGTTTTTGTCCGTCTATTCAGTGACGCGTTGAAACAGACGTCACGTCTGCCCCCCTTCTGGTGCGCACTGAAATTACCCCTAATTTCCAACGAAAATGTACTTGAAACTTAATGGATGAATTCACGAAACTAATTCAAATATAACTATCTCATTTCTTCGTTTTATATGTGTTGAACAGAGAGGAGTAGAATAATGCCAGATTCTGCACCAGGCGTCGCAAGGCAATTGTGGTACAGGAGGCGACAAATGGTGGGTGGATGCGGTGTATTCAATTGTGGCAAAAGACCCCTAAATCTCTTGGGTAGGCTATTACTGGATGCCTTAAATAGTCGGATCTGATGTAAGGTAGTACAAATCAATAGGACATTGAAAACAGTACATCATACCAGCCATTGCAAGTCCACAGCTGGACATAAGCCTCTCCGAGAAAGGAGGTTTTTTGCCCATAATTGCCACGCTGGGCACGCGAGCAGAGCGCAGCTATTACGACAGGGATGCTGCTGCCAACTCCGCCCTGTGCATTCAAGCTACACTGTTCCGGATGGAGTCCTCAGTCGCCTTTTACGACACGTCGTGCAATGAGGTACTATTCTATTTTGCCGGTACCTCACGGCACAGTTGATCATTTTTAAAATGGTCGGTCGATATTAATCAAGACATAGACAATTTTTTTCTTTACATGGCGAAGGAATCTTGCAACATACGTCCTTTATAGCAATCGTATACACAAGTAAAATGTATTGATTAATTGAAAAACATACGCTGATACGAGTTTCACACTTCACTTAGGAAAAACTTTGGCATACGATTTCCGTATGACGAGAAAAACAATTAAGTAATTGCAGCTTTGAAAGAGATGGTATGTGACCCAATATAAAATTAAAACTAAACAAAATGGCAACTTTTCACACAGGAAAAGTCCAATTTCGCTTGCGAAGTCAATTACGCGTGTAATTACACACAACAATCTTTGACTCGAAACAAAAGTCAAACCAAACCGTTTAGTGCACAAAATTATGTCGCTTCAAACAATGATAAAACCAAAATATCGGATTCGCACGCAACGGAAAGTGCTCTTTATTACACCAATAATAAGTACTACAATGACAGCTAAGACAAGATGGCCGCTAAGGTCTTTAACCTAGTGGTAACGGAACGCACCGTTAGCTCGGTTCCCGCGCAATCAATATGGCCGCACAAAAAGTTTCGCGCGCTAAGTCATTCTTATGCATGTCATAGACAAGTTTTTTCTTTACATGGCAAAGGAATCTCATATCAGGCGTCCTTTCTTTTTGCGGACGTGTATAATTTACTTTCAATCAGACATGATTAAAAGACAGTTGCTATTTTTCCCTCCCCACATGGATGATTGCAAAATTATCGATCCTGGCTAGACGAGGGTTCGTGTATGATAGTAATTATGGGTTAGCATTTCTTTACTCTTTCATTTTAATTGAATACTAACTTTCCATTTACGATCGCGTGGATTTGTTTTTAACGTTGAATAATTGCTGGGGTCAAAAGTAGCTCCCTAGTCAAGCATCTTAAGCCACCGACATGTCTATTTTTATTAAAAATCTATTTAACTAGAAATATTATATACTATAATTTTACATGGCTACACTTGACCAATTTGTAACACCAGTATTTCTTCATTATAACAACCACGTCCACAGCAAACTTATGTCCAGCATCCGAATAAGGGGCAATTTGCCCAAAATTGCCGCGCTGCCGTAGGTTCGGGTAGGGTAGGGGAATGCTGCTGCCCATTCCCGGCCTATTGCATTTGAGCTGCACTGCTTCCTGCTTCGGATGGATATGCCATCTGTCGTTTCGCCACCTTAGTCGCCTCTTACGATACCCGGTACAGGGGGAGGTACTATTTCACACTGCCTCTTTTTCTGGAGGGCGAGAGAGGCAAGAAAATTACAGGGTAAGGTAAGTCCACTGATGAAGCCTTCCCAATAAAGGGGGGATTTTGCCTATAATTGCCGCGCTGGGCAAGCGTGGTGCGAATCGCAGAGCATAGCTTTGCGACGACGATACAGCTATCTATCCCCGCCCATTGCATTCATTCGACACTGTTATATCTATATCTGTCGGTTCTGGTACATGGTATGGTAGGGTATGTTTTACCTGGACACCTGGTAAAGGGGAAGCTGATATTCTACTCTGCCGGTACCACAGGGCTAATAGTGACTTTGGGAGAAATATTATCATATCAACGATAAACTTCCACACCAATCTTTTGTAAATCTAATTTTTTTAGTATATAATATATAGTAAGTGCTATATTAACCTTAAGAAAGAGAAATATGCTGTCGCTGACATATTTTTTGGCTTCTATCATTTGCGCAGCGCACACAACTAAGTATATTAGTCGTAAGCCCTGTCAAAATTGGTTCAGCCGTTTCCGAGATTACCTCAAACAAACGAACACACAAAAATGTAATAAAATTTTATTCATGCATATGCATTTAGTAAACCGTCAAATGGCGGTATATCATTCCGAAATAAAGCTGCAGCATTACCGTCGCGAAAGCTGCGCTCCACGATCTCCAACACGCTTGCCCAGCGCGGCAATTATTTGCAAAATTCCCGCTTGGGAAGCTTATGTCCAGCAGTGGACTTCCAACGACAGATATGATGAAAGACATTATTCCACAGTTAGTCTCTACAAATATTATAAATGCGAAAATAACTCTGTCTGTCTGTCTCTTTTACGCTTTCCCGCTTAAACCTCTCAACCGATTTTGATGAAATTTGGCACAGACAATTTTTAAACCCTGAGAAAGGACAGGCAATTTTTTAATTCGAAATAAGGATTGTAAGTTGTATGGAAGTATCGCTATTTTTAGAGCTAGAAACCTGAAACTTATTTTTCAGGACATTGATTCGATATAAATAAACATGACATTCAAAGTTTATATAAGTTAAGGTAAAGAGGTATGGTACCCAAAAAAACTATTCCACGCGGTCCAGGCGGACACAGCTAGTACTTCATAAATGAGTTGTTATTTATTTGTGAAATACCGCTTGCAATAATCATCATTACGGTCGAAATTCGACCACGCGGCGACCACCGGTTCTAGCTCAATTAATTTCTGGATATTAAACACCATATTTGCCAACGAAATGAGGTGATACAGTCAATAACATCGATTGACCACAAAACATCGTAACATTAAAATAATTCACATAACATTGCCAAAGGGCGACTGAGGTACCAGAACCGACCGATGGCGGTATCCATTCAAAACAGTGCAACGTGAAATGCACAGGGCGTGGATGGGCAGCCGCATCCTTGTCAACAAATTCTTGTACAGCGCGGCAATTATGGGCAAAAATTTCCGCTTTCTCGGGAAAATTATTTCCAACAGTGGACCAACAATGGCTGGTATGATGATCGATGTTGACTATTACTCCATATAGTTATCATCAATATTATGAGAGAACAAAACTACGCAAATAAATTTATTTACGATCAATTCACAATACATATACCTTAAATAATGTTGGGTCCAATATCCTTTCATAGTGGGCTACAGGTCGTGGGTACGCAATCTCCGGGTATTCCAAACATATGAGTTTGTTCTGTGTCTGGGTGTTAATGGACTTACAATGGCTGGTATGATGGACTGCGATCACTATTTGACCATATAAAATCATGAGAAATTACAAGAGCATAAAATTGCGCAAATAAATTTATATTATTAACGATCGATTTACAATCCATAAAACTTCTATAATAAGAATGAATCCGATGGCACATTCATGTCTAGTAAACTAAAGGTCGTGGGTTCGATCTCCGGGCATTCCATACATATGAGCTTCTGGGTCTGGGTGTTGAATATATGTATATAAGTAGTATATTTGTAGTAGGTCATTGATGTACAGGTATGAGATGTTGAGGGATTTTCTTTTAATTTTAAATCACTGTCGAAGGTCGACTAAAGGGCGATTTTTTAAACAAATAATTACCGCCTAACTCCGCGAACAACTTGAATTTTGACAAGACAGCATTATAACGTCCAACCGCTTGGAAAGGACGCGTTATATAGCAATGACCGACCGCAATTTTAACGACTTAGAAAAGCTACAAGGCAGAGGTTTGTAAAGTTTGGGGACCTTCCCCGGTGAAGTTTCGGTCTGTAAGAGTTTGTCAAAGCATACCGCGCTTCGGCCTGGCTTACAACGCTTTCGCCTCATGTAAAAAATACGGTAATTTCAGGAAATCTCTTGAAACACCAACTTGGAATATTCTGAAGATCTAAATACCAAAGGCTTTAAGGCATATTTAAATCATCAAAAAAGTCTTAAACCTTGAATAAATGCTGGTTCTTTATACAGTACTACTAAAATGACCGATGACCTTATTGACCTTGATGACCTTGAAGAATTATAAGTCATTTGAACAAATATGTCACTTTAAAACGATTCAGTCCGAAAAATAGGCAACAAAAAGAAATTATAGATCTATTAACGCTTAAAAGAAAAATATTGAAATATTGTTAAGACCTAAATAAGGTCACAAATTGAGTGATATCCTTGTGATATTACAGGCGTTTATAGGCTGCAGAAACGACAGATGGCGGTATATCCATGCAAAAAAGTCAGCTCAAATGTACTGGGCGAGGATAGGCAGCAGCTTCCTCGTCGCGATGGCTGTGCTCTACAATTGCCAACATGCTTGCCGAGCCCTATCTCGCATGCCCAACGCGGCTATAACGGGCAGCATACCTGCATTAATATCTATCTCTCATCGATAGATACCGCCTCTCTACCGCCAAATAGCAGTTTGCATTGCTATGTTTCGGTTTAAAGGGTGACAGAGGCAGTGAAATCATTGGGTAAATGATGGTATCTTCAGGTGACACGAGTCGTAGACATGTTTATAGACTGCGGTCACGTTTATCATTAAGCGGACCGTTTGTTAGTTGACTTCATAATACAGTAAAACTCGCTTTAAACGATTTTTCAGGGACCCTACAAAAACGCGTCTTAAACGAGAAACCGTATCATGCGGGATAGGAAAAATAACACGTACTACATACTATTATGTATTTTGTTGTAATTCTGGTAAGTTTAATAGATATTAAATTATACATTTATGAATTGTGCATAATTATATTATTTTAAATAATCACTTATGTTGGTTTGACCGAAATTTGATGCATTAGCAATTAAAAGTGTTTCAACATAATTAAACTAGCAGTGCGTCATCGCTTTGATCCAAAGAAGCTACATAACGTCTTAAATCATTAACAAATGATAATGCCTGGTCGTTTGACAAAACCGGAGTTGACTCATCTTCGCCTTCATCATTATCACTTAATGTTCGAAAGAATTTCGTAGGGTGCTACATTGTCGTCAATGGAAGAAAAACCAGGAAAACTCCGCAGTATCTCAGGTTCTTTTGTAAATGTATGAAAATATGTCTTCAATTGTAGGGACTGGCGTATTATGCAATAAATCGTATTAAGCGTGATCGTCTTAAACGGGTTCTACTCCTATAAAAAGGATGTATTTAAATAAGTGTATTAACTTCACAGTTTGAGAGTCGATGTCTTGTCATTTGGCGTTGGCAGTACCAGCCATTTTTAGACATCCAACCGGAGTGACCATCGAGTGAAAATTGCTTAAACTTAGATAATCCGATGTCGGTAATTTTCCAAACCGCTGGCCTGAAATATTACGGAATGAATTGGGGATACGATTCTTTTTTAATTTATTTCTGCTGGTATTTCCATGTTTGCACAATATCTACTAATTAATCTGTCACTAATTAGACTCCGCCGGTATTCAGGTTTGATATATTAATTGATGACGTCATATTTCTTGCGTTATCGCCCCCTCCGTTCGCGTGCGAAACTCTAATTTCTCCGAATATGAAGTCGGATATCGGATTGTAACAATATTAGGGCTCCGCGGTTTCACTTGCGTTGATCCCGCTACCATCAGAGTTCAGGGATAAAATATCGATGGTCAGAAATTCAATTGACGTAAGGGACTTAACATTATCATTATTACAGCAATTCGAAGTCCAATGATGAATAAGATTCCCCAAAGAAGGGAGAATTAATATAATAATAATAACTTTATTCAACAACAAAAGCTAACTTAAACTAAAATACATTTTGATACTTAGGTACCTAAACTAGGTCTAGCCTGTTCTTATAGGCAGCTAATTTAATAATTTTGCGCATTATTGTAAACGCAGAGCGCAGCTTTCGAGACGGGCATGCTGCTGCCCATCACCACCCAGTGAATTACAGCTGCACTGTTTCGAATGAATTTACCGCCTTTTTTTCGTTCCTTAGTCGCCTTATACGACACCTGGTACAGGGGAGGTACTATTCAACGTTGCTGGTACCTCACGGCTTGTTAACAGGACAGTTTATATCTCAATTTATAGTCGCAACATGATTCTTAAGACTGGGCAACATCTGTATTGTTGGCTTGTATAAAATATTCCCAAAACATTTCATATATTGACCTGATTCCATGATAAATCGCTTGAAGCACTTGTGTTACGGACATCAACAACAGAGGTATCACAAATATACTACCTTAATACATATATTTAACACCCAGACACAGTACAAACATAAATATCATCATATAAATATTTGTCCTTGGTGGGGATCGAACCCGCGACCTTTGGCGCACAAGACATGATCACACTATCTACGCCATCGGGCCCGTCATGATGATATAATATATACATTTAGTAATAAGCAGTTATTCTTACATATTTAGTACAAACAGACACTCAAATTTTATTTATATGTATTATATATTGATAATTTTCTAAAAAAAATACAATTTGTCTCAGGCTTGTGCCGGGATTCGAACCTGCGTCGTTCCCTTGTCGGAGGATCATGCTACCATTGTACTTTATTATGTTAGTGCCCTTTATGGGCAGAGGTGTTATATACCTTATAGATGTTATATACTGAAGGTCAGAAAGTGGTCTTTTTCGATATATACTAGCTATTTAGCTAAATATGATCGTTTAAATATTAGTCAGAATGTCTGTCCATCTCGCAGGTGGACGCCCTACGCTGCGCTTGCCGGTACGTGGTCTCGCATTCCAGAACCTTACGACTCCACCGGCCATCAGTTCTGAAATGGTAACACACATCGCTGGACACTTGGGGAGGCCTATGTCCAGCAGTGGACGTCTTATACATGATATGATGATGATAATATAAATATTTGTTCTGGACAGGGATCGAACCCACGACCTTTGCCGCATTAGACAGGATCACTACCATCTACGCCATCGAGTCCGTATAAGTATAGGTATCCTTTAAAAAAATGTTTTTGATAACAAACAAAAGCACTCACGCATCTACGAGCCTTTTACATACAGCCTTAACCACGGGAAACTTTCCCGGGAATGTTTCCCGGGAAGGTTTAGATTCGTCTCATTAAAATTTAATATCAATTCCCGGTCCGTGGATTACACCTGTTTACCCCCCCCCCCCCCCCCCCAAAAGGGTTCCAGCTACATCTTACAACAATGTCTAAATATATACAGTTCTCTCTAATTGAAAATTATCTCTTTACTTAACGTTATAAAGAGATGAGATTTGTATTTTCGTTTGTAACGAATAGATCCAAAGACTGCTGGACCGATTTAGGAATTTCTCTCACTAATAGACAGTTACATTCTTCGGATGTAATTAAGGCTATATTTATTTAAAAAAAACCCTTACTATAATGGAAATATGTGAATGATATTTCAAAGATAAGATTATTATTTTTGTTTGTAACGAATATGTTCAAAGACTGCTGAATCGATTTTAGAAATTCTCTCACTAATAGGCAGTTACATTCTTCTGATGTAACTTTAGAAGTGAGGTACCCGCCGAGTAGAATAGTACCTTCCCCTGTACCAGGTGTACATAGGCGACTAAGGTACCAGAACCGACAGATGGCGTTATCTGAAACGGTGTAGCTCAAATGGACAGGGTGGGGATGGGCAGCAGCATCGCCGTCGCGATAGCTGCGTTCTGTGATAGACAACACGCTTGACCAGCGCGGCAATTATGGGCAAAACTCCCCCATTCTTGGGGTGAACTGTGTTCAGCTGTAGACTTCCAATGGCTGTAATGATGATATAACTTAGGCTATATTTATTTTTTTTTAAAGATCCGTTACTATAATGGTAATTATGTGAACGATATTTGTGAGAAAGGATTTGTATTTTTGATTGTAGCGAAAAGGTCCAACGACTGCTGGGCCGATTTTGGAAATTCTTTTACTCATTATCATCATCACACCAGCCATTGAAAGTCTACCGCTGGACATAGGCCCACCTAAGAAAATGGGAATGTTGCGCTCTGCGCAGCTTTCGCGACGGAGATGCTGCTGCCCATCCCCGCCCGGTGCATTTAGGATGCAATGTTTTGCATGTATATACCGCCATCTATCGGTTCTGGTACCTTAGTCGCCTCTCACGGTACCTGGTACAGGGGTACTATTCTACTCTGCCGGTACCTCACGGCTTTCACTCATAGTCAGTTACATTCTTCTGATGTAACTTAGTTTATAATATATAAATAGAGGACTCTAAAATCGGTGTATTGTAATCATCATACCAGCCATTGGAATTCCATTGCCGGACATAGACCTTCCTGAGAAAGGGCTGGCAATCGCAGAGCACAGCTTTCGCGACGAGCATGCTGCTGCTCACCCCCGCCCTGTCTATTGGAGCTATACTGTTGGGGATGGATATACCGCCATCTGTCGGTTTTGGTACCTTCTGGTACGGCACTTGGTACAGGAGGAGGTACTATTTTACTCTGCCTCACGGCAACTCGTTTCAGGTGTCAGGCGAGACTCGAACTTGCATTTTTCCATTTAGATAATAGGTATGGAATTTCTTTGTTTTTTTCTAGTAAATATCTTTTAACATATTCAGTATTTTCTATCACATCACCTAGGAAGCATTTGGTTCTCGATTCACTATGATAGTAAATACCCGTTTCAAACTGCAGCCTCCATCTACAAATGCATCCTATTCTCCTAGGATAGGGACTCCAACCTACAAATCTAGGATTTAACAAGCATTAAAGTCTGGCAGCGACGTAATCTTATTCCCCCATAGAGTAAAAAAAGGTGCCAAAGTAATAAATTCTAATATATCTACCCGGCTTGGCATTAATCCCTCAGGTTTAGGCCTAATAAATCAAGATATATTTATCATTTATATCTTTGCTAAAATATTTTATGAAAAGATTACTTTAACCGAATTTGCTGAGCAGAAGTAGTACCTTCCCCTGTTTATGTCTATACCCAATGTCTATAATCTAAAATAATTTATCAGGTGCTTTATTACTTGAAAATTATTTCGTAGACATTGTCCCTTTTGTTTTTCAAAAAGCTCCCTAGCTTTATTTGGTTAATTTAACACTATAATTCAGTTAAGTGTAACATTAGTTTTAAAATACTTCAATCATCCCTACTAATATTATAAATGCGAAAGTAACTCTGTCTGTCTGTCTGTCTGTCTGTCTGTCTGTCTGTCTGTCTGTCTGTTACGCTTTCCCGGTTAAACCTCTCAACCGATTTTGATGAAATCTGGCATAGACAATCTTTAGACCTTAAGAAAGGACATAGGCTATTTTTGAACTCGAAATAAGGGTTGTAAGGGGTTGCAAGGGGGGATGAAAAGTTGTTTGCATGGATCGCTATTTTTAGAGCTAGAAACTTAAAACTTATTTTTCAGGCCATTGATTCGATATAAATAAACGTGACATTCAAAGTTTATATAATTTGAAGTAAATAGGTATGGTACCCAAAAAACTATTCCACGCGGACGAAGTCGCGGGCACAGCTAGTATCATATAAAGCGAAAGGTCCTTCAAAATACTGAACTCAAGTGCTGAAAATCTTAGTCTTATAAAGAAGTTCACGTGCAATATTTGCGTTCTTTGTTACAAGGAAAGTGCACACTTTGCTCTCAAGGTGTTCTATATGCGTCCAAGTAGCTTTATATAGCCTATTTTAAGCAATACAAAACCACATCCAATTTCCAGCTGAGTAGAATAATACCTCCCCCTGTACAGAAACCGACAGATGGCGGTAATCAAAACTATAGCTCAAATGATCAGGACAAGGATGGGCAGCAGCAGCCCCGTTTCGATAGCTGCGCTCTACGATTGCGAACACGCTTGCCCAGCGCGGCAATTAGGGGCAACATTCTCCCTTTCTTGGGAGGTCTATGTCCAGCAGTGGACTTTCATTGACATGCCTTCTTAGCCATCTTAAAATATGCTTGGAGTCTTTTTGCGCGATCGAATGAGGAGATTCGTAACAGAACCAAAGTTACCGACATTGCCCGACGGATTAGTAAGTTTAAGTGGCAGTGGGCAGGGCATTTGTTGCGCAGAACCGATGGTTGATAATGATGAATTAAAGACTGTAAGTGCTCTAAACATAACCAGCGCTTAAGTATTAATAAATATTTCTATTTATGCCGACAGAAAATAATCATAAGTCTAAACTTATATACAAATATAAATATATAAGATATAGATTAATACATTAGAGACCGATTAAAGAATAGTGCGATAAGAGATCGAGGTGGTGTAAAAAATGATGTTGTGACAACAATAGAGAAAGGAATGTTGAGATGGTCTAGACATTTAGAGAGACTGGATAAAAGTAGAATGACTGCACATATATATATAGCGGAAGTCAATGGAGAGTTGGTTTAGGACGACCGAGGCGAACATGTCTTAACCAGGTAGAAGAGGTATTAAAAGGGCCAGGTCAGAAGTACCAGGAATAAACGAGCGTGTATGAATGGATTAATGCGAGTAAGGGAAGCGAGAGAGGTATGCTAAGATCGTAACATATGAGCGTGGAGATCCACAGTCTCTGCCTACCGCGGTTGGACAAGGGGGTGATGTGTGTATGTATATATGTATCTAAATATATTTACTTTTTAATGTAGTACACGACCTGTAGATAAAACTATTACATATATATCATTCTCGTACTAATTTTGTGTCTTTATACTTAGTTTTTATTGTCTGTGAAAGCAAAGTCCTTCGCTCAAGGTTCCTTCAATATTTTATTAAATAACTAGATATTTTTTTACAAAGAAATAAGTGATAAGTAAGCTTGTATTAAATTAAATATAAAAGAAACGAAACGAAGAATATGTAGAGATTAAAGTGCGGGAAAATTAAGTTTTGTCAGAAAATTCGTAGACAGAAACAAAGAAATAATAAAATATTGAAATACACGGTAAATCAATAAAGTAAAAAAATCTCATTCGATATATTAACGGTACATTATAGCCACCATGGCAAATCTGAAGTCCGCCATAGACCTTTCCAAGAGATGTTTACAAAGATCAATTAAACGGATTGCATCCAGCGCGATCGAATACACTGACGGTTGCGTGGTCTTAATTGTCTAACGGTTTTTAGCCCAATCGACTATCGATATATTATTCAAATTGACGGGCCCGATGGCGCAAATGGTAGTGATACTATCTTAAGTGCCCGGGGTCGTGGGTTTGATAAAGATATTTGCGTTTGTCTTGTGTCTGGGTGTTAAAAATATGTATATAGTAAATATATAAATGTATGAGATGTTGTGTGAAATAATTAAATTAAAATAAATTAAGTATATCGAAATTCTAATAAAGAATCTTTGAATTGCTTTTTTTTGTTTACTTATTTGAACTTCGAATCGATTTTTGAATTTCGAATCTATTTTTAAACGTTGATTCGTTTTTTGAACTTTGATTCGATTTTTGATTTACGTTTCGCTTTTTTAACGTCGGCTCTTTTTTCGAACCGTTTAGTTTTTTGAACTTCGATTAGTTTCTTATTTGACATGTCAACATCAAAGAAAGAGAGAGAGAGGACCGCAAGGTCGCGGTACATGCAGGCCGCTTGCATCCGGTCCTATTGGAAATCTTTTAAAGCGACCTATGTCCAGCTGGGCACGAACGTCAAGCACAATAATGTAAAAGCTAAATAAAGCCATCAAAAAGACATTCCAATTCGGTTATCAACCGCTGGAGATACGAATTATTTTATAAGCAAAACCAGCTCGTTGTACTGGTCCGTTTGAATTCCTGACGACTTCAAACAAGCAAACTTCATTAGAGTAGCCTATCTTAAGCAAGATTAAACCGCGTCGAAATTAACCAGTAATTCCCAAAGTAACAACTTCGGACCAACTAAATTATTAAATCGATATTTGCAGTGAAGCGGGAGAAACTAGAGGACAGTTGCCGAGTTGATCATCCCTATACCCACAGCTGGGCAGCGGCTCTCAAACTTTGTGTTTTAACGTACAATATATATAGTATTCGACGGACCGTATGGCGCAGATGGTAGTCTTAGAGCTTATGCGCCACGAATCGTGGGTTCGATCCCCACTCAGGACAAATATTTATATGATGATATTTGTGTTTGTTCTGTGTTTGGGTGTTAAATATATGTATTTAAGTAGCATAATTGTAAGTCAACTGTTATCTGGTTCATAACACAAGTGCCTTAAAAAACTTACCTCGGAGTCAGGTCAATGTATGAAATGTGTACACCACATCTGACTCAGAGGTAAGTTGTCGATATACCAAATAGCAGATTTTTTTTTATAATAATAATAAGCGTTTTTATTAATCTATGATTTGAAAAAAATTATGTCCTTGCCCCTTTTGAGTACAGGCCTACTACAGTGTCCGCCATTTGTTTCTAACGTCAGCTTATTTCAACCAACCCTTTTATGACACTTTTAGAATGTCATTTAACTAGCGGGGTTTTCGTCTTCCTATATTTTTGCCTTCAGGACCATTTCATTTTATTATTCGCTTTGGCCATCGATCATTAGAGGAGCGAGCGATTCTTTTAAATCGATTTGTTTTTGAATTATAATTCATTTTTTGAACGTCGAATCATTTTTTAAATTTCGAATCGATTTTTAAACGACAATTTGTTTTTTAACTTCGAATTGATTTTTGAATTTCGAATTGTTTTTTGAACGTCGATTCTTTTTTTGAACTATGATTCGTTTTTTGATCTTCGATTGGTTTTTTCACTTTGGCCATCTATCATCAGAGGAGCGGGCGATATGTTCTGCCCACTTTAGACGTGTTTTATTTGGGTCTGTCAAATTTGTTTTCTCTCTGATGCTTTAGATTATCTTTTTTCAATGATCTTAATGCTAAGAATGCATTTCTCTATAACCTTTTAGCCTTTGGCATCTTTTGAAGCAGAAAGTTATAATCGCAAAATGGTCAACCAGTTTCAGAACCAATGTCCTCAAGTGTCAACTTCGACCAACGCTTCAATTAGTTGACGAAACTTAAACTTATTTCCGAATATTATGGCTTTAGATTGGGCTATTTAGTCACACTAATTGGTCTAGATTGCTTCGAGAGTTAAGTTCGATTCTCCGATCGTACAATTGCTTTAAGGACTAAGATAACTTTAAACATATACAGATAAAGATTAAAGAATAGTGTGATAAAAGATCGATGTGTCAAAGATTATGTTGTCACAATAAAAGAGAAAGAAATGCTTGAAATGGTCTAGACGTGTAGAAAGAATAGATGTTAGTAGAATGACTGCACAAATATATAGGAAGGAAATGAATGGAAGAGCTGGTATAGTACGATATACGCGAGCATCTTTACCTAGTAAAAGGGTCAGGTAAAAGTACCAAGAATAAACGAAAGAGTATGAAAAGAGTAATGCGAGTAAGGGAAGCGAGAGAGGTATGCCTAGCTTGTAACAAGTAGAGATCCATAATCTCTGCTTACTTCGATGGGACACTGGCATTTTGTATATATATATCAGCGACTATCGTTTATATACAATTTGATTTTACAAAACTAAATTATTTTTGCAAATGACTTAAGACTTTACTAATTTCAAAAGAGGTCTGCTAAAAACAAAAAGTATTTTTAAATAAAAAGTGTTTGTTTTCTTTTTAATTTTTCTTATCTAAGACAAAATGTTTTAACAGCATCTTGATATGAGGTACACGATCTGTTAGATTCAATACTATTTCCACTCTTTCACGTTTTTAGATAGATATGGTAAATGGATTTTTAAATATTTAAATATGAAGCGAAAACCTATTAAAAAGCACCCCTTTTTGGAAAAAAAAAAATGCGCGAACGGATTTGATTTGGCTTTGAGAAAACTACATATACATACATAGTCGACGAGTCCCATCAATTGTTTCTCAATCCAGATAACAAATCGCTCGCCAGTTCGGGCTTGGCCGGTTTTAAATGGGGCGAACATAATTCACTTACCCGATGAGCCGTCGAAAAGATTAATGGACAGGATGAAAATACAGAAGTATTATCCAGATAGCTGCAGCTAATTAATTTGGCTTTTCTTTTCTTACTTGATTAAGAATCACCTGAGATGAAGTTCACATCTAGACCTCTTGGTTCGTGAAGTGAACACACCCTCTTCTATTCCCGCCGCCCACCATCATCGGTGACGCGCGACCATCACGAGCACGAGGTTTCGTTTCAATTTATAAATAGTTCATAGTACCCCTAAAACATCCACTGCTGAAAATAAACCTATCAGAAAAGGGGGTATGTGCATATAATTACCCCACTGGGCAGGCATGGTGTCAATTCCAGAGCGCAGCTTTGGTTACAGGGATGCTCCTGCCCATTCCAGCCATGTCTATTTAAGCTACACTGTTTCGTAGGGTTATATGTTAATCCCCCCTCCCTTTTGTGGAGAGGCCTAAGTCCAGCAGTGGCCTTCCAATAGCTGATATGATGATGATAATTGCATTCAATTGTTTGGTTACGAAAACAGAAAAAAAAAGTATGGTTAATTTTGACTAAAACAACTCGAATATATTTTTTTAATAATTGACACAACATCTCATACATTGACCTGACTCCGTGGTAAGTCGCTTAAAGCACTTGTGTTACGGACACTAGACAAATAAAAAAATATCTATATTTAACACCCAGACACAGAAAAACACAAATATCATACAAATACATGCTCTGGTTGGGAATCGATCTTTACAAACAAGATAGTTTCATTAACAACTGCGCCATCGAGCCCGTCAGATATAAATAATGTTCGTATCTGTCTGTATATAAGAACATATATTATTGTTATCTGGCTTAAATGTAAATCCCAACTCTCCCATTCTCAGACCAATTAGTGACCGCTTCTCGGTCCGGCTAAATTAAAACACATAATAATAATTTACCCGCGAGGGGAACCGTCGAAAAGATTGATGCTTCCCAACGTTGCTCCGGGAAATTACTGAACAAACCCCACTCCCTAAACCCCTAAGCTCGAGGGGGAAGGGGGTTATCTTGGAATCCATATTATAAATGGGGATTTAATAATTGTCGTTGTTTTATGTAAAATTAAAATAAATTGGAGAAACGGGACTATCAACACGAACAGGACAACTTCTGCGTAGAAACGTTTTGGCGTTATAAGTTCTAGATACAGAAGATGACGCTTACAAGTCTAGTAGCAATGCATTTAAATTGTTTTTATTTAAATCTACATTTTATTGGACTAAATCGAAATAAATGCTAATAGAAAATAACCAATGCAAGGATAGACCGAAAGTGGTAAAAGCCATTTTTTTATATTAGAAACTAGCTGTGCCCGCGGCTTCGTCCGCGTGGAAGTTTTTTTTTTGGTTACCATACCACTTTACCTTAACTTATATAAACTTTGAATGTCATGTTTATTTATATCGAATCAATGGCTTGAAAAATAAGTTTCAAGTTTCTAGCTTCAAAAATAGTGATACTTCCATACAACTTTTCATCCCCCCTATCGACACCACACAACCCTTTTTCCGAATTCAAAAATAGCCTGTCTTTTCTAAGCGTAACAGTCAGACAGACAGAGTTACTTTCGCATTTATAACATTAGTAGGGAATAATACATGTTTAATTTTTATAATAAGACGGGCCCGATGGCGCAGATGGTAGTTATCCTTCATCTTTGCGCCAAGGGCCGTGGGTTCGATCCCCAATTAGGACAAATATTAATATAATGATAGATGTACTTAAGTAGTATATTTGTAAGCGACTTACCACGGAATCAGTTCGATGTATGAGATATTGTGGGAGTTTATTTATTCATAGACTAAGAAACGCTAGACAAGTCATTAAAGTTTATATCAAAATAAAATGAATATAATAAACACTAAACTTTCTAGAAATTATTTTGTAATTATATACTAGAGCATAACTTTAACGAGCAACAAGAATATTAAGAGAACCGCATCAATCATCTAAGCACTAATACAGGAAGTGAAAAATAAACAACTCGTTGCGCCACTCACAGCTGACGATTCCGAACGGGTGGGAATTAAAAAAAAACTGGCTGTACGCATGCAGACGCCTTCGCTTGTCGCGGAAAAAGGAAGTTCGCGCGCGTGCAGTTGACAGACGCACCAAAATGGCGGCGTATAGTGAAAATAGCGGGAACGAAACAATTGCTTCGAAATATCGCGACTGAAATAAAGTATGTTAATATGTGTCTGATATATTAACTTTTTTTATTTATTTATTTTACTTTATTGCACAAAATGTTACAAAATGTACGAATGGCGGACTTATTGCCAGATGGCATTATCTCCCAGTCAACCATTACACAAAACAGAAAAAATATATATATATTGTGGTGCAGGCAATATATATACAAAATAAATAAACGTGGCATACATATTTGTATAAATAAACGCAATAAATGCATATGATATAAATATATATATATATGTATATTTATTTTTTTATATCATAACTTTATTGGGATTTTAATAAAATCCGCGTTTTTTTTAATTCGTAGGCTGGGAGGTTGGGTTCATTACTCGTAGAGAATAGTGCTTTTATACTTTTTCAGGGAAATGTAAGAGGTAACTTAGACGCCGGAATCGACAAATGGCGATATCATCATATCTGTCATTGAAAGTTCACTGCTAGAAAAAGCGAATTTTGCCCATAATTACCGCTCTGGGTAATCGTGTTGGCAATCGCAGAGCGTAGCTGCTGCCCATCCCCGCCCTGTGCTATTGAGCGATACTGTTCCAGATAAATATACTGCAACTGTTCAGAACAGACATAGTCGCCACTTACACCTGGTACAGGCGGAAGGTACTATTCTACTCTGCCGGTACCTCATGGCTTTGCTGGTGATATATAATTATCCAGAAATGCGTAGCTCATATGCAGCAGGGTAGAGATATACTAGCTGTCTGCGGTGGTAATCACCACGCCTGCCCAAACAGGGGAAATAGGAGATGTCTTTTGGCTGGTATGATTTGATGTTTCCATGAAAACGTAGAGAAGCGTTAAATTCGCACATACTCTATGGATAAATACCCAATTAACAGACATGTGTAATTTTAGAACAGTTCATTACATATGTATTCTCTAGAATTGTTATTACAATTCTTGTCCATACAAATGTATGTGTTACATTAGTTTGTTATTTACATTAATATGGACAAAACGTTATTCAATTTGTGCGTTCTTCTATGATACAATGGTCTACAGAAAACTTATACCAAGATCATACCAGTTACAAATACACCAACGTGGTGTACAGGGAGGCTGTAAGATAAGTATTTTTTTTTCCTAATTTAGTGATTCATGGTCGTATTAATTAGTATGCTTATAACTTCAATATCTGTACTTACCTATTTATATGTCTACCCGTGCGAGTCCGGAACGGGCCGCTAGTGTAAGATAATGACATAACTCGAAAAGAACTTAATTAGTTCTTAGAATCAAATACCGTTATCGCTCTATAGGCACTGTGGTTTCTTGGTAAGCATTTTAATTGGTTGTACCGGAAACACGTGTTAAGTCGACTTGTGAATATTGCTTGATTGTGACTCCGCATATCGACGGTCACAAATTCAATTCTCGTGCGGGACAATGTGCAGGTATACAGGGGGAACAAAAAAAAATTTTAAACAATTCGTTATTATTAGAAAAGCTATTTTTAAGTATGTTTAAGTTGTTTTTAACAAATATTATTCCCATTGAATCCTCTTTCACTTGAAACTATTAACATTTGTCCTTTATGCTAATTGTATTTCTGACCGTCCATTTCTTTGTTCGTTAAATGTAATAATACTACTGCCGTAAGGTACCGGCAGAGTAGAATAGTACCTCTCCTTGTACCGGGTGTCGTAAGAGGCAGCTAAGATAATCGAACCGACAGATGGCGGTATATCCATTTAAAACTGTGCAGCTCAAATGCGTAGGGCGGGGATGGGCAGTAGTATCCCTGTTGCGAAAGCTGCGCTCTGCGATTGCCAACACCATTTAAAAAGGATGTAGAAAGGATGGATGAAAGTGGAATGACAGCACATATATAGAACGGAAGTAAATGGAAGAGTTGGTATAGGACGATGTAGGCGAACATAACTTAACCAGGTAGAAGAGGTATTAAATAATGGCCAGGTCAGAAGTACTAAGAATAAACAAGCGTGTATGGAGGGACTAATGCGAGTAAGGGAAGCGAGAGAGGTATGCCAAGATCGTAACAAGTGGAGATCCACAGTCTCTGCCTACCGCGGTGGGACACAAGCGTGATGTATGTAGGTATATTCTGTTTTACTTTTCCTAAACTCGTTAGTTGGTTTTCTAACTGCGTTTACGGGCCGTAGCTAAATAAAATGCAGCTTGAAGTAAGTTATTGTATTTTCATCTATCATGTTCATTTATATCGAATCAATAATCTGAAAAATAAGTTTCAAGTTTTTAGCTCTAAAAATAGCGATACTAACATACAACTTTTTATCCCCCCTTTCGACCCCTTACAACCCTTATTTCGAATGTAAAAAATAGCCTATGTCCTTTCTCAGGGTCTAAAGATTGTCTGTGCCAAATTTCATCAAAATCAGTTGATAGGTTTAAGCGGGAACACGTAACAGACAGAGTTACCATTTATAATATTTGTAGGTATTTGTAGGGAAGTAGGGATATTGACAAAACAATTAAAATCTAATATATAACATTCTTGTGTCACGGTGTACGTTATTTAACCTCTCTGAAACGGCTTGACTGATTTTCGTGAATCTTAGCGTGCAGGGTGGAGAATCGGACAAAATCTACTATTCATCCCCCTAAATCTTAAGGGTGGTCCACAGCTAAATATTTTTTCATTACTTCTAAACAGAACTTTTTGTTTAATTTTTTTTTTTTTTAAATACAAACAAGCCTACATTTTCACCCTTCTGTTACAAATATATCCCTATTTTTTCATAGTAACTTTATATAATTTAGTTTTCAACGTTTGCCGGGACAGGTAGTTATATATATTATAGCTAATCCTCTGTTGAAAAGACAAGTCACTCGTCCCAAAAAGGCGCGGCAGGATTAGCAGTCACAAATCAATAACTGGGAAAGTCCCAACAGTAATCGTTCACAGGAGTGCTGGCTTCCGATAGGGGGTCGAAGAAGCAAGGCGACCGGGATCATTTATTTATTTATTGAACTTTATTGCACAGTATATTACAAAATGTACAAATGGCGGACTTAATGCCAGTTGGCATTATCTTCCAGTCGTCCATAGCACGAAACAGAAAAAAAAATTAAATGGTGCAGACAATATATATACAAAATAGAAAAACGTTACATACCTACATATTTCTATTAAAAAACACAAGAAATACATATGATATAAAATATATAAAGTTAGAGAAGCAGCATCAGTAAATAAAGTACGGAGACAGCGTTTCAGGATAAATTTGTTTGGGGATTGCTTAATATTCAACGGAAGCTCTTTTCAGAGTCGTATAGCTGTCACTGTAAATCTAACAATATTTTATAGGTACTAATAACAGATTAGATTGTTAGACGGACCCGATGGCATAGACAATAGTGATCCAATCTTAAGCGCGAAGGGTCATGGATTCGATACCCACCCAGGGCAAATATTTATATGATATATGTTATAATATCAATCATATTTACGATTCCTCTGTTACCTGGTGTCCGCGACACAAGTGCTTAGCGACATACCTCAGACTCAAGTCAATATCAGTTGTGTAACAGACAAGCATACAGTCCGCGTGATAGTAAGCGTCACTGCAGCCTATAGACGATCGTAATATCACAAAGATATCACTAGCGCTTCACCAACCGTGTAACTTAAAGATATCATGTCACATTTAATGACATTAAAATTGGAACACAGCAATGCTATCAAGCGGTAGAAATAGATGAGAGGTACCAACGCAGACGACCTTCATAATAAGGTAGACCTCATACAAAAACATTGTCTTCATTAGTACCTCACTCTCACCTATTTCTACCGTCGAAAGTTGAGTTCGCATTGCTATGTTCCGGTTGGCAACGCGTTAGTGATATCCTTGTGATATTACGAGCGTTTATAGGCTGCATTAAAGCATGCAGGTTTAAAAAAATGAGGTCTACCTCGTGAAAACTTAAGTCTGATAAAATCTGTGTGGACCTATGTAGCTCGAAACATGTAATCATTGTAATAAGCCGCCATTTTGTGGCGTCGCTTCATTAGCGTTGCCATGGCAACCGGGAACAATACACCGTGAGATGTGTAAAGTACATTTTGGAACATGTTCGCTCCAAGGTTGAAGGTGTAGGAATTTGAATCGGTGTAATTTGAGACGTTTTAGGCATAGAAAATGATGAAATGTATTTTAGATATTTACTGGCAGAGTGGAATAGTACATACCTTGAACCAGGTGTCGTAAGAGGCGATTGGGGTACCAGAACCGGCAAATGGCGGTATATATCCTTACTAATATTATAAATACGAAAGTAACTCTCTCTGTCTGTCTGTTACGCTTTCCCGCTTAAACCTCTCAACCGATTTTGATAAAATTTGGCACAGACAATTTTTAGAACCAGATAAAGGACATAGCCTATTTTTTTATTCGAAATATGGGTTGTAAGGGGTGTAAAATGGGAATGAAAAGTTGTATGGAAATATCGCTATTTTTAAAGCTTGATACTTGAAACTTATGTTTCAGGCCATTCATCCGATATAAATAAACATGATATTCGAAATTTATATTAGTTAAGGTAAAATGGTGTGGTACCCAAAATAACTATTCCACGCGGACGAAGTCGCGGGCGCAGCTAGTTTCTTATAATCGGTTGGACCTATTTTGATTAGACTTTCGCTGGCGTGAGAATTATTTCAATAAAATCTTAGAAATAGTAATCTAATTGTATGATATAGGTAATTGGTCAATACATGACGTGTAATGTTTTGGAAACAGTTCATTCAACCCGACAGAAGTCAGGGCGGAAATCTAGTTAGTTATTTATTACCCACCTGCACGAAGACAATGGTTCACTATGAGAAGTTCCTTCATTAAGGCATTTCTCCTAATTAGAGAGCCACATCTAACTTAGTTAGCCTTTGCTTTGTTAAATCATTGTTCGTGTTTCTCCGCTTCGAGCTTAAACGTTGGCTTCATACATCATCATCATACCAGCCATTGGAAGTCCACAGTTGGACATAAACCTCTCTAAGAAAGGAAGTTTATTGCCCATAATTGCCGCGCTTGACATCCGACTCAATTAACCCTTTTTCTGTGAAGGCTTTAGTCCAACAGAGGATTTTTAATAGCTGATATAATGAAAATAACCTGTATTTTATTTCAATTTATCTTACATCATACCAGCCCATTAAAAGTCCACTGCTGGACATGGTCCTCCTCGAGAAAGGGGGATTGTTGCCCATAATTGCCGTTGGGAATCGCAGAGCGCAGCTTTCGCGACATGGATACTGCTGCCCATACCTGTTCTATGCCTTTAAGCTGCAATATTTTCGTTGTATGTACCGTCATCTGTCGGTTCTGGTACCTCGGTCGCCTCTTACGACACCTGGTACAGGGTAAAGTAAAGTAAAGTACTATTCTTTACTAGGTACTTTGCCGGTACCTCACGGCATAACTAATAGGAATCGCAAATACGCGGTCATTGCCGTGGAGCGTTGAGAGTAATACAAAAAATTACCCTGACTTAAAGAACTAAGAAAAAACTATCACCTTATTCGTTTTAAATACGTGCATTTCCACGAAAATGCGTGAATGTAGGCAGATCCCAAGATCTTAATAAAATATTAAATGACTCCAGAACTATTCCCGGTGAGGCGTTAAAGCGTGATCTGAGGCGTTTAAAACATACCCAATCCCACCCTTGTACTATTAAAAGGGTCCAGGAATAGGGGTTGCTTGAATTATTCATTGAGAAATCACGGCTCATTTGTGATTGACACATCGTTGCGGTATCTTAGATGAAGACTTGGAACTTAGAATTTATATTCAATACAGATGTTTTAGGGGTTGATTGAAATCATCTTCATACCAGTAATTAAAAGTCCACTATTGGACATAGGCCTCCCCAAGAAAGGGGGCATGTTGCCCATAGTTGCCGCGCTGGACAAGCGTGTTGGCAATCCCAGAGCGCAGATTTCGCGGCAGGAAAGCTGCTGCCTATCCCCGCCTGATACATTTGAGCTGACTTATTTGCATGGATATACTGCCATCTGTCGGTTCTGGTACCTTAGTCGCCACTTACAACACCTAGTACATTGGGAGGTACTATTCTACTCTGCCGGTACCTCACAGCTTCATTGAAATAACTAATTCGAAATTCTTATTCGTAAGAGAAACTAGTTAATATTTTTTTTCTTCACATCATTAAACCAGCTGCAGAAAGTTCACTGCTGGACATAGGACTTTTCAATAATAGAGAACCACCTGCGATTGTCACCAGGCGTGGTGGCTTTGCGACGGCGATGTTGCTGCCCATCGCTACCCTGTTGAAATTGAACTGCGCTGTTTCGGATAATGTATACCGCCATCTGTCGGTGCCTTAGTTGCCTCTTACGATATCTGATACAGCGATAGCGTTAAGTGTGATGAATAAATAAATAAATAAAAAATCAGTCGTTACATGGCTGTCCGATATATGCCTCCCCAAGGAAGGGGAATTTTTGCCCTTGGCCGCACTGGGCAAGCGTCGTGGCAATCTCAAAGCGTTGCTTCGCGACAAGGATTTTCATCAGCCCATTAGAGTCCTGCGCCAATGTCTAATTTTTATTGTTTTATATTTGACCGGGTCGTTACCGCAACCTAAAGACGCTCGTAATGTCGCAAGAATATCACTAACCCGTTGCCAACCTTGCGACTTGATATTATGTCACATTACCCAGTAATTTCACTGCCTCTCACCCAAAAACCGGAACAGTCATTCGAGCTACACTATTTTGTATCGGTATACCGTCATCTGTCGGCTCTTAAAAGATGAGGGACTATTTTACTCTACCCCCTAGCATTGTTCGTTATTATTGACATTAAATTATTATCAGGTTTCAATCCACAAAACAATTATGATGGCGTTTAATGAAAATTCAAACATCAAAGCTGAATGTCGGCCCCTTCGAGAGAATCGTCTCGCATCCGTGAATTTGTATTCTCAGTATCGGTCATTTATCAACCGTCAAGTTCCGTGGGGTTGCCATTGAGAAAAATAAACTTTAATGAGGCGTTTTGACAAAGTTTCCTTGAACAGAAAGTTATGTTCGAAAACGGATTCGCGATGAAACTTCGCTTCCATGAATTTCTTAATACAAATTTAATAGCAATATTTTAATTGAGAAGGCCTGAATATTTATACGCTTTCACGGTTTCATAGGTTGATATGTTAATGGTATTAGAAATTATGATTTTATCCATCTATATATGCTCGATCAGAACGAGAGCATTGATCCCTCCGCTGATGACAATGGCTGCGCAAGCTTTCCTTGACGACGTGAGATGATCATATTAAGTTTTATAAATGTATTTACTCTTAAACTGACTTTGTTTAATATTTTTTCATCATCATTTCATCTATTATAAGTCCACAGCTGGACATAGACCCCCCCCCCCCAAAAACTGCCTAAAACTTCCGCACAGGGCAAGCGTGTTGGCAATCGCAGAGACCATCCCCACCCTATGGATTTGAGCTGCGCTGTTTTGGGTGGGTGGTATACCGCCATCTATCGACCATCATATCCCTACTTCCCTACTAATATTATAAATGCGAAAGTAACTTTGTCTGTCTGTCTGTTACGCTCTCCCGCTTAAACCTCTTAACCGATTTTCATGAAATTTAGTACAGACAATCTTCAGACCTTGAGAAAGGACATAGGCTATTTTTTTAATTCGAAATAAGGTAATATTGTAAGGGGTCGAAAAGGGAGACGAAATGTTTGAAAAAACTTGAAACTTTTTTTTCAGATATAAATAAATAAGTCATTTAAATTTTATATAAGTTAAGGTAAAGAGGTATGGTACCCAAAATAATTATTCCACGCGGGTGAAGTCGCGGGCTAGTAATAAATAAAATATCTATGTAAATACAAATAGGTCCTAAGTGACTTACATATCATAGCAGGGCCTAAATTATAAGGGTCATAAACTTAACATTTTTAACCATTTTCAAAAGGTAAAAAATTCTTAACATTCTTCTTTCATAAAGTATGGGAGAACAGAATTTTGAAAATAATGATGACCAAAAAATACGCGGGTTGCCAGGTCTACGAAAAATATGGAACAACACACCCCACGCTTTGTCTAGAATACTACTGGTGTTTTTTCACTTTGTTATAAAAAAAATGTTTTACAATTTAGTTTGATGTATTTTCAAAAAAAAATTTAAATTTTGACTGTTCGTTTCGATTTATTGTTAAATAATATTAGCTAGATGAAAATTTAAGCTGGAAATTATATAAACGGTGCGCATGCGCAGGCTGCGTGGTCTCACTTGCTCTTACACAGAGGAATTTCTTTCATCCTAAAGATCCAGATCAGGATAATGAGATAATCTTATCATAATATTGTATTGGCACCAATTCTTGATATGTGTGCAAAGTTTCAATTTAATTTGCCTGTCTAAAGTGGACCACAATCGGATTCAAACGAGTCAATTATCCACAGTAAACAAATAAGTTGTATTTTCATTTATGTATTTATTTATATATTTATTGGTATGTAATATTATTATATGGACATACATAGTATTAGTATTTTTTTTATTTGACTTTATTTTTATAAATAATTTTTAGACGATCTGACTAAAACTGCAGGATCGCGCTGGACACGGGCCGCATACAACCGGTTCTATTAAAGATTACTTGGGGAGGCCTATGTCCAGCAGTGGACGTCTTATGACTGATATAATGATGATTTTTATAAAATAGTAATTCACATCCAACTGCGCTTTTACATTATTTTCGTCTATGTCCACCCAAAGGATAATAGGAAGAGATCACTCGGAACGATATGGTCAATAATTGGATTATAATTTTTAGTTTTTAATTTTCTGTGTACATTAAAAGCATATTATTATTATTATTAAACACATGTATACAATTCACACTTACGGATCTCCGCGTACTCTTAAATAACAACAACATACCTGAAAGATAAACAAAGCATATTAATCGATAATATACTACATAACTCAATAGATAACGTGCAACAAATCAAAATATTTACATACATAGCACATAACCTTTCACGAAAGATACCATATCGGTTAACAAAACATTGATAAAAAGAAAAGTATATATTTTTTTTAATACACCACATCGACAAACAAGCATACAGTCCGCGTGATAGTAAGCGTCACTGCAGCCTATAGACGCTCGTGATATCACAAGGATATCACTAATGCATTGCCGACATTGTGACATGAAGATATTATGCCACATTACCCAGTGAATTCACTGCCTCTCACTCTTCAAACTAGAACACAGCAATACGAGATGTCTACGTAATTGAAATGAGAGAATGAGGTCTACGTAATTGAAATGAGAGAATGAGGTCTACGTTATTGAAATGAGAGAATGAGGTCTACGTAATTGAAATGAGAGAATGAGGTCTACGTAATTGAAATGAGA
>JACJUM010003053.1:895938-920185 GCA_020976665.1 Heortia vitessoides
CTACGTAATTGAAATGAGAGAATGAGGTCTACGTAATTGAAATGAGATCATCATGCATGCACTAGACTGATGTAGTGGTTACTACATCAGGTTTGACAAACTTCAATAACTCGCAAAGGAACACCGTTTCATTCCACAGAGGCTTCGCGAGGCTATTTATATTTAAAGCGTCACAATTTCAATAGAGAAGATGGCTTGGATAATACCACCAGCCTGGGATCCTGTCATACATTAGATTAAGAACCAAAGCCAACATCGCAGCGCTATCAGATTACAAAATATTATCAGCAACTGCTGCGTGGATCGGAACGCGAACGCACAAAATTAAAAACATAAAATAAATAAAACATTGTGACAATGTTGAAAACGGTTGCCGAAAGGTAGCCGAAACGTGGAACTTAAAATATAAAAAGTTAAAAGACCGTGATTTAAAGCCGTTAAAATTGCTGGGCAAGCGTGTTGTCAATCGCAGAACGCAGCTTTCCCATTGTACCAGAGTACGAGAGTACCTCCCCCTGTAACAAGCGTCGTAAAAGGCGACTAAGGTACCAGCACCGACAAATGGCGGTATATCCATCCGAAACAGGTAGTTAAAATATACAGGGCGATGAAGGCTTCCCAACCAATCACGAAGCTACGCTCTGTGATTCCCGCTATGCCTGCCCAGCACGGCCATTACAGACAGAATTCTCGCATTGTAAATTTTGTATTCGGTGGCCATTTTTATTGTCCATGTCATTTCTAACTTGTTGTAGCAAAAAGTGGACTTACAATCGAGTATAAAATACAATAACGTGCTAATAAAAAAATTCAAACTTCAACATTTCCCTGGTTCTTACAAAGCTGTAATATTTTCTCCGCGTCAAGCTGTCATGGTTGAATAACAGACTTAATTACCTTAGCTCACAATGGGCCAAGCTTCCCACAGTCGTGTGGAAAAATATACGGGCAAGTGTGAGCAGGCATTGCTGGCGTTTGGGTCCATACATTGAAAGAAGCCAAACCGTAAATATAGATGTATATAGGTACTTGCAGCAGAAAGTTGTATACGAATTAACGCTTGCTATCTATTCTCGAAGTCCACAGGAGATTAATTGCCTATAATTGCTGGGCTGAGCAATCGTGTTGGCAATGATGATGATGCCGCTGCCTATCTACGCCCTGCGCATTTGAACTGCACTGTTTCGGATGGATACACCGCCATCTGTCAATTGTACAGTGGAAAGTACTATACGACTCTGCAGAATCCTTTCCGAGAGCTTATTGCTGGTCTACTCAGACATCAGTGTCACTTAAAGACGCCTCTGAGCCTCGATCGAGACTCACGTGCCCGCAGGAAGGAAGAGTTGTTTCAAAAGAGAGCAGCGGTGTGAGCACAGCACTAGTTCTGTTCGTTATGGCTCAAGGAGAAGGGACTGCACGCGCGAGAAACGCTGTGAACCTATTGCTCTTCGAAAAGAATATATGTGAAGTCTTTATAATTAAGTAGTGGGAGGGCGACTAAGGGATTTATTGGAGTTATGATTTGGAATAGACATGCGGAACGTTACCACACGATGGCCCTTAAGTCTAGTCAGTAGAGGTGATCATTAGATATAAGCTTGAAGGATCTTCCATCCATCACATGGATATCTCCCATTACCAGAACATCTCATACATTGACCTGTCTGGTTAGTCGATTAAACAACTTGTTATAGACATCAGATAACAGAGGAATCACAAATATACTACTTAAATTTAACACCCAAACACGGATGAAACACAAATATCATCATATTTGCTCTGCCTGGGAATTGAACCTTTGACGCACAAGATACGATAACTTGCATTTGCCCCAGGTAGTCCAGCAATAGGTTAGTCCGAAAAAAAGGGCTGGCGATTGTTATTTGTCGCAGATCTGATAACATATCTACTAGACAAAAAATAGTATACAATGTAACACGATATGCATTTGGAATATACTATATACTAAATTTTAGTTTTATGCAACATGGTACTAAAGTCATCTCATTATTTGGTACAGCATCATAGTATATGACATTATTTATAGGTTTACAGAATCCCTACTAATATTATAAATGCGAAAGTAACTCTGTCTGTCTGTACGCTTCCCCGCTTAAACCTCTCAGCCAATTTTGATGAAATTTGGCACAGGCAATCTTTAGACCCTAAAAAAGGACATAGGTTATTTTTTAATTCGAAATAAGGGTTGCAATGTGTTGAAAAGGGGGATGAAAAGTTGTATAGAAGTATCGCTATTTTTAGAGCTAGAAACTTGAAACTTTATTTTTCAGGCCATTGATTCGATATAAATAAACATGACATTCCAAGTTTATATAAGTTGAGGTAAAGAGGTATGGTACCCAAAAAAAACTATTCCACGCGGACGAAGTCGCGGGCACAGCTAGTGTTTAAGATATTTCGTTTAAACTTTGTATAGCCACAGCCGTGAGGTACCGACAGAGTAGAATAGTACCTCCCCCTGTACCAGATGTCGTAAGAGGCGACAGTGGTACCAGAGATAACAGATAGCAATGCCAACACGCTTTCCCAGCGCGGCACAAGGCAAAGTTCCCTCTTTATTGGGAAGGTAGAGATAATAAGGATTTTAATAGAAATAAATAATTTTGTTTTGTTTCACATATGTGAAACAAAACAAAATTATTAATTAATTTTATATGCGGAATATATATTCCGCATATAAAAATTGTGTTCCGTTGATCCTGTTTCCGTGAGATAATTATATGTACTAGTTGTCATCATTATCATTATCATCATCATTATCATAACAGCCGTTGAACGTTCACTGCTGGAAACAGGCCTCCTCAAGGGAGAATTTTGCCGATAATTGCCGCTGTAGGCAAGCGTGTTGGCAATCGCAAAGCGTAGCTTTCACAATTAGGATTCTGCTGATGCTGCTGCCCATCCCCAGCCTTAGTCGACACCAGGTACAGAAGGAGGTACTTTTCAATGGATTTTCCGGTAATTAGATATAATTTTTTTTTACAATTTCTATAGAAACTTGTTTTATGACAAAAAATATTATTCGCGGTCTATTTAATATTGATATTTGAAACCCAACATTTCGGACCTGACGGAGTCCTTTTCCGAGATTACCCAAACGCTACAATGATTCCCGTGGGAAGTCGAAGGCTGTGACGCTCCGCATTAAATCTATTTATCGGGAAATAAAATTTTAAAACAGTTCAAGTTATTTAATTAATTATTGAAAAAAACACATCGATATTTAGTGGACTATTACAAATGGTAGCTTAGCTTCATACTAATGAACATCTTATAAAGCATAGGACGTCCACTGATGAACAAGACTTGCCACGATATTTACAAAATAAACATCCGACCATTAAAAAAGTACCTATTAATATTCATCTTAATATCAGGTAGTGAGGTACCGGTGGAGTAGAAGATAATAGGCGATAATAGGAATAGGTACCAAAAGATGGCGGTATATCCACCCGAAACAATGTAGTTGATAAGCTCAGGGCGCCAGGGTAATTCATTCTTTCTTGGGGAAACCTATGTCTAGCAGTGGACTTCCAATGATGATGATAATATCAGGCGTTGAATATCCACTAGTGGATATAAGCCTTCTCAAGTGATTATAGACCACAATTTGCAGGTTATTTATTTATTTATTGAACTTTATTGCACAATATATAACAAAATGTACAAATGGCGGACTTGATGCCAGTTGGCATTATCTCCCAGTCAACCATTACACGAAACTGAAAAAAATATACACATAGTGGTGCAGGCCATATATAGACAAAATAGATAAACTTTACATACACATTTGTAAATATGTGTAATAAACGCAATAAATATGATATCGAAATATATATATCAGATAACGTATATGCTGGCTGGCTATTTTATGTTTAAAAAGATCATGCTGGCGTGACAAACATGCGACTGCCCATCCCCGCTTTAATGTATTTGTGCTGCGCCAGGTGGATATACCGCCATCTGGTGGTTTCGATATCTCAACTATGCTGGTACCATCATACCTGCACACAAAGGAACAGACATTCTCGGGGAACCCTAAAAGTCAATGAAAGTGAGCGTATAGCTATTGTGCCGTAGCAACTTATGCAATTAAATCTTTTTTTTTTCGTAACTGATTGTTGATCTTTATACAACGTTGCTTTTTGGCACAACTTTCCAATATGTGTAGTGTTTGTTACAGCGGACCAGTTATGCAATCATCATACCAGCCATTAAAAGTCCACTGATGGACATAGACCTCCCCAACAAAGGGGGTTTGTTGCCAATAATTGTCGTGACGGGGATAAACATTCCCACCCTATGCATTTGAGCTACTCGGTATACCGCCATCTATCTGTTCCGATACATACATCATCATCATGGAAGTCGAAAACCGTCCACTGCTGAACATAGGCCTCCCCAAGAAAGGGGGATCGGCCTATAATTGCCGCGCTGGGCAAGCGTGTTGGCAATCGCAGAGCGCAGCTTTAACGATGGAGAAGCTGCTGCCCACCCCCGCCCTGTACATTTGAGCTGACTTTTTTGCATAGATATACAGCCATCCGTCGGTTCTGGTACCTTAGTCGCCTCTTACGATACCTGGTACAGGGGGAGGTACTATTCTACTCTACCGGACCCTCACGGTCAGTTATGCAAACGATATAGGATATATGACGAGCAAATAATGTACTTCTTTCATCATATCTGCCATTGTAAGTGCACAGCTAGAAATAAGCCTCCTCAAGAAGAAGGCCTTAATTATAAAAGCGAAAGTGTTTCTGTTTGTGCTACTTCGCTTCCACATCTGTATTTCTTATGTTAACTGTATTTTTAATTTCAATTCAACTTTGACAAGAAGTACACTTCGTAGAAAGGTTTTCTGCATGGTCTACCTCACTGTCGACCGGCGAGACGAAATGCCGGTATAAATAGGTACCTACGCATGAGTTATGTATGAGGTCTACCTTTAGTTCCTGCGTGTGTAGCAAACGCAGCTGGATACGCGGGAAAGTTCATTGTAAATTGATAATAACAATATGAAATTCCCACAACATCTCCTACATAGACCTGAGTCCGTGGTAAGACGCCAGAAAACAGAGGAATCACAAATATTCTACTTAAATACATAAATTTAACATCCAGACACAGAACAAACCCAAATAGTATCATATAAATGTTTTCTCAGGGTGGGAATCGAACCCACCTTTGCACCATCGGGCTCGTTAACACTCGAGACAATTACAACCAGTTCCACCTGTGGCGGAAAATGTGCAGGTTAGCCAGTAAAACTCTTGGATGCGATTTAAATCACCTCTCGATTGTTCGCAGGCATAATATTAATCCCTACTAATATCCCTACTAATATTATAAATGCGAAAGTAACTCTGTCTGTCTGTCTGTCTGTCTGTCTGTCTGTCTGTCTGTCTGTCTGTTACGCTTTCCCGGTTAAACCTCTCAACCGATTTTGATGAAATCTGGCATAGACAATCTTTAGACCTTAAGAAAGGACATAGGCTATTTTTGAACTCGAAATAAGGGTTGTAAGGGGTTGCAAGGGGGGATGAAAAGTTGTTTGCATGGATCGCTATTTTTAGAGCTAGAAACTTAAAACTTATTTTTCAAGCCATTGATTCGATATAAATAAACGTGACATTCAAAGTTTATATAATTTGAAGTAAATAGGTATGGTACCCAAAAAACTATTCCACGCGGACGAAGTCCCGGGCACAGCTAGTAATAAATACTTTATTTTACACCAAACATAAAAATACATAAAAAAACAGTAATTATAAAGTGCAATGGACGGCCTTGTCGCAAATGGCGATAAAAAAAAATCTTCCAGGCTACCTTTGGATGGAAAGACTGAATGAGAGAAAGAGGTAGTAATATAATTTTTTTTACCACTATTTTCCGTAATAGTAATAAAAAAATTACCTAATTAATTCCTCATAACATTAGCTTGTTGCCAGTGAAAATCCCTTAAAAATCGATCCAGCCGTCTCAAAGATTAACCGGAACTATCAAACAAAAGATAAAAAGTATATATATATGAAAGAATTTAACATATATACACTTTCATATGCATTTAGTAAAAAGCTGTTAATTTGAAATAACAGACAGACAATTCAATTGAGTTATATAAACATCATATTCAGAAGCTTAAGTAAATGTTGTGAATCAGAGGTGTCAATGACCTCTGGTAGTTTGGCGGTAGAAATAGGTGAAAGTTCTATTTAACGCCTTCTCTCCCTTTCAAAGGTTATTTCAAATTTAAGATATTTGCATATTAAGTGAAAGTTCAGAGAGGTGTAACAAATTTGACTGAGGGTTCGATATAGCGAGCTTTTGATAGTCATTTGATATTTGGAATTAAAAAGCTCATAGTAATAATAAATTTATATAAATATAAGTATTATTTATCATATTCCGCCGACGTAAGAGGCGACTGAGCTACCCGAACAGACAGATGGCGGTTTAATCATCCGATATAGCTTAACGTAATTACAACAAAGTGGGATTTTGGGCAGCAGCATTTTCGTCAGAATGTCCGCTCCGCGATTGCAACCACGGCTGTCCAGAGCGGGCACTCTGGACAAGCGTGTTGGTAATCGCCGTGCTGCCGCTCATCCCCGCCCTTAGTATTTGAGCTACTCGGTATACTGTCACTCGCCATCTGTCTGTTCCGATACCTCAGTCAATTTCAGAATGCTCGATTAATAATAAATTCCCACAACATCTCATACATTGACCTGACTCCGTGGTAAGTCGCTTAAAGCACTTGTGTTACAGACACCAGACAACAGAGCAATCACAAATATACTACTTAAAAACATATGTTTAACACCCAGACTCCGAACAAACAAATCATCATAATTTTTTTTTCTCTGGGTGGAAAGCGAACCCACGACCCCTGGCACACAAGATGCAGATGGTAATGATAATAAAATATCATTACCATCTGCGCCATCGGTCCCGTTGAATTGATTAATAAATTTTTTTTCGCCCTTTCAGATATAATAAGAAGCAATGTAAAGTATATGTGCAAGGTTAGATAATATGCAAGTGTTATGTTATCCATACAGTGTTAATAAAGTATATATAAGTATATATATAAAGTATATATAAGTACATAAAAGTATATATGTACATACTTATACTCTCTTTTATATAAACAGCGTACTTGAACAAATGAAATGAGTCATCAGAAATGTGTCACGACAGACCTAATCATCGATTAGTAATAAATAAAACTGCATAGTATATGAATTTAATGACAACAGACAGATATCTGTACATTTGTAAATATAAAAAAAATCGAAGTAAAAAGTAGAAAATATCTACTCTAATATTATAAAAGGGAAACATTTGTACTTTTGTATGTAACGAATAAACATAAAAAGCACTGGACCCATTTTAATAATTATTTTTTCATTAGAAAGCTACATTATCACTGAGTAACATAGGCTATATATAGTACTAGATTACTGTAGAAATCTTTAGAAATTCCTATTAAAACTAACCGAAGGTGTTAAAAAATTAGGCATAAAATGTCTTTTATCGCATACGCTGCGAAGAGTATTGATGATAGGACAAAAAATCGACAATATTATAGAATATATCAATATGTACAAAAAACTTCGCGAGACCATGTCTAACTATTGCTATAACTACTTTTTTACATTAAACAAATTGAAAGAAATGCCGATCAAAATCAGACCGTGTTATCCATACCATTTATAAATGTTTAACCAATTAAATAATTTAATATTCAAGACTGTCTCAATACCAGATGATTACTTTTTGAATTATTGAAATCGGACATTCCTGAATGGAAGATATCACGAAATTAAAATAAAAATATATGCCGGCGGCGGCGCCACGCAGCGCATCGAGTAACTAACTCGACGAAAGCAATTGTATGTGGCACTTTCTCGAGTAGGATCTCTTGAAAATCAATACGTTTTGTTGTCACCTACAAATACCACAGCCAACGTGGTGAACAGAGAGGCTTTAAGATAAGCATTTTTGACGTGACAACGTCTTATAAATTGGTTTGCCGGGTGACACTTCAAGAAACTGCGTTACGCTCCGCTCACGTTATGCGCTCACAATGAGAGCGAGTGAGAGGCACGCGTCCCTCTCACTCGCTCTCATTGTGACGTGTGTTACGCAAATGTATTGCAAGTTATTGTATGTATATTTGTATATAAATACGTATGTATGTGTAAAGGTAAAAATAAAATTTTATTAATATGAAATTCAGTGCGAGATTCTTTGTATAAATTAATGTATTAAATATAATTCTTTGTATAGATAAATGTTTTAAATTGTTACTATTATTTCATCCTTATTCCTACTATACGAATGAATATTCACATTAAAATTATTTTACCACTCAAAGTCGTTGTCACGTAAATCTTTCGCCCGTATACCGACTTTACAGGCAACCAATTTTTTTTTTCTAATTTAGTGATTTATGGTCGTTTTAATTAGCATGCTTACAACTTAAATATATGTACCTATTTGTGTCTACCCGTGCGAAGACGGGACGGGCCGCTAGTTGTAAATAATAGTATTAAATGTGCAAAAATATAACCAGCCAATAATTCGAATTAAAGAGATCAAACTTTCTCTTTCGTAGGTTACTTGTTTATTGCTACTCATTTGATGTCACTCACGAAAAAAGTATGGCGGCCAGCGTTTTCGATCACATGATAACAGTACTCGTACTTCTTATGGTAGAAAGTATATAAATAATTATCCTACATAAATTAATTTTGATAGACGAAACTGCGTTATTCTATCAAATAAAATTTTTGGGCATATTTTCAAATTTAACCACCCCGTTAATAACCCCGTCCATTATCACTTAATCAACCAAAAACACAATTTCACAACCACCAAAATCCGTTCTCGCAAAAAGCAAAATGAAACACCGTGAGCACTTTAAAAATCACGTTAAAGCTCCTGAGCGTTTTTTTGTGGCCATCTGTTCAAAGTCCCGTGCAACAGGTTAAAAAAACTTAATGGCGGGAAGCGCGGCAGCTCAGCAGATAACATAGACAACCTCTTTTTTTCTTAAAGGCGCGCGCAAGGAGGATGTACTCGTATTGTGAGGTTTATTGACTGGCAAGTGTCGAATGTAGGGTAAGGTTGCGTCAGCGGCTTAGAAGAAATAAAGCACGTACTGTTTGTTTATAGTTTTCTTGCGAAATATTAGCCTACTTGTGACATTCGTTTGCATAATAATGGTGTGACTTCACAGAAAATGTTTTAAAAAATGTGAATGCAATGTAACTAGATTAGCTCGCTTATTTTTTTTTAATTGGCAGAAACAGTTTCCAGGGAAACCTATTTTTAGCAGAGAACGTTTTACGGCTACTGTGACGATTAATTCGTCTATTATATAATAAATATTCTGCATTTCTGTAGTAATTATAAGCATTGAATTATAACAATTTTGCCAAACAATTGTTATAAATAATTATTGGAGTAGGTGTAATAATTGTTTATAATAGTTGTGCCCGCAACTTCGTCCGCGTGGAATAGTTTTTTTTTGGGTACCATACCTCTTAACCTTAACTTATATAAACTTTGAATATCATGTGTATTTATATCGAATCAATGGCTTGAAAAATAATTTTCAAGTTTCTAGCTCCAAAAATAGCGATACTTCCATACAACATTTCATCCCCCCTTTTGACCCCTCACAACCCTTTTTTCGAATAAAAAAATAGCCTATGTCCTTTCTAAGTGCCTTAAGATTGTCTGTGCCAAATTTCTTTAAAATCGGTGTTGAGGTATAAGCGGAAAAGCGTAACAGACAGAGTTACTTTCGCATTTATAATATTAGTAAGGATAAAAAATAAACATAAATATACTCCTTACTAGAATAGAAGGGTACTCGTAGGCAATTAAATTTATAGCGAAATGTTAAATTAAGCCGGTTCATACCGGTTTTATAATCCGTTCGATTTAAAGTACAATCTCGCGCGAAATATTTCATTTCCGCTTCGCAGAACATCGGTAGATATTAACTAAGACAGCGATTCCCAAAATAAAAATCGGGATCGGGATATCGAAGAGGCGTATTAATAAGTAATACATAAAACTAGAGATGAGAAACATTTTTATTATCAATGATTTCATCAATAAATTGACATCATAACAGCCATTGGAAGTCCACTACTGGGCATAGGCCTCCCAGAAAAAGGTGGAACTTTGCTCATAATTACCACGCTGGGCAAGCGTGTTTTCAAACGCAGAGCGTAACATTACGACGGGGATGCTGCAGCCCATGTGCATTTGAGCTACACTATTTCGAATAGATATACCGCCTATGTCTGGTTCAGTGGGAGGTACTATTCTACTCCGCCGTATTATTCCATAATTAAATATGCGATTTACATACAAATTAATGGAAATGTGAGGGTGGGCGACAGTTGGACTTGAACTTGACCATTTTTAAATAATACACGTATAAGTTGGGGCCGCATAATCAAAGTTTGAGAAACATCCGCCCAACGAAAGGTGGTACGTTAGTTGTTGACATTCCATTTGTACGCACGAAGCGACTCGGGTGAGCGTTTGGAACGTTACGAACGGAAAATTCTAGAAAATGATACAAGGTTTTCCTCAGTAATATCATATTAAGATCACGTCTCAGGCGAGGATTTGCGGGACGATTTCTGTGTGTGCGCACAAATATTTAAGGAAGAGGCAAATCGCCCAGTTTTAAGATCCTATACTTCCATCAAAATCCTATTTTTTATATATATATATATATTAGACCAGGTCGATAGACCATACAGTCCGCGCGATAGCGTCACCGCAGCCTATAGACACTCGTGATACCACAAGGATATCACTAGCGTTGTGACTTGAAGATATTATTTCACTTTACCTAGCAATTTCACTAACTCTCTCTCCCTTCATACCGCAACACTACAATGCGAACACTGCTATTTGGCGGCAGAAATATTTTATAAACATACTGACAGAAACATAGATGTATATAAAAGTGATAATTAGCTATGTATCCCGGTGTCGATAAGGCAGCAAATAACCTAATTGTTATTTTAGATCAATTTTATATACATAAATAGCAAAAACCAAGCTATTTATCAACAATGAAAACGTGACAAAGACTATATATCTTTTTATACTATGGCGTTCATAATACAAATACTTGTAAAATATAAATATAACAAAACAATACAAAAAATAAGCAGGGACGTGCAGGCCACAAAGAACCACCGGGGATGTCTATCAGTGGACGTCCTAAGACTGATGATGACGAAATAAAGAACATCAAAATATTGTTTATTCCAAAAGGCATGTGAGACTTACAAGTACCATAAACAAACAAAAACTAATAGCGCAGATGGTAGTAAGTCTTGTACGACAGAGGTCGTGGACTCGAATCCCACCTAGGACAAATATTTATATTATGATATTCATGTTTATTACGTGTCTTGGTGTTAAATATATGTATATTTGTTATCCCTCTGTTATGTGATCTCCGTAACACCAGTGATTTAAGCAACTTATCACGGAATCAGGTCAATGTATGAGATGTTGTGGGAATTCATAATCTTGCCGGCACTTTCACTAGTAGATAGCGAACGTTATGAGAAACTTAGACAATTATAAGTAAAACAGGGTTACATTATCAAAATTGTGTACAACCCGATTTAAATAGTTAAGATTTATGTCAATATATATAATTTAAGTATAAAACTTGAATACGAAATAGGTCCTATGCGGCATTATATAAAAAAAAGAATCGAAAATCCCCTACACACGCATTAAGGAACCTTCTTTTTATAATTCGAAATACAAACCAAGGAGGTTGTTACCCGATATCAAAGTCCGAACAGAAAAAAATAATAGACCATAAACAGCGGGCGGGAACAGCGCTATACGCGCGAAAGGGACACAAAATCACTGGCCTAGGATGAAAACAAGAAAACAAATGAAACCAGTCGCAACAACTTCGAGGCCGGCTCAAGCAAGTCGGCTCGCTGTGGCAGCGTGAATGTGTAATTTCTAGCTATTATCTACCGGATTCAACACAACATAACATCAATGTTAAAATTACCTTTGGTTTTACAATGTATTGCAGCGTTTGAATCACATTTTTTGTTAACTAAATATTAAAGTATAATAAACAACGCCGGGTGTTAACGGTAGAGTAGAAAAGTACCTTCCTCTGTACTAGGCGTCGTAAGAGCGAATAAGGTATCAGAACCGACAGATGGCGGTATATCCATCCAAAACAGTACGACCCCAAAGCACAGAGATTGGCAGCAGCATCCCCGTCGCAAAAGTTAGGCTCTGCACTTGCCCAGAGGTGCAATTATAGGCAAAATTACAATACAAATTACAAGTACAGCAGTGGACTTCTAATGATGATGATGATATAGGTATATAGTATTATATAATAATAATAATAACTTTATTCAACAACAAAAGGAAACTTAAATACATTTTGATACTTAGGTACCGAAACTAGGTCTAGCCTGTTCTTATAGGCACCTATATATAAACTTCTATATAAACTTCGTTTAGAAATGAGAGTGCCACTAATTTAGTAGCTACGACTAGACCCAACCCGGCAAAATTAAAGAGTTGTGGTTAATTCCTATCAAGATAACTAACTGGTTATTGATTTTAATTAGGTGTTGGGTTTGTTCTATACTTTAAAATGATTGCGACTGTCTCACACAAAAAAAAGTTGTGCTTAGTGTTGCCGTAAGCAAACGTCAATTTAAACTGGGTACAGTAAAAATAATAATAACTAACAACGATTTAGTATTAATACAATAAATATAATAACTGTTAAAGTTAGAATAGAATAAACATATTTATCTTAATTTTTTTCTTTGGTAATAAATGAAACTTATTCACGTTATAAATAATATTACAAAATACGCCGCATATTATTTATTGATTTGTTTCATACTTTAAAATGATCGTTAAACTTTTTAATGTCAAAATAATAGTATTTTATTACATTTTAATAATGTAAACTATATTATAAATGAGGTTGCCGAATGCATTAGGAACTCGATCTCACATATTTCTAACATTAATTAGCAGTGTTCGCTTTGCTGTGTTTAGGCAGTGAAATTACTTTGTAAATGTGACATTGTATCCTCCTCAGTACACAGGATATAGAAAAAAAAAATATGCCGACGTTTTCGCTGTATCAGTTTTATCTTCAAAACTATTTTTATGGAAAACATTTCACTGAAACCAGCAGTTGTATTGAATAACTTAAGATTAAATAAGGATAGTCCGTGTGGTACCGGCAGAGTAGAATAGTAACTAACCCTGTGTCAGATGTCGTAAGAGATATCGAACCGACAGATAGCAGTATATCCTCATAAATTCCTCGTTTAATAAAAAAATAAGCTATTTAAGTAAACCATAGTTTTGATATTAGGATGGGTGACCCAAAACTGATTGGAAAGTGACTGCATTCACAGAATAAAACCTAAGGAAGTCATAACCATTTTTTTCTGATGAACATATTGCTTTACTACTCAGACTTGAGATAAAGAACGATCCTAAGTCTGTGTTTCTTAGTAACATTTAAAAGTTATTACATATAAATAGCATTAAGTATCCGGAAAGACTTTCATCATTCAAGATGTGGCTGAGTGCCGCGTGGTGAGCGTAGTTTGCGCAAGTCAGCGTTCCTAAACCGAGTAAATCTAATATGACCGCCGTCTGATTATTACCGACTTGTGGGCAGCTATGGGTTTATGGATCAAACAGGAGATCTGAACCACAGATTATATAGCATTCTAACTAAACCAATCTAACGAACAGTAAATTTGATTGAGTACTTCAATCGTATATGACGTTTGGTAGCATAAAATTACTTAAAATGAAACCGAGTTTAGTACCAACCTACACACAAAAATGATTTTGGTTGGATTTCAAATTTATTTAAACTTGTATGTATGATGAGCTATAAATTATAATAATTGCTACAACCTTCTTTGTTGCGGATTTCTTTCGATTTATTTTTATTTTAAGTTTTTATTTTCTTGCGCATATCTATACCAGATATTTTCTTTAAAAAAAGGTTTTTATTCTATTTGACTCAACTTACTAATTTAAGATTACGGTAATTATGATACATAGCGTACATTATAGTGAGATTAAGAATATCACTTATACTTAAAAAAACACAATACCTACACTTTACACCAATCATCGCAAAATGTATTACATTTAACTGAAATGGAAATTTAAATCTAATTTTATTAGGTACTATAATCTAAGTACATACTATACTATAATCTAATGTAATCGAAAAGTCTAATATCATATTTTATTACTACACAAAGTTACCATATATACCATTTTAAACTACGGTCAAATTTACCAGGCCCCGCCGTAAAGCAAATTAGAACAATCTAAAGAGATTCTTGCAGTAAAAGACACCCACTTAAAAAAATGTATAACCATGTTCTTTAATGACGAGAAAAACAAATATGAATCTTATTTAGTCAAACTTAACTTATACATAATTGTAAAAAGGCGCCTCGAATAAAATCCTTTCTAAAAACACGTTTGCTTAGCCAACTTAAATAGGCACTTGGAAATACCCCACGGCTAGAGATTTAAGCCCTTTGCTTTAACCGGCGGATGAGTCACGGAAGAGAATGGTAGTTCAACTTTGAAATTCTACACGAGCGTACTAAAAATCAGTTCCAACTCAAAAAAAGTTTCAAGAACAAAGACATCCAACCTGTTTTCTAACGAACATTTTTAAAATTACCTTCGTCGTTTATATCTTAAGAAAAAAAACAGGTAGTGAACGTCAGCCGATTCACCTGCACTATTTAAAAAAAAGGTTAGGCCGATAAAACAGATAACAAAAGAGTTTTGATACACGTATCATTTACCTCGATTTCAAGATAGCGGTACCGGAGATCCAAGTGAGTCACTGGCTTGCACTTTTTACTTTTCAAAGTCAAATATTTCACACCAGAGTTGATTTTTTACTGTAATAAGACCGTTTTACGGTTGAACGCAGCACTATAATCGCCCACGCCACACCTCAGGCACTTTCCAACCGGTTTTCAAAGGATCCACGTAAAAGTAGGCTCGAACTCCGCGGCAAACAAGCGTGCTCACCCTGTGAACGGAAACGCAGTACTGTCTCGCGCAAAAAAAGTTGTACATAGTGTTGCCACGAGCCAACGTCAAATTGAACTGAGGAAAATATAATAATAAAAAACAAACATTTACTATTAATACAATAAATAAAATATGTGTTAATGTCAAAATAAAGGAACCTTAGAGTATTTACCTAAAATAAATAAATGTATTTGTCTTATTTTTTTCTTTGGTGTTGAATGAAAATCAATAACAGTATAAATAATTTTACAAAAGAGTTCGCATATTATTTATTCACGTTTTCCAATAACAAGAGAATAGTGTCTTCATTTGATAGCTTCGAATTTGCTACTTATTATAAACTAATACTTAATTTTGTTGCGAGGTTTTAATAAAATACAAAAAAACTTAAAAGCTATACATATAAATAATTTTAATTTCTTTAAACAAGCAAAATGTTTCGTAATTTATTTAAAGACGCAATAATGTTATGTAATGTAAATACACTTTGTTGCTTAATCAGCGCCTGAATATAATTTATTTATATATTTTCACGCTACGTTATTTAACGGAACCATTACAAATCTACCGCAGAGTATTAAATATCGACTCAAAATCCAATAAAATAACAAAACTGATAAAATATACCAAATCGGGAAAATTTATTCGTGTCTAGCAACACCACACCAACAACTTTAGTAGGTCGCTCGGGCGCGCTCGGTTCCTATCGGCTACTCCCGAGAGCACTCCCAACCGGCGCTTTAGAGTTCGTAAAAACGGTTATTTCACTTAAAAGAAAACAAAAGTGCCCGGTTTATGTTTTATTCGGTACTAGCGATCGTTACGATTAACGTCTATAGTTTAAAGAATGAGGAAGAAAGAAGAATAAATTATTATTATTAATTAGGTCAGCGGTACCTGAACTCTTAAGTTTTTAAAACGTTCTACAAATTATTGATTGGAACTCTATTTTAAATTAAACTACCGACATTTTAACTATAGACAGAATAAATGTTGTTCTATCGAAAATGTCTGGATAATATTTTGTTGCCATTTAAAACCTATAAAATTTCATAACATTTGATTTTACGAATGCATTCAAACAATAGATCACTTGAGAGTTAACCTATAAATTCATATCCGCCGTAGGGTTTCCGCTGGTTCGTTTTCTAATATTAATAAAACCGGTTGAGAGCCTGCACCCAGAGCGATCCTGTGGTCTTAGAGACTTCGTGTGACCATTTTGTGGGTAAACGTTATACGCTACGCTTACCGGTGGACATTAGTTCCGCGTGTTAATGCGTTGCCCATTACGAGTTTCCGAATTCGCTAGGCTGTGCCTGTAATTTAGGTGATTTAAAAAATAATTGTGCAATCTTGTTGAGAATACGGCGAGTTAATTTCAATTGACAGTTTCATTACAATACAACAACAAAGGAATATCTTTCAATCAATTGGTTACAAAGGTTTATTCAATCAAGTTATTATGATAATATTGTGGAACTCTAGAAATTATATAATCTGTCTTGTGAACTGAAGGCTGCCAGCTGCCTTTTTTCAGTTGAAATTCAGAAGATACTAATTTAGTTTTATTATTTTGCAGTCGCGACCATTTATGTTTGACATACATAAATGGTACAGACAGACTTTATACCGATTATTTATGTATCAAGTCTACCAACGTTTATACACATACCTACTAACAAACAAACACATTATAACATTCAAAATAATTCATCACCATCTTCATCATACCAGCCATTGGAAGTCACTTGAAGCATTACATACATAAAAATGAAATAATAAAAAAGCAGCTACAAACACAGATGTCGGTATTTCCATCCGGATCAGTGCAGCTCAAATGCACAGGGCAAGGATACGCAGTAGCATCCTCGTCGCGTAAGCTACGCTCTGCAATTGCCAACACGCTTGCCCAGCGCGGCAAATACGGGCAATTCTCTTACCAGCTTTACCAGGTGTACCGGGTGTCGTAAAGGGCGACACAAGATACCAGAAGTGTACTTTCTATGTTATGTATATAATTCCTTACAGTATAAAATACCTACTAGCTTTAGTGGACCTGCTAGTGTGCTAACCTGCTATAGCCGATGCAATGACGCGCTCATGCTGTCGAAACCTAATGTAGTTCCTCCCCCCCCTCCCCCTCTTTATACATAACGTTTTACTGAGTCCCACAGAAATTTCTCTGGGTTAAAAATCATCCTATGTCTATTTATAAGGTTTATGCTACTCTCCTTTCTTTAGGATCTTTAAAATTTTTATATTTATTACGATAAAAACGACTTTTTCTTCGACTTGTCTACACAACAACTGATCAACCTCGTCAACTATCAAAACTTCGCAATCGATGTTAATCTATAAAACCGAGCCATTGAGTTTAAAATTGACTGGAAATGTTTGACAGTTTTAAGTTGGTTGATCTGTAACCTGTAAGGCGTCGCGGTACTTGTGTATAGACATTTAAAAAATCATCGATAGTGTTGCCAGCAACAGCAACAATATTTAACGGAGCCGATGTGCATAGTGAACCAATACTGTGCGGGAATAAATTTTGTTGAATGTTAATGATAGTTCATCATGTCAATCGTTGGATGCTGGACGAGGAGTAGCATCTTGGCCCTGTGATTGCCATCACGCCTGCTCATCGCGACAAATATGGGCGTAATTCCCCCCTTTTTGGGAAGGACCATGTCCAGCAGTGGGCGTTCTACGCCTACTATGTTTATGAGTCACGATCGGTGTTGTGTCGTTGGCCGACCACAATAAACAGTAGTTATTGTAAATTGTAACTCGAACAATAGGAATTGCGGTCACTACGAAACGCGGTCGGTAACTGCGAAATTAAAAAATAATCTTCACAATTAAATAATATTGAATTACTACTTGACAGGCCCGATGGTGCCGATGGTAGTTATCCTGTCTTGTCCGCCATAGGTCGTGGGTTCGATCCCCACCCAAGACAAATATTTATATAATGATATTTGAGTCTTGAGGTAGAGAGCCGTAGACAGAGAGCCGTAAGGTACCCGCAGAGTAGAATAGTACCCACTGTACCAGGTGTCGTAAGAGGCGGTTAAGGTACCAGAACCGACAGATGTCCGATGATATAAATATATTGGGTAGTTTGGTTTGTACAAATATACAGAAAACATATACCGATATATACATATATACACGCACATATACATTACCTTAAGGTTTCGTAAAAGGCGACTAAAGTACCAGAACCGACAGATGACGATATATACATCCGAAACAATGCAGCCCGAATGCACAGGGCGGGGATGGGCAGCAGCTTCCCCGTCGCGTTAACTGCGATCTGATCTTGCCAACACGCTTGCCCAGCACGACAATTATGAGCAAAATTACCCCTTTCTTGGGCAGGCTTATATCCAATGGACTTCCAATGGCTGGTATGATCATGATGATAATAATATACATTATATATTGTAACATTATAAAGCTGAAGAGCTTGTTTGTTTGTTAATACTAAAAATGATTGCCGCGCTGGGCAGGCGTGGCGGCAATCGCAAAGCAACTTCGCGACGAGGATGCTGCTGCCCATTCCCGCCTTGTAGTATTTAAACTGCGCTATTTCAGATGGATATACCTCCACCTGTCAAATCCGGTACCTCAGTCGCATCTGACGACACCTGGTATAAAGAGAGGTACTGTTCTACTCCACCGGTACTCCACAGCAATGACGCTTAATTTTATAATATTAATAAGTTACAATATTATTTCGCTGGGAATTTACCGAGCAGTTACAATTATTATAATTATCATTAAAACCAACAATATCTATGTCGGTTATCAATAACGTTACAGGCTGTAATTTCCCGACGGACTTGGTTTATTAATAGTTCAGAGTAGAAACAAAACGTTGAACAAAAAGTCTACAAGTTTAATAGATCACAATTTAGAACCGTTAAAAAACATACGAAGGTCTGCATCCTCCAATAAAAAGGTCCTCTTCACTCTCTCTTATTTCTACCGCCATACAACAGAGTTCTCATCACTGTGTTCCTGTTCGAGGGGTGAGAGCGGTTGTGTAATTTTTGGGTAATGTGACATAATATTTTGAGGTCACTTGTAATTTGTTTGTTTTTATAATTTATTCTGTAAAAATTAATTAAAAAACAAAGAAAAGAGTGTGGGTTCGTGTTATAAATATAGTAAAATACAAAGTTTAAAGAAAATAGAGATCAATATATACAAACTAGAAATCTCTGTAACAAGATGTGTAGAAACGCTCAACGCCACTACATTCACAATTCAGTACTAAATGGAGAACCAGCTAAGCTCTGGAGATTTCTTAGGTCTTTTGGGGTTGGAAAAACCAAAAATAGTAACGTTCCCAATACCTTTGATATAAATTCATTAAACCGCCATTTCTGCCACGACCAATTTTAATGGAACAACGAAATTAAACACATTATAACACCTTTCCTCTCTTCCGACTCCCGATTTTTCAGTGTTCATATTTATACTAGTTTACCGAGAGTGATGGTAAAAGGAGCTTAGTGTCAATAGCTCCCAACGCAGTTGGGAGTGACTGTATCAGTCGTAAAATGATTCTTCCTATCCTTGATGAAATTATTTCAACCATTTGTCACATCCTTAATTTTTCCATTTCTTGCGGTATTTTTCCATGTGCATGGAAAGAGGCGTAAATAATTCCTCTACCCAAATAACCCAATCCCACCTCGTTTTCTGATTATCGTCCTTTCCCTTCTACTCTACATACCTTTCCTCTCCAAGGTTCTTGAGCGGCTGGTCCACGATCAGCTCAACCCTTTTCTTTATAAAAATAACCTTCTTAACCCTTTGCAATCCGGTTTTCACCCTGGTTATAGTACCACAACTATATAAGGTCCACGGACGATATAAGGTCAGGCATGGAAATCGGAAACGTCACGGTTTTAGCACTACTTGATTTTAGTAATGCCTTCAACACCGTAGATTTCGATATTATACTTGGCCTTCTACGCTCTCTTAACATATCTCCATCGGTTGCTGATTGGTTTCATAGTTATCTGTCTGGTCGCCGTCAGCGTAATTGCATCCAGGACACTTTTTCACCTTGGAACTGTACGTCTGTTGGTGTACCACAGGGTGGCGTTTTATCTCCGTTAGTCTTCGGGATATTTATTAATACCATCTCTAACAACCTTAATTCTTCCTACCATCTTTACGCAGATGACCTACAAATTTATTAGATGATACTATTAGTGCTATAAATAATGATCTTGTTTGATCATCAATTATTGGAGTAAAAGATTTGGGCTCAAAGTTAACCCTAGTAAAACATAAATAATTGTGGTGGGTAGCCCCAGGGTGAGTTCAAAAATTAATTGGTCTACTCTACCGCAGATTAATTTCAATGGTATTTCTATTCCATACAATAAAACAGTTAAAAATTTGGGAATATGTACTTATGGACAGTAACTTGTCCTGGAATGCACAGGTAAAGGATGTTTGTCGAAGACTGTATACCTCTGCGGCTTCTTTAAAGCGCTTGCGAAACTTTCTTCCTTTTGCCTCCAAAATAGCGCTTGCTTAATCCCTACTTCTACCAGTCCTTGATTATGCCAATGCCAGTTATCTAGACCTTACAGAGGATCAACTTGAGAAGCTTGAGCGTCTTCGAAACTTCTGTATAAGATTCATTTTCGGTTTACGTAAGTCATCATGTGTCCAACTTTCGTACTCAGCTCAAATGGCTACCTATTCGACTTCGCAGGAACGCTAATGTCGTCTCTTTGCTATACAAGCTATTGTTCTGTCCTTTCCCTCCTACTTATCTTAAAAGTCGCTTTGTGTTTCTTGGGGACAGCCATGGCTGTCATGAATAACCCCTAAGATCGTTAGAGAATTTATCACTCAAAATGCCTTCGCATTCCACAAGCTTCTATAGCAAATCCTTTACAGATCAAACTGTTTGTTTGTGGAATGCGCTCCCCTTGATGTGACGTCTACTCGTTTTCTTTCTATTTTAAGAGAATGGTGAAGGAATATTATTTGTCACTTTGATTTTGATTCTGTCACTTTCTTTGTTCTGTAACTTTATCTTTTATATGTATTTGAATATATGTGTATTATATGTATATATGTGTGTTTATTATTATATATGTATGCACTAAATGCACCTCAAACTTCCACCAGCTTTAACATTATTTCTATCCAAAGGTTGCCTTTGAAATTGCATTTAGCGATAAGGCCGTCTCTTGTACGTATATTCCATATTTTTGTGATGTTCTTGCGTTGTTTTTATTGGTGTACAATAAAGAGTATATTAATATTACTATTAAAATAAATTTAAAAAGATGCAACGATTTTTTTTAAGTGTCTGCAAGGAAGCGCCTTTCCACCTTCATGTTATCCGTAATGATATAAAACCTTATATTTCAATTTATGAGGATTATTAATATCTTTTAAATGTAGTAAAGGTTTACCAACAATTGTAACACTTTACTTAGAACCATTTTCCATCATTTTTAAAATCATAAATATTAAATAATTCCAAAAAAACAAATATTAAATAATTCCAAACACAATTAAATGAGAATTGAATGTGCTCGCCTTTGGCAAAATGTTCACAAAATAATTCTTTTTTTAAATAAACTTTTACTTACAGCATTGAACATGTTGATATAGCATTTAAAAAGTAAATTTGACAGCTAAAACATTGATGTTCCAATATCGTTACTATTAATTTTAATCTAATTCTAAATTCAAATCCAAAATTACTTTTAGTTACCGGAGTAACGGGTTTTTAGTAGCTGAGTATAACGATGTAGATTAACATATTTGTATTTCATAAATAGTGGTCAAAGATTAAAACTATTTCGTTTGTTTTGAAGGTTTAATTTCAACTATTTATAATAAAACGAAGATTTTTCGGTTTTAGAGTTTAAAACCGGTTCGATACATTTTTATGTTAAAAGATTTGTAAAGGTTGATCCGTCGCCGTAATTCGCAACTTGAAATTTTACCACCACGCACACCAAGCTTTAGATAAACCTACACCAATCTGTTAAAATCCAGATAAAACTTTATTAGCGGGTAATTAAGTCCAAAATTAATTGATTCGTAAACAGGCTGCGGTGGAATATTTACCTCTTTTACCGTAATTCTTTGTTAGAAATATTTTTCTGACTAACTTTAAGCCGTCATTTCCACCGTCAGCACAGATGTAGACACATTACTTATATGAACCACCCTGAGAAATTTTCGCCCACTAAGTGAAACTCGTCACTTAAGACCGCCTTTAAGAAAAATCTATTAAAAAAAAATTCTTACATCTTTCTGAGATTACAAAACGTCAAACCGATGACATTTTCGAACACAATAGATACCAAGTTTTTTAATTTATGCAACGAAAGGCATAAACAATGTTCCTCCACGCACGAAGTCACTTCTCGTAAAACGAGTTACAAACAAAATGGCAGCCGTTGAGAAATGGCGGCAAAAACTCGGTGAAAAACGATAGATGACCGATACAGGTAAATTGCGGTGTATTCTACCAACGGATCATGGTTTTGTATTTATTTCAATATGAAGATGAAAGTTTGATGGTATAATTGATTTTTGGTATTAGAGAAAGCTCTCACACGTAATCGTCCAACAATTTATGATTTGTGAATCACATCTGAAAGCATGTTCGATAATAGGAAATGTTTCATCTCTTTTTTTACCCAGTTTTCATAGAAATTTGAATATCTATAAAGTTATTATTGTATTCTTACTTTCGACATATTTTTATTTTCTTTTGTTGCCTATTTCCGTTTTAATACATTAGAGAATCTGTATTTTTCTGTATCTCACTGCATTGTCTAACTTACTGCGTTTCAAAGCACTGAGGAGACATTGAATTTTAAGTCACCCATCCCAAATACTAAGCGCAGTGAAAGTAGCTTCACTGGAAGGATCACGCATGAATAAATTTAATAAAGGGGTTCTATTAACACTAACTATTTAGTATAAATGGAACTATCTATCTATCACCACCAGTTTTTCCTTTAGGTTCCCTTCTGGTGTCTCGTCTAATTGAATTCAGTTTTAAAATCCGTCTAGTGCTGGCAAATTAGTATAAGGTAGGCGTAATTTAAATGTTAGATGACCCGTAGGGTCACCTAGGTCAGCAAAATTGTAAGTATAATAGAATTTAGTACTACATATTTCTAAAATAAAATTGTTTTGTTTATTATATTTGACGAGTCGAAAGTGTTTGTAATGGGCCTACTCGAATAAAGAATATTTTGATATATAAATATATATCAAAATAAATTTGAATTGATTTAATAGACATAATCGCAATTAATTCTGCGGTTTCAGAACGATTTCGCCGCGTCATCAACGTCTTTGTATTCGAGTTGATTCACAATAAACACAATGTCAACTAAACTGCGTATTAAAGTAATTTATTTGTGTCTAGAAAATAAATGCAATTTGATTAGGCATTGAAAACCATTGCGCCTGGGGTTACGCACCGAAAACCGCAAATGCAGATAGCAGGCGCTTCGCATTATAGTTTTTAGGTATAGAAATACCATCATTAATTCAGACGAATGCATTAAACAAATGTAATGTAATAGTAATAATGTTATATAAGGAATAAGAAATTACAGATATATCGTTATTTTTATCATTATTTATATCCAAAGGTTGCCTGTAAAACATTGCATTTAGCGATAAGGCCGCCTCTTGTACCTACTATTCCATGTTATATATATATATATATATATATAATGATATTATTCCAATTAATTGGGATAAATGAAATAAAGATGTAATTGCGTTTCTTTGTAATAATGAATTTACTAAATACAATTTCTTTACATTTAAACAATTACATTAATTTCTTATATTAAAAAAAATAGTATTTTACCTGTAATAGAGAAAGAAACAACATTTAAAGTCTTTTATTTACTTCAGGTATTTTTACAGTTAAATCCAAATAAATCCTATTGATGCGACACATATCACAATTACATTACAATTTCCATAAAATGTCACAACCGTCAGTCGTGACATCTAGTGGGCCCTGTCGATAGAACGAAGACAAACTTAAGAAAAATGATCG
>JACJUM010003053.1:920585-970607 GCA_020976665.1 Heortia vitessoides
ATATATGTATGTATATGTATGTATATTTTGTTATTTATTTTACATCCTTACTCAGTGGTTATTACCTCTTTTTTTAAATATTAATAATTATGTATAATGTGATTGATTGTAATTGTAAGAACAAATAGTTAATATTTTTTTGAGAACACAATTATCCCTACTAATATTATAAATGCGAAGGTAACTCTGTCTGTCTGTCTCTTACGCTTTCCCGCTTAAACCTCTCAACCGATTTTAGCTAGTTGTTTATAATTTACTGTTACTTATGTTGGTAATCTAATATTAAATAAACAAATATAGATGTATATTGCAGAACAAAATAGTACCTCCCACTGCACCAGGTGTTGTAAAAGGCTATTGAGGCTCCATAACCGACAGATGGCGGTATATCCACCCGAAACAGTGCAGCACAAATGCACATGGTGGGGATGGGCAGCAGTATCCCGTTCGCGATAGATGCGCTCTGTGGTTGCTAACACGCTTGCCCAGAGCGGTAATTATGGGCAAAAAACCTCTTTTCTTGGAGAGGCTTATGTTCAGCAGTGGACTTCCAATGGCTGGTATGGTGATTCACACAACATCTCATACATTAACCTGACTCGGGGGTAAGTCGCTTAAAGCGCTTGTGTGACGGACATCAGATAACAGTGGAATCACAAATATAACAGACAGACCAAACACAAATCTCATATAAATATTTGTCCTGGGTGGGGATCGAACCCACGACCCTTGGCTCATAAGGTAGGATCACTACAATATGCGCCATTGGGCCCGTCACATAGTGAGTTATGTAATAGTAATGAGGATATTAATAAATATAAATTATGCTAGCTGTGCCCGCCACTTTAGTCGCCCTTTGGCAATGTTATGTGAATTATTTTAATGTTACGATGTTTTGTGGTCAATCGATGTTATTGATTGTATCACCTCATTTCGTTGGCAAATATGGTGTTTAATATGCAGAAATTAATTGAGCTAGAACCGGTGGTCGCCGCGTGGTCGAATTTCGACCGTAATGATGATTATTGCAAGCGGTATTTCACAAATAAATAACAACTCGTTTATGAAGTACTAGCTGTGCCCGCGACTTGGTCCGCGTGGAATAGTTTTTTTGGGTACCACACCTTTTTACCTTAACTTATATAAACTTTGAATGTCATGTTTATTTATATCGAATCAATGTCCTGAAAAATAAGTTTCAAGTTTCTAGCTCTAAAAATATCGATACTTCCATACTACTTTTCATCCCCCATTTCGACACCTTACAACCCTTATTTCGAATTAAAAAATAGACTGTCCTTTCTCAAAGTGTAAAGATTGTCTGTGCCAAATTTCATCAAAATTGGTTGAGAGGTTTAAGCGGAAAAGCGTAACAGACAGACAGACAGACAGAGTTACTTTCGCATTTATAATATTAGTAGGGATAGTAGGAATTCACCAACTGCAGTTTCCAATAAACACTCGATTTCAGAACTTATTTTTGTTTATGAAATTATTGCACTAACAAATTTAACTTTAAAATCTGAATCTAAATCAGAATACTTAATTTCGCCAATATTTAGAACACGACGACCGAAGCGAATATATCTTAACCAGGTAGAAGAGGTATTAAAGAAGGGCCAGGTCAGATGTACCAATAATAAACGAGCGAGTATGAAAGGACTATTGCGAGTAAGGTAAGCAAGAGAGGTATGCCAAGATCGTAACAAGTTGAGATCCATCGTCTCTGCCTACCCCGACCGATGGGACACAGGCGTGATGTATGTATGTATGTATGTATGTAGGTAACATCTCATACATTGACCTGATTTTGAGACAAGTCGCTAAACGCACTCGTGTCACGACATCAAACAACTTTCATCACAAATATTTAACAAAAAAATATTTAACACCCAGACACCAAACAATCAAATAAATATTATATAAATGTTTGCCCTGGACCGTAACCGAACCAATGACTCTCGACCGTCTCGCCGGTCGCACGTTTGAAAATAACAGCATTTATTTTCGACTTAACAAACGAAATACAAATTATTTACTTTTCCCGACCCGAGACGAGAGCGCGGCCACATTTCGTGGCGTCACTCATGACCGAGTAATTGGTGAAAAAAATTCTACTTTCACTCGTTGGGAAGTTATCGGCTAATTTTTAATAATTCCAAGTCATAAGCGGTGGCGGGTGTGAATTATTTCGCCGGAGAGGCGAGAATATTAATTAACTGAATAAATTCTCACAACACCTCATACATGGACTTAGCTCCTTATGAATTCACAAATATAATACGGAAATCTTTAACACCCAGGCACAGAACAAATACAAATATCATCGTAGACGATCAAACTCACCACCACTGCCATCGGACCAGTCAAAAGTAGTGTTTGGAAATAAACGATAACTTATTTGTATTAATATACGCACTGCGATTGCTCGGCGTGGCAAGCTCGTGGTGTTGCGCCAGCGCGGATATTGTGGACAAATATTGTGGATAATTTTTAAGGAGATTATCTGATATAGTATGTATGCACTACCAGACATTTGTATGTTTTTTGTTATATATATCTATAGATATATTATTTTCTTTTTATATTACTTTTATTAGATTTAGCTGTTATTAACGTTTGTCATAGATACACTAAAAAAATATTTAAAATTGTTCGAGCTGTTTCTAATTGTCAATGTAAAACAAGATAATCGTGGACTGGAATTAACGATACAAGCTTTTCACTTAGTGCAGACTCAGCTAGGTATGTGTTATTATTGTACAATGTCATTTTGAAATAAAAGTTATTATTATTATTAATTTCTCTGTCATCTCGTTTTGTTTTTGTTAGAGCGCAGCTTTTGCGACGGGGATGCTGCTACCCATTCGAGCCCTGTGCGTTTGAGCAGCACTGTTTCGGATGGATATACCGCCATCTGTCGGTTCCGGTACCTTAGTCGCCTCTTACGACACCTGGTGCAGTGGAAGGTACTATTCTACTCCGCCGGTACCTCATGGCATATTAATAATAAAAGAGGATGCTGCTGCCTAACCCCACCCTATTAATTTAAGATACACTGTCTCGGATGGATATACCGCCATCTGTCGGATCTAGTACCTTAGTTACGCGTTGTGCGCTAAAAGTTTTTTTTTCGAACAAAACGTTAATAATGATACAGATAACAAAAAAACAATAAATTATTTTTATTATCCTTTGGGGAGGCCTATAATTGGCAACAACTGTGCAATTTTTCTCCTCGCTCTCTCCTGTGCCTTGGTTCAAACAGTAAGTAGTTGTGTGTAGATATACCTCTAAATAACACGCTGTACCGTAAATTATTCTGCCCTCAAAATGTTCAGTCTTATTTAGAACGGAAGCTACCTATTCGACATTTCTGAGAAAGTAAGTGTACTGGTAACTAAATAGTACCTCCCTGTAACGTAAGAGGCGACTGGGGACCGCTACCGACAAATGACCATCCATCCATCTGAAGCAGTATAATTAAAATGCACTGGGCGGGGATGGGCAGCAGCATAAGTGTATTAGTGTATTTTTGTTACCTTTGCACAACCAAAGTTGATAGGCCTGATGGCGCAGAAGGTAGTGCTCCTATCTTGTGCGCCGAAGGTCGTCGGTAATCACCATCCAGGACGAATATTTATATGATAATATTTGTGTTTTTTCTGTGTCTGGGTGTTGAAATAATAATCAATAATTTCCACAATATCTCATACATTGACCTGATTCCGTGATAAGTCGCTTAAAGCACCCGTGTTACGGACAACTCATCATGTTTTTTAAGTTTGTGCTGGGTGTGGGTGTTAAATACATGTATTTAAGTAGTACATTTATGATTCCTCTGTTGTCTGAAGTCCGTTAAACAAATGCATTAAGGGACTTATCACGAAATCAGATCAATATATGAGATGTTATGGGAACTTATTTGTTTTGAACTTATCGAGAAACTATTCGTAGGATTATCCTTGTAAACAATAAACCAAAAGAGTAATTGTATTAAAATCCATTTAGTACAAATATTATCAACTTTAAGTATTGTGCAATTATAATCATTGATTTATTCAACAGAATAAATGGAAAAAATAAACCACTTCCTGTTATGCTAGCAATTACTATTTATTATCTGTGCATAATGATGATAATAGGAACACAAAGCAACATAGCAATCTATACAAAAATACGACTATTAAAGCAAGTCTTTGAGTTCTAAAATAGGTTGAAAATTTTTAACTGTTAGGCTGATTTTTTGTTTCATGCATAATAATTTTGACAGTTGCGTTGTTCATTTGATGTGCTGCCTTAAGTTCGATGGGCAACAGATTAACGTACTTAAATCTGTCAAATGTTTACAGTCAATTTTGAACACAATGCCTCGCTCTTATATATTAATAATGATTGCGAAGTTTTTACAGATTTGGGTAGGATTATCTGTTGCTGTATGCACATAAAAGGAATTAAGCTTTTTTCGATACACTACATGTAATTGGGACATTTTTGAAAAAAGTTAATTTTGTTTAGGATGCAATCTTTTTTATTTTATTACACCTTTCTCAAAGAATCCATGTTTACATATAATTTGTTTGTGTTTACTTCCCTCTTTTCCCCTTTTTTGGGAAGACATATCCACCAGATCATATTATGATGATGATAATTTCTGTATGTATAATATGCTCTATGATCAACATTTGGAAGTACAAACAACAAACCTCAATATTAGGTTAATTATAATTATTTTAATTAATGTAGTCCTACTTTACCAAGTTTAATATGAGACATATGCATTCGCCTTTCATACTTTCACGCCTAAAATCGCAATACGGCGTGCGCTCGCGTTGCTGAATGCTAATAATAAAAAGAAACGAACAGAATATACGGTAATTAGCTGCATATATTTATCTATTCGCTACTAACTGTGAAAGTTACATAGAAATATATTTTCGTGTTGCTTTCATGATTCCTATCTGATAAAAAGATTTTAGGCATGATTTGAAAGTGTCCTTAAGTATTACGTATAAAGCCTCCCAATTTTTTACTCTATGGGCACTACATTTTATAATATTTAATAATATGGCATGCATAGACAAATTCTGTAAGTATTTTGTGTTATTAATTCTTTAGTCACATAACACTACAGATTTCGTGTGTATAAATTGTAGAGTTGTACCTTCTGACTGTTATAAATCTTAGCCCTTTACTGTGCTATACCTAGTTCTTCTCTTAAGTTAAGCATTACGCCATCAACACTTAAAAAATATCCAAAATTGCGGACATAAAGTAAAATTTTCATATTTAATGTCATTGAAGTATGAATCATTAAAATACTCGATTACTAATCAATAGAAACTATCAAATGTATATAAATAAACTTAGCAATAGACCATAATATTGAATTTATCCGGTCCTGTTTGTTGTCTCCGTGTTATTTTATATCTTAACATAATTAAATCGTTAGATAAGTATAAATATTCATTTTTATTACGTAATTTCCGCCCTAAAACATTTTTAGAACGAAAGTAACATTAATTAGAGTGAAAGTTGAACAATTTCGCGAAACTGTATTTTTTTTATTTCAATCTTGGCAACACTGTTGTCTGTCATTGTCAGTTTTGTGTTATTGTGATGGTGTGGACGTGTTTTTAATGAAAATTATTTAGTAATTTTGAATTTTTTTTGCCTTATTAATCTATTCGTGTACCACAAACACTTTTAAATAAACTGGTAGTGATGTAAAAGTGTTTCCGGTATTATAAGCGGTAAGAAAATTGAATATAGTGACAATAATTTTATGCAAATTGTATGGTGATTTCAATAAGCAATGATTATTGGTGGAAAATGATTCTCAGATACTTTTTTATTATCTTTAATGTTTGTTTCACGCGACATAATCTTAACCGGTTTATTTGTAATGTATTATTGTTTTTAGAATTAATTACAATAACATGATATTTAAATAGGTGTTATTAATTGTTTTTTAATAACAAACTTTACTTAACTTTGTTCTCAGTACTTTTACGAATAACTTCTTTGTTTGTATTTAACCTTAATTATGTAATTAATAACATCAAGGTATCCAATATAATTAATTCATATTAATCATAAATAATTGTGTGTTTTCTCTCAATTTGTAAATTAAAGATTAACAAATATGTGGAACACATATATTTAGTTCTAATTTTAGTTTGTTTGTTTTGGTTGTAGACTGGCATGCAGCCAAATAACGTAACTATGTTCTTTGTTGTTACACTTTAATATTTTACCTAAAACATGCCACATACAATTTATAAAGATTATTATTATAATACTGTCATTGCCATAAAAAAAAAGTATATCTAAGTGTTTGAAATAAATGATATCCAACTCTGAATGGAAAGGGGTGGAGATTGCTGCAAATCATTCTCGGGGAGACATGTCCCACAGTGGATTGTTTATAGTTACGATCATGACGTGTGAAAGGACTGAGCATAATAAACATGCGCAGAGCTGAATCTTAACCAATCCTAGATGGAGAGTAGGGGCAAGACTTGTCTTATATTGCATTTTGGATTAAGTTTATCTATATAGTTGTTATTGTTTTATTATTAGAGCTGTAAATAATAAAGACAATTATTATTATTGATGCACCACATTTACTGTAAGGAAGAAAAGTGGGGTGAAGGAAAAGGGTTAAGCCGAATATCACAACAATTTATACATATAAATAAAATTGGGTTATCTATTTCTAATAATATAATTACCACTTTCTACTGCATGCATAGGGTACACATTCCAAAAAATTTTTTTTACATTTTTTTTTGACAGACACACTGTTTGTTCCGGCTAATCTCTGAAATGGCTGAACGGATTTGTACGGCTCTTTCTCTTGCAGCAAACTAAGCTGTTTTAGATAGGTATACCATTGTCTGGTAACTCAACATTTGGTACTAAGGATGGTACTATATATTTTTAAATCAAATTAATAAACAATCAAATCAAAAAAGTAATAAATAATCAATAAATAATTCACATTGAGACCAAGATCAGCAGCTTAAAGCACTTGTGTAATAACAACTTGTATAATACATGTATACATATTTAAGACTCATAGACAGAACAATTAAGCCCGTCAAATAATGCATTATTTGCTTTTTAGATATCCCATTGAAGGATGGAGGGGGCCAACACAGACTCTCTCCGGAGTGCAGCTCCACAGTGGAACCTGGCTGGGGACAAGCAACTGCTAGAAATACTACAGAACATTCACCAGGTGAGATTCATGGAAAAATACTATCTGATGGCCAATGCTAGTGATCCTGAGCGCCACAAGTTGTGGGTTCGATCCCCAACCAGGATAAAAATTTATATGATGATATTTACTAAGCCATTTAAAGCACTTGTGTTATGTATATGGATGTTCACAAATATAATACTTAAATACACATTTGATACCCAGACACAGAGCAAACGCTAATATCTATCTTAAAACTGTTTATCCTGGTTGGGGATCGAAACTGCGCCCCTCGGCTCACAAGATATGGGCATTATCGAATGCGCCACCTGGTCCGCTATCGTTTCAGATTAATTTCAGTCATCCAATTTTATAAATTTTCATAAAAGCAATTTGTTGCCAAATATATATATAAATATACGTGTATATTTATATTATGTTTTGCAGTTACAGCTTGCATTGCCCATCGCTAGGCTCCAAAAAATAAATAATTCGTTCAGGGTCAATAGTGTAAAATATCATAATAAAATCACAAGTATAATTACAAATATGCCTTTAAATGAATTCAAAGGTTCCTTCAAAGATAAACTCATTAGTGAGGCTTATTACTGCTTGAAAGGTTATGTTAATGAATAAACTGCTTGGGACTGAATTGAAGTGCTGTAACATCGACCGTTGTAAGAAGTCTACCTCATAATAAAATTTGTAATGAACCCGCATTAAACTTAGTTTTTAAACTTAGTTAAACTCTTATGATCCCGATCATTGGAGTCATCATTATGAGTATAATAGAGTTCTTCATAGTTCTGAAATAAATTCATGTTATTTTTTTTATGTACAACGGTTAGAAACTACTTCTATATACCAACACTGATATTTTTGTAGACCTTTTAATTGTGCACAACAGTGTAGAATGTTATTTTGATCCATCTCGTTGAGTTCAGCCACCGTTTGCAATGTAATCGCAAATAAAATGTGTTTATTTACAACATCACATTAGATAATTTTAAAATTTATCATTGTACTATATATACTACTCTGTATGCATTATACATATAAAGCTTCCTCTTGAATCATTCTATGTATTAAAAGAGCTGCGTCTAAATCCGACAAAAACGCTGACGCTGAATAGATGGATCAGGCGATCTGACTAAAACTGCAGGATCGCGCTGGACACAGGCCGCACACAACCAGTCCTATTGGAGATTACTTGGGGAGGCCTATGTCCGGCAATGGACGTCTTTTGGCTGATATGATGACGATGATGATGATGATAATGATGATGATATGATGATGATACATATATATATATATATATAAGAGAAGTCGTGGATTGAGCAGGGTTGAGACACCGCTGAAGTATTGTGTGCGTGGGGAAAAATCTAACACTGCTACATTTGCATGTGAAACCAATTAATTAACATCTGTATATTATTCATGGCGTAATTAACATCTTTATTATGATTTGTTAAATGGCCACTAGCGCGGAGAAATTAGACGGGTCTTTTTTTTATTGTGATGTCTGCGAACAAGCATACGGTCCGCTTGATGATAAACGTGACCGCAGCCTATACACGCTCGTGATATCACAAGGATATCACTAGCGTATCACCCACCTTGTGAACTGAAGATACAACGACATGGAGAGACTTGCAGCGCAGTGGTATAAGGCGCAAGTGCAGACGCATGGGTTGCGAGTACGATTTCCGCATCGTCACAAATAATTTGTGTCGAGGTCGGGGTGTTTACATATCACATTGACGAAATTTGAAATTCAGAAGCAAGCTGAATGCACAAAATAAAATGTCACATTTATATTTTACTGTCTCTGTAAGTCGTTCAAACCGGAACACACCGAATATCGCGATTTGGTGGTAGAAATAAGCGTGAGTGAGGTACCAATGCACATGACCTTTGTAAAACTACCTATTGTGAATGTAAATTCTTTAGAGAAGCAAACGGATGTTGGAAAGTTTAAGTTGTATTAGGAATATTATTACCCTCTACCAATTTTGCGCTCGCGATTTTGTCCTCGAGGTCTACTTTATATGTTATCCCATTGCCAGGCCTGATGGCGCAGATGGTAGTGATCCTAAATTGTGCGCAAAAGGTCGTAGGTTCCATCCCCATCCAGGACTAATATTTATATGATGGTATTTGTGTTTGTTCCGTGTATGGTTGTTAAATATTTGTGTTAAAGTATTATATTTGTGATTCCTCTGTTGTCTGATGTCCGTAACACAAGTGCTATAAGCGACTAAATTAGATCAAGATATGTAATGGGAATTCACAATGCTTACAATAAATGTGCCGGCACTACGGCAGAGTAGAATAGTACCTCCCCCTGTACCAGGTGTTGTAAGAGGCGACTAAGGTACCAGAACCGATAGATATACATCCATCCGAGACAGTGCAGCTCAAATGCACAGGGCGGGATGGATGTATATCTATCGGCAGCTTCACTGTCGCGAGAGCAGCGCTCTGGCAAAAAAGGCAAAATGGCCCCTTTCTTAAGGAAGCCTTTGTCAGGCAGTGGACTTTCAATGGCTGATATGATGAAAATGACACAGTAATCAGTACAATTGGTAGCCATGTCGTATAGAGTGATTTATTCCAGGAAACCTTTGCATGGAAAATCTCTGGAAAACACATGTTAATGTACGAGATGTTGTGGAAATTTATTATTTTTTTATAAATATTTATACATATATGCTATCGTTGGTTTTAGAGTCTGATGACGAAATGCCAGGAAGTGAACAACCGGCTGGACGAGATGGTGACAGCGCTAGATGGCGCTAGCGTGGACCTGCAGAATGTCAACAATAAGTGAGTGTCCTATCCTCGTTCGGGATGTTCTTCTAGTGTAGCTAGTCAGATTTGTTTTTCGGACTAACCTTATGCTGGCCTCAGACGCCATCAGAGAGATAATCGAGGCTGTTCATTACTGTCTTATGCTCATTGTTCCCGCTTGCCCCGTGCAAAGTTCTCACGTTCAGGCACTCGAGCGCGCCTTTGAAGCGTGGCCTCGGATTGAGTGGCTGTTGGCACAAATAAGTTTACAATACTAACTTAATCGTCGTGTTCTTTGAACGTGTTTCTTATGGTATGTACAATAAAGAATATTATTATTATTATTAATCTTAAACTTACGACTTAATATCATATAAATCATTGTAAACCTAACTTAGCCGGTCTAATATTACATTTAGGAGTTACATATGGCAATACCTGTTATTGGGGACATTGTTTGCATAAGATGACTTCCCGGATAACCTAATGCGTATTTAAGCGTCGTAGGTTCGATTGCCGTGAGGGACCAGCCGAGTAGAATGCACCAGGTGCACCTCTCACTGCACCAGATGTCGTAAGAGGCGACTAATGTACCAGAACCGACAGATGGCGGTATATCCATCCAAAACAGTGTAACTCAAATGTTGAGGGTGGGGATGGGAACTGTGATTGCCAACACTTAGTAAAATTCCCCCTTCGTTGGGGAAGCTTATGTCCAACAGTGGACTTCCAATGGCTGTAATGACTGACGATACGAGATCATCACATTGACCACATTCCGAGATATGTAGCTCTTAAAGCACTCGTTTTTCAGTCATCAGATAACAGGGGAATGACAAATACATAATGTTACTTCACATATGACATGATGGACCCGATCGCGCAGATGGCACTACCATCCCATCCTATCTTATAAGCCTAGTGAATTCAACTAGTTCGTTCGAAGTCACAGGGTGCCAGTGGAGTAGAATAATACCTGCCTCAGTACTCCAGTGTCTTTAGAAGTGACTATTCTACTCTGCCGGTACCTTTCGGCTGTATGTGCATCGTGTAGTCAGTTAACTCTCAAAATCAAGAATCCCTGCGGAAGCTTATGTCCTAGGTTGGTTAAGGTGGACGTTCCACTGCAGATATGATGATGACGACTTTGAGACCAGCTGCGTATCTTTCCAGGTTCATGGCACTGAGCAACAGTCAGTTTATCGAGAGCCGGGTGTATGATGATGATGCTGATATCGCTGCGCAGGAAGAACCCAAGGTATAGTATATATTTTTTTGTAAGTGAGGAAATACTCATGTACCACCCTGCAAATGATGCAGGTGATACCGCCTAAATCCCGCTTTAGCAATCGCACTGCGCTTTGTACTGGGCACCTGGAACTGCGTAGCATGTCATCACGGTACACAGTCTGTAGCTGCCCTTTTCACGGCCTCATAGTCTAGTTCCTCTTTGAAGGGTGCACGCATCTGTGCCTTTTGTAGGCCTTCGAACCTCTAGGGAAGTATTCAGCGCAGGTGCGCTGCTCTTGTTTGTCCGTGACGTCGTCTTCGCGGACAAATAAGCGGCTCAAGCCTCTTTGTGGCTCAAGCCTCTTTGCGGGTCTCAGCGGCGGATGAAGGTATAGTATCCGTGTTAATAGATAGTTTCTGTTTCTAAATAAAGGTTATATTATTCGTTGATAAATGTAACTTGTCATTATAAAAATATTTTTTTTAAGTCTGGTAGTTTATGAGTATATTCGTTACATTATCATCATTACATTTGGGGCATTGGAAGGCCACTGCTGGACATAGGCCTACCCAAGAAAGTGATAATTGTGCAATCAAACAACTTTGTCTGTTGCACAATTATCCCTTTCTTTGAATTTTTTGATTTTTGAGATTTGCGAATTGCCTTCGGTTTCCCCGAGATCCTATCATCAGAGCCTGGTATTTTGCAGTAACTTGAACATATCAGCTCTATACAGGTGCAACAAAAATATATTTGAAAATAGGTTTTCAGTTTTTGAGATATTGAGTAACATACATCCAAAAAAAAGAAAACAATAATAAGAAACTCCTTTTCTTTTTTCATCGGTTAAAAAAAACATTTCCAACCCCCAGAAAACACCAGCACCGGAGATGCCTTCCGATCTGGAACAGCTGAAGGCGAGCGTGAGGAGTCTGCAGGAACTGCACGAGACCATACAGATCGTGGAAAGTGACTCCGAATCGGATACAGATGAAGACCTCAGGTGAGTGGTGGAAGAGCTGAAGTCGACTCTCCTCTATTAGCGAAGTTTCTTCATCACTAGAGGTAGATCTCATACAAAAGTTGCCTGCATTGACTAAAGAGCAGTGTTTGCATTGCTGTGTACTGGTGTAAATTTGAGAGGTAGTCAAATAACTGGGTAAAGCGACGCGGTATCTTCAATTCACAAGATTAGTCATATATTAGTGATATCCTTGTCATGACACGAGCGTCTATAGGCTGCGGTCACGCTTACTATCAAACGGACTGTATGCTTTGACTTCATAATATAAAAAAACATGTTATGCTATGTAAAGGTAAGTTCATTCGTCTATCATTACAGCAAAGTCCTCAAACCGAAGGACTTGTACGCGCACCGTCCACTGCCGCACATTATTGGCTCGTACCGATGGATGAACAAATGGCATGCCGGTAAGTTATTTTATTCCCAACAACAGTTTATAACTTAGGATAAATGGAAGCTCTAGATTTGACTTGGCTGGTTTTTATAACTAAACTATTTTTTTAACATACAGAAGATAAGTTGGTTAGCCAAATATAAGATATGTATAAATAGTGGATGAAAACTAACCAAGTTAAATTTAAAGCTTCACGTTATCTTTAGTTATAAGTTTGTGTATTTATTTTATTTTACTATGTTGTATGTTTTTTATACAAAATTCAAGATTATCTACAGAACTTGGCACCGATTTAAAAGTCGACTACCACGCATTTGAACTTGGCCCCCTTTTCCACGTTTATGTTTTTGATGGGATAGTATTTCTTCGTTTGTTGAGGTTGAGGTCTGCCAAATCCATAATGCTATGTATACATGAATAAATCTTTTCAATTCCAATGTGTGCGGTTGAAATTACTTCCAGGTCTACTACCAGACGATAGTGATTCGGATAGTTCTATATCCAAGCACGAGGATCAAGAGATGGATGAGTATTCGGATTCGGAACCTGAGGTGATGCAGACGGATGGACGGACAGGACTGACGGTTCCTGATGCTCAGGTATGATCATCTATGTTTTTGACCAGCTGCGCTCCAAGGTTTCATGCGTGAAGCTCGTCTACCAAGAGATTACCGGTATAAAATATGGTATACTAGCTTTAGTAGCGTTAGTAATGCCTTTAATTCTTTCCATTTCTTAGGAACGCACATTCCGAGAATAAGTCTATTTCGTTTTCAAACACTAGCGCCATCTGGTCTGGGAGTTTATCAAAAAACCACCAGAAATGACGGGCCCGATGGTGCAGATGGTAGTGATCCTATTTGTGCGCCAAAGGTCGTGGTTTCGATTTCTGCTCAGGGGAAATATTTATATGATGATATTTGTATTTGTTCTGTACCTAGATGTTAAATACATGTATTTAAGTAGCATATTTGTGATTTCTCTTTTGTCTGGCATCCGTAACACAAGTGCTTTAAGCGACTTATCACGATTCTATAATAATAATAATAATAACTTTATTCAACAACAAAAGGTACCTTAAACTAAAATACATTTTGATACTTAGGTACCTAAACTAGGTCTAGCCTGTTCTTATAGGCACCTATGCTCTAGTGTGCATGTAGGTGTGGATGTGTGTCTATATGGTCTAGTGTAATACAAGGCTTGTTAATGCAACACATTATTTACGCACACATTACATAAATACACAGAATATAATGCTAAGCCAGTACTTACAGTAATAATAATAATAACAATAAATATAGTTCAGTCTAGCATAATATTGTTAGCAATTCCTCTGTCTTGTTGTAGTCCAATGTCAAAAGCCATAATTCTATGCCAATATATAAGATGCAGGAGATTATATAAAAAAAATGGATGCATGGTTGTATCTCTTTCACGCTAAAACATCTAAATCGACTTGTATGTAAGTGTGCACAGAGAGTTTTAGAAGTCTGGAGTAACGGAGGCTAGTTTTTATTTTTCTCATTGAAATCGGCATGATTCTGCAGTGTAAGGACTGGAAGTGACACAGAATTTTTCTCAGCACAAAAACATTTCATCAGGAATGCAACAATATCATTAGGAGAGAAGCGAGTGAAGGTAATCGGTATCTTTAGTTCACAAGGTTGGCGACACACTAGTGATATCCTTGTGATGACACGAGCGTCTATAGACTGCAGTCACGTTTATCATCAAGCGGATCGTGTGCTTGTTTGTTGACTTCATACCATTAAAAAGGGAAATTTCGGAATGTAGTCTTGTTTTCTGAATGTAGACATGATTCCCACTGCATGTTGGGTCTTTCTACAAATAAATGAATAACATTGACCAGGGATCTACTGCGAGTTCCGATTTCGCATCGGAGCAAGAGCTGCCTTCTAGCACCGTCCCCGGAGCCCCGGTGCCTCCGCCCTCCGCCGCCGATGTGGCCGCAGAGATAGCAAGGCGGCTCGGTGGACACAAGGTAAGGTACCGGCACAGTGGAGTGGTACCTCTAATCCTTCTTTCATTGGAAGTACTGCTGGACGTAAGCTTCGACAGGAAAAAGGCAATTTGGCCGTAATAGGAAACGCTGCTGCCTAACCCCGCTTAAATGCATTTGAGCTACACTGATTCAGATGGATATACCGCCATCTGTCGGTCCGGGTACTATAGTCGCCTCTTATGACATCTGGTACAAGGAGAGGTACTCTACTCTGTTCCAGGAGGAGCAAGAGACAGGTACTGGAGCAGAAAGTAAGGTTGATGTATGTATTAATAATCTTCAAAAATTGCACCAAGCTTACCACTGGTCTTGTTGGAAATATCTTGGAGAGGTTTTGTTCAGCAGTGGACGTCCGACGGTTGTAGGATTGATATAAATCGTACGTAGTTCAGTTAGTATGTCCACTGATAGACGTAGGTGCGACGGTAATGCAGTTCCCGACCGGTAGATGGCAGTATATTCGGATGCATTCAGTCGTCTCTTGCGATATCTACAACTAAATAATTATTTATTTATATATTATACTTGAGGTAGACCGCATACAAAAATCGTCTGCATTCTGCTCATCATTTCAGCCATTAGAAGCCCTCTGCTAGATGTATGCCTCCTTAAGAAAGGGGGAATTCTGTCTATAATTGCCGCGCTGGGCAAGCGTGTTGGTAATTGCAGTACGTAGTTTTAGCGACGGGAATGCTGCTGCCCAACACTGCCCTATTCATTTAAGCTGCATTGCTTGAATGGATATTCCGCCATCTGTCGGTTCTAGGCAAGCGTGTTGGCAACCGCAGAACCTATCTTTCGCGATAGGGGTGCTGCTGCCCATCCCCGGCCACTATACACTTAAACTACTTCTGTTTCGGGACAACACAGAGTTACTTTTCTACTCTGTTGATTGGTACCTCACTCTCACCTATTTCTACCGCCAAACAGCAGTGTTCGCATTGCTGTGTTCCGGTCTGAAGGGTGAGGTGAGTGAATATACTGGGTTATGTGGCATAACATCTTCAAGTCACAAAGTTGCAACTAGTGATATCCTTGTGATAATACGAGGGTCTATAGGCTGCAGTGACGCTTATCACGCGGACTGATCTAACAATGGTAGTGATCCTATCTTATGTTTTATGGTTCGTGGGTTCGATTCCCAACCAGGACAAAACATTTATATTATGATATGTGTGTTGGTTCTATGTCTGGATCTCAAATTCATTTATTTATGTAGTATATTTGTAATTCCTCTGTTGTCTGTCCGTAGCACAAGTGCTTTGAGTGACTTATCTTGGGTCAGATCAATGTTTAATTATTTTTCTCTTTTTCAGTTACCTATATTAGAGCAGGACGAGCAGTACTCGCCAGCTCCGCCCACCACCAACAGAGTGTACAGACCAGAGAAACCTTCGGCGAGTGAGTACTTTAAAATAATATATCTTTATTTGCGAAAAACAATAATTTCTTAAGTTCTAGACAATGAATGCATATAACAATTCATCTCCATTATCATCATCATATCAGCCATTGGAGAACCACCTCTGGGCAGAAGGCCTCCCAAGAAAGAGGGGAATATAGCCATAATTGCAGCGCTGGGCAAGCGATTTGGCAATCGCAGTGCGCAGCTTATGCGACGGGAATGCTGCTGCCCAACTGTGCCATTTGAGCAACACATAGGCCTCCCCAAAAAAAGGAAGTATTTATTTGCCAAAAATTGCTAGCGTGGTGGCAATCGCAGAGCGTAGCTGCACGATGGGAATGCTGCTGCCCATTCCCGCCCTGTTGCATTTGAGTTAAACTGCTTCGGATAAATATATAGCTTTAAGACAGTGGTCTGTTAGCGCCGACGCCGGTAGAAGTTCCATTAACACTAACAATTTAATATTGATGGAACCATTATGACCACCAGTTTATCTTGTATTTTCCTTTCTGGTGGCTCGTGTAATGATCCTGCATTAAACTTAGTTTTAAGACCGGTTTGGTGCCGGTAGACTGGTATTAGGTAGGCCTAATTTATATGTTATGACCCCGTCGAGTCATCGGGGTCATCAGTATAATGAATAGTATTTGATATTTCTGATTTAAAATCGTTTTATTTATTACTAGCTGTGCCCGCGACTTCGTCCGCGTGGAATAACTTTTTTTGTGTACCTCTTCCTTAAATTATATAAACTTTGAATGTCATGTTTATTTATATCGAATCAATGGCTTGAAAAATAAGTTTCAAGTTTCTAGCTCCAAAAATAGCGTTACTTTCATACGATTTTTCATCCTCCCTTTCGACCCCTCACAACCCTTTTTTCGAATTGAAAAATAGCCTATGTTCTTCTTCAGGGTCTAAAGAGTGTCTGTGCCAAAATTCATCAAAATCGTCTCAGAGTTTTAAGCGTGAAAGCTTAACAGACAGACAGACAGACAGTTACTTTCGCATTTATAATATTAGTAGGGAGTTTTGAGGGTTCGAAAGTGCTTGTAATGGGTGTACTTGTAATTTTTTTTTAATTTGATTTAAAGGCAGAATTTTCTCCGACGAACCTCCGCCGCTGGACACGTACCAGTCTGAAGGAGACGATTACAGCGAAGAGGAAGACGACGACATATTCGCGGAGTTGCACAAGAGCAAACCTTACGCGTACAGCAATAAAGAGCAAAGTCGGGTGGCCGAGGACCTGTTCGGGCCGGCGAAGCAGGAGCGGGAAGTCTTCGACGAGTTCAGAGATCAGGTTTGCTTTGTTTAATGTTATTGCATTGTCACAATCACAGAATTGCATCATACATTTGCACGGGGCACCATCCCCAGATCTAGGACATAATTAATGCATCATACCTTTCTTTATAATGATCTAGAATAAGTTAGACAGCCACCTCTTAACCCGTCAAATATACAACCAGTACTTTATCGTTCGTTTGATTTACTATCTGAAGAAAGCGCCTACGGACGTCAAAGCATAAAAAGCTTTGGGGTACCAGCGAACTAGAATTGTACCTCTCCCTAAACCAGGGGTCGTAAGAGGCGGCTGGGGTAACATAACCGATAGGTGGCGGTATATCCATCCGAAACTGTAGCTTAAAATACATAAATAAGAAAATATAGACTAACATTGCCCTGCGGTTACAGCCGCGTTAATATAACATTACAACTTTTATTCTAAATTTGCACCCTGCTTTTACCCGCTTAAGGGATGGTTTAAAAAAAATATTTAAAACGTGTTTTATGATTTAATTATTATTATCATACCCGCCATTGAAAATCCACTGCTGGACATAAACCTCTACAAGAAAGAAGGTTTTATGCCCATATTTGCCGCGCTGGGCAAGCGTGTTGGCAATTGCAGAGAGTAGCTATCGCCATGTGGATGCTGCTGCCAATTCCCGTCCTGTGCATTTGAGCTGCACTGTTTCAGATGGATATACCGCCACCTGTCGGTTTTGGTACCTTAGTCGCCTCTTACGACACCTGGTACAGGGGGAGGTACTATTCTACTCTAACGGTACCTCTCGGCTGGTCGCAGACTAGTCGACTTAGTTTTATTAAAATAAAAAAATGGTGTATTTTACCGATACTCTACTATTTGTGTTGTGACTAGGTGTTTGTAATGGCTCTGTTTTAATATGTATTGTGTATATTTTTAGCCGCCACCCCCACTGCCGTCCAAGCAAAAGTCGACCTTATTCGATGACGAATCGGAACCTGAATTGTTTGCGAACAAACCCAGTATTAAACCGGAGGCTGAACTTCCTGAAGCGGGCACCACCAAGGTAAGTCTCATGGTATTAGTAGCTTTATCTTAACATTACCATCATCATATCTGTCACATTAGAAGTCCACTGCTGGACGTAGGCCTCAAGAAACGGAATTTTTCATTATTTGCCATATTTGCCGTGTTGAGCAAGCATGTCCTGTAAGTCTAAGGTACCAGAACTGTCAGATGGCATATCTATCTGCACAATCTGGCAATCGCCGAGCGTAGCTTTCACGACGAGGATGCTACTGCGCATCCCCGCCCTGTGTGGATGGAAATACCGCTATCTGTCGATTCTGGTACCTTAGACTTACAGGAGGAGGTACCTACTATTCTCCTCTGCCGGTGCCACACGACTTATACATAGACAATTAAATTTATGTGTCTATGTATTTGTAATTCCAAATTAACAGCGTTTCACTAAATGCATATGAAAGTATATATGCGGTATTTACATTAAAAAAAAACAATGATAATATCTTTTTAATAATAAAATTTGTTTTGCAGAAGCCCGTTGGTGGTATCTCTTTGTTCGGATCGAACAAAGGCGCGGAAAGCATCGGAGCGGCCATTTTGAAACGTAATCGACGGAAATCCTCGACTGACGAAGACATTGCCAGCGAAGAACCTCCAAAACCGGTCATCAAACAAGAAGCCGCACCCAAAAACAAAGAAAAAGACATTTTTGATGATCTCTTCGCTAAATCAGCAAGAGAACAAAAGCCGACTCAAAACAAAGAGAATAATATTATCAAAAAAGAGGAAGATGTTAAAATAGAGAAGAAAGTAGATCTGTTCAGTGATAATCTCTTTGATGATATTGATGACATTTTCACGTCCAATGTCAGCGTTAAAGAACCTAGTAAAGCACAAAAATCATTATTCGACGACGATGACGATGACTTGTTCTCTGATATAGCTGTCAAAACTGATACAAAGAACACAGAAGCAACAGACAATAATAAAAAGAGTATATTTGACAGCGACGATGACTTGTTTACCGAGAAAACTGTTAAGAAGCCAGAGTTGTCTGAACCTCGTAGTCAAAAAAGTGAATCCATGGATGTAAATGAACATTTTAAAGGCAAAAGTATTTTTGTAAACGACAATTTAACAGAAAAGAAACTTGTTGGAAATAAAACAATTGTTAATTGTAAAGTAGATAGTGAAGTGGGTAAAATGGAAAACACTAATGTTAAAGCTGAAAAAATAGTTATCGCAAGTGAAAGTGAGATAAATGAAACTGAAAGACCTAATGCAATTAGCAATGTTTCCGCCAAATTAGATAGTGGAACCTCTAAATCTAAGAACCAATCACTATTTGAAGATGATGATGATAGTGATACCTTATTCGCTAACACTAGCCAAAAACCTACTATCACAGACAAGCCTAAAATATCTAGTAAACCTATAAAATCGATTCAAAGTGAAAAACAGAAATCAAAACAGGAATCTTCGTTATTTGATGACGACGATGATACGATGTTTTTTACATCAGAGAAATCTCAGAAAGCTGTTAAACATAGCGTGAAATCTGATAGTATATTTCCAAATGCTGAATCAAACCTGAAACATGAAGAAACATCGGAAGAACCAATTGATGATTTTGCAACAGATGATACTTTAGATAACTATAAATCGTCCATAAGTAATATAGATGTAGATAATTCTAACACCAAACGTGATGATATAAATGCTGACAAGGTCTTGCAAAGTAAATCGTTACAAGATGATAATGAAGTAGAGAATAATTTGTTTGTCAATAATGATCAAAAATCAATTAATACCCACAACACTGATGTCCAAGCAAATATAAATGTAAGCGACGAAACTAAATCTCTTCCAGTATCAAAAATTAATGGAACTGGCCAATTAACCGACAATATCGTTATAAATGATGTTACAACAAAGGATGCAGTAACATCGGATGTTATTTTCGATGATGTCTTAAAGAAACAATTCAATGATAAACCTGTAAAGAATGCACTAGCTAACGATGATCCACAGCATAGCAATATAGATCCTGATGATAAACAAATAGAACCTGAAATTCCAGGACTTGAATTTATTGATCCAAAACCATTGAATGATGATCCATTTGCTAATACAGTAAAAGATGCTCTATTTGGTTCACCAAATGAATCTATTTTGAATACACCAGATATATTTAGCAATATAATTGATGAACCACCAGCCTTTGAAAAACCTAAAGAACCGAAAAAGAGCAAGAACATCAATGCACTTTTTGATGACGACTCCGATGATGAGGCGTTGTTCTTTAAGAAAAATGATGTGGTACTCGATGAGAAGCCAGATTTTAGTACTGACAGCAAAACAGACGCGTTGTTTGGGATGTTCCACGACGAACCGCCTGCTATGGACGTGGATTTCTCTCAGAAAACAAACAAGTCTAACAACATCAGTGATGATTTCCTTCTATCAGATTCAGACGATGATTTTTTCCAAGTTCCTAAATCCGCTGCAAACGTTTCTAAGCCCGCTGTTTCCTCTGAACAAACTCAAAATGAAGTATTTAAAACAAGATCCCAAATAGAAATTATATCTGATGCGCCATCGAAAGCAGACGTTTCTAACTATCCTCACGAATCAAAAGTCTACGATCAAAAGACAGAACCGACAAAACCAAAACCAGACATTAGAGATGGTTCTTCAGAATCAAAGAAAATTGGCAAATTAAAGAGCATGAATATCAATATTAACGTCAACACATTACTCCCTGGTGCATCCCCTAAGAAGAAGCAACCAGTGGAACAGACAGATGGTGCAGTTGTATCAAGTACAGGACACGAAAGTCCTAACACTAATGATAAACTTGAATCTTCTTTGATTAAATCTGTCAGTTTTGATGGTAAACCGGACTCTCAAGTGCTTGATAACAAAATATCTAAAGGAAGAGCGAAAATACAAGTCAAGAGACGCCCCAGCACGAGAAGGGCGAGACAAGAAGCTGTTAGAAAGTCAGCGATAGACTTTGGCGAAGACTCCACAGACAATTCAAGTTCTATCGACGATCCACCCAAGGTTGTAAATACAGAGGATACCGACTACGTTGACAATGATAGAAATGCTTCTAAAGTTGAAACGAACGTTGAAGAAATCACAGCCAGTGTTGTCGCGAAAGAAAAACACATTACACCAACCGATGATGAAGTGTCTAATATTAAATCCAATGATATTGAACAGATAGAGGATTTATTAACTGACAAACAACCTCCAGAAGAGACAGTTGATATTGATAAAAGTGTTGGTGATTCTGCTCCGAAAGAAACCACCATAGTTCCAGTGGCTAATGAAACAGCAGAATACAAAAGAGATGTGAAATCGAAAGTCGTTTACATCCTGAACGATGAAGACATTTTTAATACTAATGTTGAAAAAACTCAAAGTAATACGAAAAACGTAATGGATTTGTTTGATGATAATGATGATGGTGACGACTTGTTTAAAAGTAAAGGCAATTGTAACGAAACTGAATCATCGGTGAGAGTTTACAGAGACAGTTCTAAAGAAGATACTGAAAAAGCAAACACTAATAAGAATCCCAGTGGATCTAAACTTAAGAAGTCGCTTTTCGACGATTTAAGTGAGGACGATTCCATTCTTTTCAACACAAACAAAAAGGCAGCTCCAAAAAGTAAAGGCATCCTCGATTCTGACAGCGAAGAAGACCTCTTCGGTGGTAAAAGTAGAAAGGAAACAAAAGTCGAAGCTGCCAGTGTGAAGGAGACGAAACATGCAAACGCACCGAGTGTGAAAGAGATAAAGCCGGTGGATGTAAAGGCGTCGTTGTTTGGTGACGATGTTGATGAAGATGATTTGTTCGGAGCAAAGGCCAGAACAGCCGCCACTGGTAAGTTTATTGCAATTCTCATGGTCTATACTTTACTATTTATTCAAGTATGCCTATTACAAGCACTTTCGAATCTTCAGAAATAATAAATAGAACAATTTAAATTCAGTAATATGAAGTACTATATAGTATTATATTCATTATACTGATCAACCTGACGACCCGATCGGATCATAAAAGCCATCTCACATTGAAATTAGACCTACCTATTAATTTTGCACATCCTCTTTTACCCCCCTTAAGGGATGATTTTAGAAAAAAATATTTAACACATATTTCATGACTTTCAATAAAGAACCTTTATAATGAGTTTCATTCGAATAACTCCCAATAGCATTTCATACTAACTTTGCGCCCCGGTTTACTCCCTTCGGGGGGTGAATTTTCAAAAATATCTTACTGATCCCTGTGAAATCCTGTGCAAAATTTCAAATTTCTAAACCTTATAGATTAGGCCCTGCGTTGTTGTCAGTTAGTCAGTCAGGCAATCAGTCAGTGAGCTTCTCTTTTTGCACACACACACACACATATATATATATAAACGAACCTGAAACGCTGTCTCCGTACTTTATTTACTGATGCTGCTTCTTTAACTTTATAACCCTATTTCTGATGTACGTTATTTTATATATATATTCTTATATCATATGTATTTATTGCGTGTATTTATACAAATATGTATTTAACGTTTGTTTCTGTTTCGTGTAATGGTTGACTGGGAGAGAATGCCAGCTGGCATTAAGTCCGCCGTTTGTACATTTTGTGCAATAAAGTTAAATAAATAACTAATAATATATATATATATATATATATATATATACATACATAAAATAACGTACATCATAAATAGGGTTATAAAGTTAGAGAAGCAGCATCAGTAAATAAAGTACGGAGACAGCGTTTCAGGATAAATTATATATATGTGTACATAATGATGATAAATGATCGTTGAATTTGTTAATAATTTAAACAACCATTATTGTGATGCTTTCATATTATATTTAATGGGTAATTCCCTTGAGAAAGAATGGACATCTCCCAAAGAGATTTCTTATATGGCATAGGTCTCCCCAAGAAAGAGGAAATATTTGCTCATAATTACCGCTATTGGCAAGCGTGTTGGCAATCGCAGAGCGCAGCTTTTCGCGACGGCGATGCTGCTGCCCTTTCGGATAGATATACCGCCATCTGTCGGTTCTAGTACCTTAGTCACCTATTATAACACCTGGTGAAGGGGGAGGTACTATTCTACTCTGCCGGTACCTCCCGGCAAACACGATTAACTTCTGTATTTTATTTCCAGCCCCATCTCAGTCTACAAAGCAAATAGCAAAAGAGACCTTCACCAAATCTTCCGAGCCAGTTTTTGACGATCCACTATCGTTGCTCGGCGGAGACGACTGATCTCTTGTACCGCATCTGAGGGGGAATGAAGATGGTCTGGCACTGGTGCTGGAATCCAAGTGTGTGACGCGGTGACTTCACCGGGTAATGTGACGTGATATCATCAGGACCTGGTCGTGTACGGTCTACTATACTATCATCTGTTTTAGGTTATTTTGTTGTCTGAAAATAGATGTGAACCTATCTTGTTAAAGTCGCGGGTTCGATCCCTAACCTGAACAAATTAACCCTGTGGTGTTTGCTGTGTGCCGGTTTGCAGGGTGAGAGTGGGAGTGAAATTACCGGGTAATGTAACATCACATCTTCAAGTCACAAGGTTGGTCGCGCTAGTGATATCCTTGTGATGTTACGACCGTCAATAGGCTGCGGTAACGCTTACTATCATGACTGTATGCTTTTTGTCAATTTAGACATTTATTATATCGAGTTATAGTAAAAAGTTCTAAAGAAAAAATATGGGGGGTGTATAACATATCGTCGATGATAGTGCAATACCGCGTATGTAGCAGTTGCAAATAAAGTTGAAAATTCAATTAGAAAAGATAAAAAATGGACCTTATTAACTTAAGCTACATACGCGGTATTGAAGTATCATCGACGATATTATACATACAAATATAAAATTGTAGTGTCAGTATTTATTTTGTCTGTCGTTAACCCTGTGATAGCTGGATCGATTTGAACAAATTTTCACTGTCAGATAGCTAACTTTATAAAGTACCTTATGCTTTTTTCTATTAGGAATTTAAAAACATATGTCTTTTGTCGTTGATTTTTTAATTTCGCGTTTATTTGTGTAAATGTTTTAAAATATAGATCTGCGCAGATTGTTATTTTTCTAGTTTTTGGGTGGATTTTAAAAATTGGGTCTACCCATTAATGCCCAGACTCGTGACATTTTTACGTATGTACTATTACTAAAATGTTCTGGCCTACATTCGAATCGACGCCCTTCCATATAAGGGCCACGAAAGTTATCCCTGCATTTGTTCTCATCTAAATTTTCTCAGCTGCATGAAAATAATGTATGAAGATTCTGTTAGTTTGTGGTGTGCTATATTTTTTTACTGACTTAACATAGAGTATATACAATATTATTGAATAAAAGGTGATTTTTAGTAAGCGTGAAAACATTTTGGGAAAATGTCTAATTGTAAAAGGAAAATACAGTCGCAAGTGGAGTTAATTTTCGTATCAATGTATTACCTTAATAGTGACATTACCTTAACAGTGAAAGTCCCCCTCCCCCCTCCTCCTCCTCCTCCTGCCCCTCCCCCTCTACCCATGGGCGATGGTGAGAGGAAAATAATGTTATATTTCAAATATGTATGTTTCTTTTTTCTTGTAAGCATAAATGTAGAATATTTCAGATTTTTTCCGACGGTCTACTTAAAATATTTGCGCTTAGTAAAAATTTACCGTCTACAATGTATCTTGTTACTTACTATTTTAGGAATAAAATTATATTATAGATATTTAACAATAAATAAAATATTAATTGGTTATAGAAGGTATTATTAAAAAAAACATTCCGTTAGTGTTGCATTGTTAAAAAAATATTTGTATTCATGTATATTTTTATTTACATATTTGGTATAGACAAATTTATTAATGTAAATAATTTAATATTATAGATAAAAAAACTAGAAAAGATTACTTTTAATTGTAATAAAAATAAACTGCGCCTTTTTTATTATTGTGTCGTTAACTATTTCTATCGTTTTTTTTTGTTTCCATTATTACTTCAAATATTAAGTTTGTAATATTAAAAATTAAAATAGGAATGCAAATTTTTAATATATACCATATATATATATATATATATATATAATTAATTATGTTCGAGATGGTGAACAGCAAACTATGGAATTTAAGTAAATTTAAATGTTATTGTAATTATTAAAAATATATTTTATATACGAATCAAAATGTATTTAAAATCGAATTTATAATTGTAAATATAAAAAAAACACATAAATTATTTAATTTAATTTATATAATTGCTTTTTGTGTTACTCATTCCATTCTTGCTATTATGAAATAATAAAAGTCGTCTTTTTGTAATTTTAAAATTGTTTAGTACTGTATCCAATGTAATTGATCAATTATTGTAGGTATGTATATAATGAGTGCTCTGTCGCGACTAGTAAGTGCCTGGAAGTAACATTAGCTATATTCTTATATGTTGAGATTATGTTATGGAAATTAAAGTTATTTAATTTTGAACAACAATTTATTTAATATTTTGTGCAACATATAGTATATGCCCATACACACAAAAACCGTGAGGTACCGGAAGAGAAGAATAGTACCTCCCTCTGCATCAGGTGTCGTAAGAGGTGACTGAGGTAACAAAACCGACAGATAGCGGTATACCCATCCGAATCAGTGTAGCTCAAATGCTCTGGGCGGGGATGGGTAGCAGCAGCCCCGTCGCGAAAGCAGCGTTCTTCCCAACACGCTTGCTTAATACAGCAATTATGGGCACAAATCCCCCTTTATCGAAGAGGCTTATGTCCACCAGTGGACTTCTAATAGCTAACATTACTATTATTAATTAATTTATTTAACTTTATTGCACAAAATATTACAAAATGTACAAATGGCGGACTTAATGCCAGCTGGCATTACCTCCCAGTCGACCATTACACAAAACAAAAAATATATATATATAGTGGTGTAGGCAATAATTAATCTGGTTTCTATGTATAATAAGGTTCACTGGATTTAGCATTAAGTCTCAATTTTTAAAGGTAGCAGCAATAGCATCTACTAATAGATCTTGGCTGTTTCTCGAAACCTGGTTTTCTCACTTAATCTACTTTTAGTTTAAGAACAGTAAAAGTAATGCAAACAATTTTAATTGTAAATAATGCGACAGAAAATTAATAACTTAATTCTTATTTGGATATACCTTTTATTTTTATTTTATATTTTTATTTACTGGAAATAGTTAAATATTGTATGTACTATACAAAAATTTGAATTACAAGAGGTAAGTTAAAAAAAGAGGTCGTAAAATTAAGAAGATAGACTAGTTTTTTTAAACGAAGTCGTGTGACACTGTCACCGTGTGGCACTGTCACAGTGACAGTGACATTGACATGTGCCACACGTTTTTATTGGTTGCACCGTGCTGTATAGAAAAACGTTAAAATGAAAACTGTGAATAAAACTAAAGATAAGAAGCAGAAACCGCAAAAAACTAAGAAGCCAAAGGTAACGGCTAAAAAGGAAAAAGTGTTGATTGTCGCTCAGCAAATCAAATTTGCGCGACTTCTATCGGGTAATGAGAAGAAGACACGGGATCGAGTACTGAAATCGTTCAAGAAATGGCTCACTAACTGCTTTGAGAGGGGATACGGTATGTACTTAAATAAAACGAGTTAATTTTTGTCGACTTATTGTGGAAAAACAAAATTATTTTCGTATTCTAACCTCTAAATTCTCACGTCTATCACTTGTCATTGACGTGTGTTTGTATGTTTTGATATTATTATCTCAATAGAGTTTTAACTAACAGTAATAATTAAATGTAAAATTTAATGTTAATTACATATTTTCAATAATATGTGAAATGGGAAACAACTGGCTGGATCACATTTCCTATTATTTACCCTTATTTCTGTTGACATATAACCTAAAATATTTTTGTATGTTATAATTTAGGGAGAAAAATATAAATACTTTTATTAATTTTCACAATATATTTAAAAATGTTAATTTATCATGGTCTCACAACAATTATGTATAGATTACAACTAAATATAGTTTTTAGTGGAGATTGGATATTCAGATCCATATTTTACCTTAGTTATTACAGCAAGTACTTATGGAAATATGTATGTTCCGTAAATTTAAATATTAATTCTTATTTATCAATACCTTATTTTTGTAAAATATTTTTATAAAATAAAAGTAAAAATATATTGCTGTTGTAGAGCCTGAATTGCCTTTACACTTAAACACTGGGCTGTCACGACCCTAGCCAATAATTTCAGTTCTCAGAAACCCATCTCCTTAAGGTGCTTAACAAAAAATAATTAAGTCTGTATATATTTGTAAACATAAACATTCCCAACTAGTGATAGATTTCTTATATCTATAGATTTTTTCTTATAAGATGTCGCATAAATCATAGTATGGGCATTAGTGCATCTAAAAACTAGGAGTTTGATAACCTTTGATAGATTTTTTATTCTGATTAAACAAGACTGTAGTTAAATATAACAAAGATAGTTCATGGATTTCCAGTTTTAAAAAATAAATATATACACTGCTATTAGATGGCTTATAGTAAATGAAGTTAAACAACTTCCTGACTTGTTTATTTCAGATTTCAAGGAAGATGACTTCATTAGAGTGTGGAAGGGACTCTTCTATGCAGTCTGGATGTCGGATAAACCCTTGGTGCAGGTATGGTACTAAAATGTATTTTTAATTCCACACAATATCTTGTATTACAACCGAGATGAGTCATTTAAAGCACTTGTGTTATTAATATGGGACAACAGAGGATTCTTAAATGTAATACAAAGTTATATAAATATTATGCTTTGCACACAGAATAAATAATAATAATCCCGGGACAATTATTTTTAGTGATTGTTGCACCATAAAAATAATTGTCCTGGGGAATGAACTCATGAGCCTTGTCAAAAAAGATAAGGCCACAATCATTTGTGCCATTGGTTCTCATTTGGTCAAAATGTGCAAATGCTTTTTAATATTTTCAAAAATTGTTGGACAAATGAATGCATGTATTGGCATGACTTTACCGACTAATAATTGTAATATCAAAAAAATTTTAAAGCTCTTTCATATATCTTATATGGTTCATAATGTCCTCTTTGCTAATTACCAATGTACAAGTTAAAATCTTAAGCTTAGATCCGTTAGGACAGTAATTCCACTCCTATCCTAAAGCATAACTTTTATAAAAACCTCCCTCGCTATCTTCTCGCTGCTACTCCACAATTGCAAACACTACACACACATTTCTTTGTGCGCTAAAGGCTAGGGGTTTGATTTTCACCCAGGACAAGTATATGGTTATATGGTGATATTTGTCTTTGTTCTGTGTCTGGGTGTTGAATATATCAATTAAAGTATTATATTTGTGATTCCTTTGATATCTGTAATATAAGTGCATTAAGCGACGGATCTCACAGACGATTCAATATATGAGATGTGTGAATTATTTTAAAAAAAACAAAAAAAATCAGAACCGAGGTATGGTTGTGACCACTAAGTAATCTAGCATTTAGTTCAGCTTGCATAATAACCATTCCTTCTTGAACCCGCGTCTGTTGCAGGAGGACCTGTGCGAGAGTATCTCTGCGATCCTGGACCAGTTCCCAGAGTCGCGGGTGCGGCCCGCGCTGCTCATGTTCCGAGCTGGTCTACGCGTCATTGCCACAGAGTGGTACGGCATCGACAGACACCGCATAGACAAATTCCTCATGGTACATATAATGTTTTTGCTACTATACTATACTATAAGCTTACTGCAAGTACCGGGCTTATGCTTTGTACTTGACTCGAACCCCATGCTTTTTAAAGTTTCTGTAACTATACGTTCAGAAATAACTAAAACAATTGCCTCGGCTTCTCTCTTAATCTATTTTTCATTCCTTTAAGTGATGAAAAGTGAAGGGTGGTCTACCACAATTTTGTTTTTATATTCTCCGTGGTAATCCACTTAACAACAAAGGAATTACAAATATAATACTTAAATACATATGTTTGTCACCACAGGCACAGGATAAACACAAAAATCATCAGATAAATATTAGTCCTGAAATTGAAATTGACGTATGAATAATCCAGTGTAAGGTGCATCGAAAAAAGAAACTATTTTTATTATTACATCATCATCAAACCAGACATTGAAACTGCTACTAACTGCAAACTGCAGCCCACTGCTGGACATAAGCCTCTCCAAGACAGGAGGCTTTTTGCCCATAATTGCCGCGTTGGCTTGTGTTGGCAATCGCAGAGCGCAACTGTCGCGACGGGGATGCTGCTGCCCATCCCCGCCCTGTGCATTTGAGCTGCACTGTTTCGGATGGACATGCCGCCATCAGTCGGTGCTGGTGTCTTAGTGTAGTGGGAGGTACTATTCTACTGTGCTGGTACCTATCGGCAAATTTATTTAGTTTTGCTATTTAGTTCTGCGGTAATGATTTCTACTTTTTGATTGAGTTTGAATTCTACATTGCAGCTGGTCCGAAGGTACCTCCGCGGTAGTCTCCGCTGTCTGCTGCGCTGTGAGTGGAGCGTCAGCAGCTGCCAGATGTACGCGCGCATGCTGAGCGAAGACGACGGTGAGACGTATCTCCAGTATAGCACTATTATATAACAAAGTCGAAGCTCTCTGTCCGTATGTACGCTTAGATCTTTAAAACTACGCAACCGTTTTTGATGCGGCTTTTTCTAATAGATAGAGTGGTTCAAGAGGAAGGCTTGTATGTATGATACATGCATAATATAATAGAGAAACACTGATTATTTTAGATATTTCTAACGTGATGAATAAACACATTTTTTCGCTTACATATCAAACTCTGACTGAACTCGACGAGATAGATCAAAATGATGTACTACAGTACTGTACACCTTAAAAAGGTCTACAAAAAAGTCCGCGGTAGCATGTATAAGCTCTTGGTTTTAACCTACAACAACCTTTTTTTGTCCTCATTACATATGTGCGAAGCCGAGGCGGGACGCCACGTCTTACTTAAAATAAAAACGCGAATGTTTGTCTGGATGTATGTTGGTTTGTCACGCGTGATTGAACATCTGAACGATTTTGCACAGATTATTAAGGTTCTGGACTATCATGAATGCGTATGAAAGATCTAGATCTAGGTGCAGACGTTACATACATTGTTGTCTAAATAAACGCAATAAATGTATATATTGAATATATTGAACCGTCTGTGAGATCCGTCGCTTAATGCACTTATATTACAGATATAAAACAACATAGGAATCACAAATATAATACTTTAATTAATATATTCAACACCCAGACACAGAACAAACGCAAATATCACCATATATATATATGATGGGCGGGGATGCTGCTGCCCATCCCCGCCGTGTGCATGTGCATTATGGGTAATGTTCCCCCTTACTAGGGAGGTCTATCTATGGCTGATACGATGATGATAAACGAATGTGCAACTTTCTCAAACGTTATTTCTCAAATGAAAATTTGTCATGAGTGTAGGTATTGTATGTTTCTGTATTCAGTTTTGGGTATGTTTTGGGGTACCAGCGGAGTAGGATAGTACCTTCCCCTGTACCGGGTGTCGCAAGAGGCGACTGAAATACCGAATCCGACAGATGGCGGTATATCCATCCGAAACAGCGCAGCTTAAATACTACAGGGTGGGGATGGGCAGCAACAAGCTTTTTGTTTTTTTAATATGTTATGAAGTTGCAAACAAACAAACGGTCCGCTTGGTGGTAAACGTGACCGCAGTCTATACACGCTCGTGTCATCACAAGGATATCACTAGCGCGTCGCCAACCTTGTGAATTGAAGATACTATGTCACATTCACTCGGTAATTTCGTTGCCTCTCACCTTCTAAATCGGTAGATTGCTATTTGGCGGTAGAAATATGTGAGAGTGAGGTACCATCGCAAACGACCTTTGTAAGAGGTACCTCATGTACACTGTTATTTGGCGGTAGTAAATCCTCGTAGCGTGGTAATTATGGGCAAAAATATTCCTATCTTGGGGAGGACTATGTCCAAGAGTGGATTTTCTACGGCTTATACGATGATGATGTGTCTCGCCTGCTCCCTCCGTCATCAACAAGTGACCACTGAGATACTGTATTGTCATGATGCTGGGTTGGTCGCCATTTTATCAAACAGTTATACCTTAACAATTCCCATTTTATTTAACGGGCGCACATAGTAGTGATCCTATCTTGTGTGTCAAAGGTCGTTGGTTCGATCACCAACCAGGGCAAATATTTATATGTGTGTTTGTTCTGTGTCTGGGTGTTAAATATGTGTATTTGAGTACTATATTTGTGATTCCTCTGTTGTCTAGCGTCCGTAACTCAAGTGCTTTAAGCGACTTTTCAGAGTCAGGTGAACGTATGAGATGCTTGGACATCCTTTCTTGGATTAACAATATTGCAAGCACCAGATGCGGTAGCTCACTAAAACCCATACCAAATCCCATTAATATTTACGACTAGTACCGCGCGGACACAGACATAATATTTTGTTAAGAGGTAGACCAAAATGTCGTCTGCATTGGTACCTCCCTCTCACCTATTTCTACCGGCAAACAGCAGTGATCGCATTGTTTTGGATTAAAGGGTGGATGAGGCAGTGAAATTACCATACTGTTTCAGTGAAAAGGTTGGCAACGCGTTAGTGATATCCTTGTGATATCACGAGCGTGAATAGGCTGCGGTGACGCTTACTATTACGCAGACTGTAGGCTTGTCGATCTGGTCTAATAAAAAAAGTCTATACTTGACATGTGAATTTGTGCACAGGTATTCTGTCCTTGAAGACGCCGGCGTACGCCCGCAACGCGGCCTCACTGGTGATGCACTTCATCGAATGCTTCTTAGAAGAACTGTCCAAGGTCAGTGGCATGTCGAGGGTGAATAGTGAGGTGATGAGGGGTCAGATCAGAGATGTGATGGCTCTCTGATCCGATCGAACGAAGGGATTGAACTAAGACACGTAAATAAGATAAAAATTGTATAATAATCTATATATGCCGTGAGGTACCGGCAGAATAGAATAGTACCTCGCCCTGCACCAGGTGTCGTACGAGGTGACTAAGGTACCAGAATACATCCGAATCAGTGTAGCTAAAATGCACAACTCTACTATTGCCAGCGCAAAAGCCTCCTCTTTGGGGAGGTCTATCTCCAACAGTAGATAGATTTTTGAATGTTGGAGTATCAAATTTTGTCAGGCCCCTTGTAATTAAGTTTTAGTAGTTTTGAGGTGTTAAGTAGTTGATAATAAATTAATGAATGATAAATAAATTAATGATATATATATTTTCCCACAACATCTCATACATTGACCTGTATCCGTAGTAAGTCTATTAAAGCACTTATATACTACTTATAGCACAAATATACTACTTAAATAAATTTATTTAACATCCAGACACAGAACAAACACAAATATCATCATGTCAATATTTGCTCTGGGTAGGAATCGAACCTACAACTACACCTACAACTAGGCACACAAGATAGGATCACTACCATCTGCGCCATGAGGCCCGTCGTTACCAAAGTTGTACCAAGGACCGGTTATTGGTTTGACCAGGTGTCATCAGGCAACATCCCCGAGGAGAGTGTGGTGGAGTTGCTGCGTCCTTTCTGCGCGTACATGTGTTCTGGAGAAAACCTGACGCTGGCCACCGCCTGCCGCCGGCTGCTCACCGCGTTAGTCAGACAGTCCAACGAAGGTCTGGAGTACGAGGAGAGGACCAGGGTTTGGAAGTCGGTAAGTATCTCCAGCAGCATACCTAATTATAACTGAAGTGTCTTTCATCGTTATCATCAGGTATTTTGTCCCCCTATACTTAATAAGAGATCGATGTGGTGTAAAGGATGATGTTGTGACGACAATGAAATGTAGAAAGGAGGGATGAAAGTAGAATGACTGCACAAATATATAGAGCGGAAGTGAATGGAAGGGTTGGTATAGGATAACCGAGGCGAACATATCTTAACCAGGTAGAAGAGTTACTAAAGAAGGGCCAGGTCAGAAGTACTAAAACTAAGCGAGCGTGTATGAAAGGACTAATGCGAGTAAGGGAAGCAAGAGAGGTATGCCAAGATCGTAACAAGTGGAGATCCATAGTTTCTGCCTAACCCGGTGGAACACAGGCGTGATGTGTGTATGTACAATGACTCTGGTCGTGAAATTAATAAAATTACAATATAGGTTTAAGCTAAGAAATGTTTTGGTATGCAGCTTGGGTGTCCGCGCGGTGGACCAGAGGCCCTAGAACGTGTCTCAGATGATGAAGAGGGAAATGATGATGATGATGAAGCCCATTCAGACGACGAAGACATGGACAGGTAATGTTGTCATATATCTGACAATCATCACACCAGCCATTGGTGTCAAGTCCACTGTTGGACGTAGAGGCCCTTTCTTGGGAAAGGAGCAATTTTGCCAATTATTGCATTCCTAAGCGTGTTGGCAATCGCAGAGCGTAGGTACGCTACAGGGTTGCTGCTGCTCTTATGATACCTGCTATAGGGGGAGGTACTGTTCTACTCTGCCTGTAACTCACGGTTAGTAATTAGTGGAAACAACGTCTAAAGCCCTACTAGCCTTAGCTTGAACCCCCCCCCCACACCCCGATCATTCACGATTTTTGATTATATATAATTTAAAAATTAAATTCTGCAGCAGTTCTTTGACACTTACCTTGATTAGAAAGATATATTTTAGTCCTTAATGAGGCATTTGACTTAGTTTATGTCTCCAAACTCCTTCTCGTCCTATTTAGTATACTACCTGCATGCGGGTACACGGCTGGACCTTATCAAAGTTACTAGAAAAGTAGTGTCTATTGCAGTAATAACTGGGAATTATAAGTGATCTATTGATCGGTCTGTTACGGTGTGCCACAGGGCAGTATTCTTGCGCCTACTTTGTTTTTGACTCTTATTAATAACCGTTGTTATCTCAAATTGGTTACGGGTACAATTGTTTTATTTTGCTGATAACCTCGTATTTGTATAGATCATGATATCACAAAATAAAAGGGTAGAGGTTTAGTAATAATTGATAAATATGAATCAATACTACATAATGGCGACCGCTTACGAACGTCGTCTACTCACTGTGTGTAGTGGTACTTCAATCTCATCTATTTCTACCGCCAAGTAGCGGTGTTCGCATTGCTGTGATCCGGTTCCAAGGGTAAAAGAGGCTTTAAATTACTGGGTAAATGTGATAAAGTACATTCAGTTCGCAAAGTTGGCAATATACTAGAGAAATCTTTGTGAAGACACGAGCGTCTATGCGCTGCGGTCATGGTTACCATTAAACGGACCGTATGCCTGTTTGCCGATAAAAAAGATTAACCCGTGCATACTCGAAGACTGCTCCACTTTTCTTACAATAATTAGAATCAGCCACCACCTCCATAATCCTCAACATTAATCATAATCACAGCAGTCGCAAATTGCCATTGCTAGACATAAACCTCTCCAAGATAGAGGGATATCTGCCTGTAACTGCCGCGTTGCCTACGGAATGCATTTGAGCTACACTGCCTTGGAAAGGATATACCGCCATCTGTCGGTTCCAGTACTTTTATCGTATCTTACGATACCTGGTATAGGTCCATCCGAAACAGTGTAGCTCAAATGCACAGGGTGTGATGGCAGCATTCTCGTCGCGAAATCTGCGCTGCGATTGCCAACAAGCGTGTCCAGCGCGGCAATTACGGACGAACTCCCCCCTTTTTATGTTGACGTCCATGTCCAGCTGTGGTCTTCGAATGACTGTAACTGTAAAAGATACGACTAGCGATGTACTCGTTCAACACGCCCTTTGAGAGTAGCCTCCCCTAAAGTGGTGTGCGGGCAGGGCGGGCGCGCTGGACCCGCGCGCGGGCCGCGTGGACGTGAGCCTGCGGCCGCTGCCGGCGCCGGCCGCGCGCGTCGCCGCCGTGCTGCGCGCGCTGCTCGCCGGCGCGGCCTCCAGGGCCCACAGGCGGACCAAGATTTGCTTGGAAAGGTAACGCACCTCTGTGATTTCCGTTCTGTTCATCTATATTTATGCTCGGTGCCCGATGGTGCAGATGGTTGTGATCCTATCTTGAGCGTTCAGAATCGCGGGTTCGATTCTAGAGCAAATATTGATATGATGATATTTTTGTTTTTCTGTGTCTGGGTGTTAAATATATGTGTTTAAGTAGAATATTTGATTCCTCTGTGAATGGCGTCCGTAACACGCGTGCTTTAAGCGACTTACCACGTAGTCAGGTAAATATATGAAAAAAGATAAACCTATATTAACAGCTGATCGTACAACCGGTTGTAGGTTCGAGCAATTAGCCAAGAACCAGTACCCGCTGCCGGTGGAGGAGGTGTACACGACGGTGGAGTCTGCGCCCACGTCTGTGGCGAAGTCCGCGCGCTCGCTGCAGGCGTTGGAGAAGACGCTCAAGGCTTCGTCTGACGAACTTGCGTTAAGAGGTCGGTACTCCATAGAAGCTGGTATTTCGTCTCCGTGTACCTGCTAACTAATGTTCAAACTAATATTTTAAATGGTAGTAATCCTAACTTATGCGCCAATGGTCGTCGGTTCGATCTCAGCCAGGACAAATATTTACATGATGATATTTGTGTTTGTTCTGTGTCTGGGTGTTAAATATATGTATTTAATTAGTATATTTGTGGTTCCACTGTTGTCTGATGTCCGTAACACAGGTGCTCTCTAAATGCGCTATCGAGTAAGAAAAAGCTAATTGAACAGAATTTTCCGATCTTAAATAACTTTTATATTGTTGGTCACCTCTTCATGTTTAAAAGATATGTGTGCCAAGATCAGTCGTGTGTACACATATAGGTATGTCCGCTGGTTTGACACTGGGTCCAGGGGATGTGCAGAAGTCAACATATGCACAGAATAAAATGTTTTTTTTAACAGTTTATAAAAATAATTTAATATTGTTACTCCTCGGTTCCATTTCGGCAACCGTTATCAAGTGTGTCCACAGTATATAAAGTCAAAAATATGTGCAATATATACATGTAGTCAACGGTGTGCATAGATCAATGTGTATTTACAGTATGGAGGTCAGCAGTGTGTGTGTTTGTGTCTATGCATGTATATATATGATATATGTGATTTTATGTGCGTGTCGTCCGTCGCAGGCCTGAGCCGCAAACACCGGAAGAGGCTGCTGGCGCGCGCGCGCGCCGGACACAACATCGTGGAGGAGGCCGCCGGCACGGTGCGGCACACAGAGTTCATTACATAGGTTCTAACACCGCGTATGTCAAAGTTGGCAACTTAATAGTTAAGCCCAATGATAACACGATATTACATTTCTAACGCTGCAGTAAACGTTTTGTACCGTGTATTGTTTCAACGAAATCTATTTTGCACCAACTAAATGCACAAGCAATTAGTTTTAAAATGATTCTATGAAACGTGAGAAATGTTCTCCCAATTGTACAAAGCGTCAACATTTGGAATTACGCGGTGTTAGAACTTGAACGACAATTTGTATTCCGAGCGATACGTCTGTATGCACTTTGTAATTTTAAATCTTCTCTTCTACATTTATCATCATTCTACCAGCCATTGATAGTCGACTGCTGGATATAGGACTCTCTAAGAAATGGGAAAATTGCCCATAATTGTCGCGCTGGGCAAGCGTGTTGGCAATCGCAGAGCGCGGCTTCGCCCTGTGCATCTGAGCTGCACTGTTCCGGATGGATATACCGCCATCTGTCGTTTCTGGTACCTTACTCGCCTTTTACGACACCTGGTACAGGAGGAGTTACTATTCTACTCAGCCGGTACCTCGCAGCTGTTCTACTTTATCCTTTGGGATATGTTATTTTTATTATCTATTCATATAGATAAAATTGGAGTGTCCGTTTGTAATTTTTAAATGACAGCTTTTCATTTAATACCTGTGAAAGTATATACAATATTTTTTTGTCGATCTGTCTGTTTTCGGCATCATGCATCCATTAGTAAACACTTTATCCGAATCCATTGCATATTTTAAAAGATGGCAGATTAACCAAACTTATACTGTTGTATATTATTTGTAGATTTGTGACTTTATATATTCCAGAACGGTAATTGGGCAGTAGAATCCACAGACACGACGAACAAAAAGACGAGCGAAAACAACGTGGACACATCTGACAAAGAGAACGTTCACAAGAACAAAAGTGCCAAGAAACGGAAACGTGACAAGCAGACGGACGGGCCCGATAGAAAACGGAAAGTCAAAGACAAGGATAATAATGAGGAAAACACACCAGAAAAAGACAGAAAAAAATTCGATAAAGACACAAAAGTGATGAACAAAGTGAAGAAAGACGATAATCAGAAGCAAATAAATGGCGTAACAGAGACGGTAGTTAAAGAAAATGGTAAATCGTCAAAGGATACGAATAAAAAAAATCAAAGAGACAACAAAAAAGAGAAAGCTGCAGCTCTTAATGAAATTAATAAAAAGAGGAACAAACCGGAGAAAATAAACGACGCACAAGAAATGAGTGTGGATGAGATAAAACCGGCAAAAACTAACGCGAAAGAGAAAAAGGCGACGGTACTTGTGAACAAGGTTAAGAATTACCAGAAGAAGACGAACGCGGAGAAGAGAGAGAGTCCGCAGAAGAAGCCGTCGTACGAGACGCCGAAGAGAGTGAAGTTCGTGCTGAAGAACAACTCCATGCAGGGCGCCGTGGACTACTACAAGAGTGTGCGGCGGAGCCCCAGCATCCCCTACGACGGCAGCAAGCTACCCTCCAAGACCAACTTGAAGGTGTCCACTCCGTCGCCGATCAACCCGTTCCTCAAGAAGAAACTGCGGATGAAGTAGTTCTAGACCAGGTCAATATTTTTGTTTTGGGGGTTTTCTTTGTATTTCTATCGTTGTTGCAGCGTATCATCATTACAGACATTGGAAGTCGCTGCTAGACATAGGCCTCCCCAATAAAGGGGGAGTCTTGCCCGTAATTGCCGCGCTGGGCAAACGTGTTGGCAATCGCAGAGCGCATCTTTTGCGACAGGGATGTTGCTGCCCATCCCTACCCTGTGCATTTGAGCAACACTGTTTCGGATGGAAATACCGCCATCCGTCGGTTTTTGTCCCATAGTCGACGTATACCTTCGACGACGCCTGATACAAAGGGAGGTACTATTCTACTCTGCATTGCATGCATGCATGCAGCGTATACCAGGTATGATTAATGGAGGTAATTCGTATTTTGTTGACTTGACTTGTATTTTAAATACATAACGTACTTTTTCACGATTTGTAGACAGTAAATTGTCTGAGTTGTACATAAGGCTAAGTACATAAGCCCAGTTATATATTAAGTTGGACCAATACCCAGTGGAACTGTGCGTGTTCCCGATCAGCGAGATTCAGAGCTAAAGAAATTTAAGTTCAGTAAATACTAGATAATGTATGTCTGAATTACTGATAACATTTCATCAATAATCGATGTTTTTTTAAACGACAATATGTTTCAACTGTATGTAGTAGCAGTTGAAGCAATCACTTTTTTAAAACAACTAGCAGTGCTCGCGACTTCGTCTGCGTAGAATAGTGACTTTCAGGATTTATTTATTTATTTTAATAACGAATCCTGTATTATTATAAAACTAAAATATAGTCTATAGACTATCCTATACTGAAAGAATTTCTGAAATTAGCGCGTTCAAACAAACAAACTCTTCAGCATTATAATTTTAGTATAGTAATATAAATGAATTGAGGACTGGATGTACGATTGTTTGTCCATTTACCAGATAATTAAAAAGATAATTTGCGGTCGAAACTCGAGCGTCGATACATAAAAAGTACATAGAAGTTTTTAATATAATGTTGCAAACGATCATCGGTCCACGGGTATTTACCTAGTAGGTTACGATCATCGTTAAGGGGAAAAATAGTGTTTGTTTTGAGTTTGGGTGTTAATAGTCTTTTATTGACGGGCCCGAGTGCGCAGATGTTAGTGATCCTATCTTGTGCGCAAGAATCGTGGGTTCGGCTCCCACCCATAACAAATATTTATATGATGATATTTGTGCTTGTTCTGCCTGGGTGTTAAAAATATGTATTTAAATATTATATTAGTGATTCCTCTATTGTCTAATCTCCGTAATAACAGTTCTTTAAGCGACTTACCACGGAGTCAGGTCAATGTATGAGATGTTGTAGTTTCATCAGCATCATAAAACTCCCATAATTGCAGAGCGTAGCTTCGCGACAGAAACGCTGCCCAACTCCGCCCATCGGTTCCGTGGGTTCCGGCCCATCTGTGGGTTCCGGTACCTCGATCGCGTTATACGACACCTGGCACAGGGGAGGTGCTGTTCGACTCCGTTTTGTTTTAGGTTAATTTTTCGTTACATTTGTTAGTAATAAATTGTAAGAATTTAATAAATAAATGAATTATGGAATGCGTGCTGTATTTTCATTGTCTTTATTTTTGGAGCCATAGCAGTATTATTTGACGGATCTGATGGCGCAGATGGCAATCCTGTCTTGTGCGCCAAGGGTCGTGGGGTCGATACCCATCCAGGACAAATATTTATATATTTGTTTTTGTTCTGTGTCTGGATGTTGAATGTATGTATTTAAGTATTATATTTGTGAATCCTCGGTTGTCTGATGACAGTAACACAAGTGCTTTAAGCGACTTATCTCGGAGTCAGGTCAGTTCATGAGATGTGTAACTTATTATTAAGAAAATATTTTATAAAATAAATGTGTTCAGTGTATTTAAAATATTACTTTCAGTTCTTCAGTGAGTAGAGAATTATTTAATAAAAACAATTCAACTTGGAACGACACGCTATTTATATCAATTACAAAGTAAAGAGCACTTTTGATGCATCAAACTAAAGCACCAATATACACCAAGATTTTAATTAACAATTCTTCCAAAGTATTTATTTTTCAATACAGGATTATCATGTAGCTTTCTGTTGGTAAAATAATTTTTAATTCAGTCTAGCACAGGAGGTAGACTCTTAAAGGTCGTGTGCATTGGTACCTCATTGGTACCTCACTCTACCGCTAAATAGCAGTGTTCGAATGTGTTCAGATTTGAAGAGGCCGTAATATTACTGGGTAATGTAACATAGTATCTTCAGTTCACAAGGTTGGCGACGCGTTAGTGATATCCTTGTGATATCTCTAGTGTGTACAGACTACGGTGACGTTTAGCATCAAGCGGACCGTATGCTTGTTTGTTGACTTTGTAATATAAAGTGGTTTTTAAGTCTATTCGTTACAAATGCACAAGATTATGCGTTTCTGGATTACGCTACCTACGAATATCAGGCGTGCGCGGTCTGTTGCCGCATTTGATCGAATGGTGAGGGATTCCCTGACACTAACGTCTCAATATATGTTTATTTTGTAGAAAAATGAGCTGTATTTATTGTTATATAGACATGTTTAGTATAATTATTTAATTCACTTTATTTTCTTCTCATAAACAAATTACACTAGTAGTACACATCTAACTATCCTATCATATTGTTCTCATATATATCCGTCCAAAGGTTGTCTGGAAGAGGAATATCACAACGAAGTAACCAACACACAACTATATATGAAGTCATAATTACCTTACCGTTTACAGTAAAGACATCTTAAACTGTGTAAAATGAAATCGACGAGACACTCAACGTGCTTATCGTTTGTACACAAAAAACGCGTGCACTCACTGTATGGCTGTGCGCGCAAGAGACTAGTTTCTTGTGTTTATGCGTGACCCCGTCTTGCCCCCCCCCCCCCCCCTATTATTTTTATTAATATAAATCGTGCCTCGCCACATTTTATTCGAGATGTTTATAGTTTGATTTTATAAAATATCATACAGTCTGTTACTCGGTGAAGATGTAGCTTTCTAATTGTGAAAGAATTGGTCAAGTTGATCGAGTTGACTTGAAATCAAATACTTTAGTGTTGCCACATTCAAGAGGATGGCGTGGGAACATTTCCTGTCACTGTATTGGCTGATCAAACAGAAGACTACAGCAAATATTATTTCAATACATATGTATTTATTTAGTAAAAAAAAAGTTGTATTTTCAATTATGTATTTATTGGTATGTAATTTTAATATTACATGGACATATATAGCATTAGTATTTAAGTTACTTTTTATAAAAAAGTAGTACACATCGAACTGCCCTATTACATTATCTTGGTTTATGTCCATCCAAAGGTTGCCTGGATAAGTTTTATTTTTTCTTTATGTAATTTTCTTTTTACAATAAAGAGTATATTACTATATTTCCTCTTTATAATATAAGTATAGATTGTGCACTGAAAAGTAAGATTTTTCCTTCATCATCATCATACCAGCCATTAAAAATCCACTGTTGGACATAGGCCTCCCTAAGAAAGGGGGTATGTTGCCCATAATTGCCGCGCCGGGCAAGCTGCCCATCCTCGCCCTGTACATTTGAGCTGACTTTTTTGCACCTTGCGACCATATATTTTATAATGACAGCCTGTCCTCAGGCGAAGTCAGGAATGATTGCTGGATACTGACAGTAATGTATTTGTAACTTATATTGTATCTTACTCAGAAAAGGGGGTTAGAAAAAATAAAACACAATATAACTGTATATAATTATGAATGCTGCTATGTCATCATCCTTACACATATTTACAATTATCTTTATACAAGGTGGTCTCTCCTTACAACTAACACAATACAATAACCCCCCCTCCTCCCACAACCCCCACCCCGCAGCCGGCCGCCGCCACGCAACGTTTATATTATTTATACACATATAATGCAACTAAGCGAGATCACACGTCCACTGTGAAGGTCCCATCGCCGGTGGTATTATTATTTACAAACACAACAGCCGTCCCGCTCCCACATTCGCGTAGAGCGGGACGCATATAGATCCGTCGGCGACGCGGTCGCAGCGGCGGCCGCGGGCGTCCCTATATATTTACATATAGTATTATTTATACACTCCACATATAACTATTGTATATGTAAAAAGAGTGGGGGACACGCTCGCGACGTCCCGTCATGTTATAAGCCCAACTAGTGACATTATACAAACTAAACTAGTCTTCTCATAAATTCTAATTACAATTTTCAATTGTAGTTACCATAGAAAATCTACAATTTGGTAGATTCCGAAACTATGTTTAGTCAATTCCTATCATGATCTCGTAAGTAACAAGTAAGCTATACCAGTTTCGTAATTCAAGCCAAACTTTACAATTTAAATATGTTTATACTAGATTCAACAGACAAATACAATATATCAAATAATCATTCAACACTTGATTCAAAGAAATAACCAATACATAATCCAATTCATATATAGATATATATTTGTATTATAACAACAAAAAATTTGATACAGCTAACAATATTTCAATTAAACTAACAATTATTGCATTATATAAAACATATAACGTGTATATATGTATAATATATGTATATGGCCACATTTATATGGAAATTATATGTAACATGGTATTAAATATTTTATTGCGTTCGTATCTTTTTCAGTCTGGGAGTGCCTTGTAGGCATTTGGTCCATGATTGTAAGTCACACTGTAAAATCAAAACGGGAACGAATACAAATTGACAATGTCCAAAGTGAATACCACTTTGGGAAAGTAACGAGTGTTCAGATGTCTATTGCAATTGAATGTGGAAATCAATCACTATACTTAGTATACAGATCATCATTTCAAATTACATATTCTCTCATATATATTTCATATACAAAAATTATCATATAATTTCATATAAATGTAACCGGAAAACGCCATCTTGTTTTAAGTAAATTCATTTAGAACTAGTTATTAATATTAATTCTGACATAATATGGCCGCGTTCAGGAATATATTTTTACTATTATCACTTATTTCATAAATCGGAAGAATTCTGCGCAAGTGCATCGCATTATCTGTTACCAATTCAACGACTGCTTCGGCTGCGTGACGCGTCAATTAATTCAATAAGCTACGCGTTAACGGCATCAAGTGGCATTAAATGTGAAGCGGTACTTCGAGTGATTCCTTAGACACATCAGAGGGCTTAACGCGTAGTTTACTAAATAATTTATTGGCTACTTTGATGCCATTAATTGCTGCGTTAATACTGATGGAGCTGTCGAGTGAGGCGAAATTAGGTTATTTGCATATGTTTAGCAAATACAATACAAAAGAAAACAATTGAAGATTTTATATTGACAACAAATTATCATGACAATAATAAATAATAGAATTATATAGTATTTTTTTTTCAAATAAAGGGGTATTTTTTATATTATTTTAAGGGATATTTTATTATACTAAGTGTACCCCTTTAATACCTAGACTGATGCGAGTCTAGGAATTAACGGGATACACTTAAAGGTGGCCAACGGTTATGCTGGGTACCGGCAAAATAGTACCTCCCCCTTAACCGGGTGTTGTAAGAGGCGACTAAGGTACCAGAACCGACAGATGGCGGTAAATCCATCCGAAACAATGCAGCTCAAGTGCACAGGATAGGGATGGGCACTGCGATTGCCCACACGCTTGCCCAACGCGGCAATTATGGGCAAATTCTCTCAATTTTCGCGGCTGGAGAGTCCGTCTCATATCATTTCTAAACCTCACCGCTTCACATATTTATTGCACAAGAACTGCCTCAAGAATCCAGAATTAAAGTGCTTCAATAATTGCTTTTTCTAGTCATAGCCTATCTAAAAGTCAGACAGAAACTGTGACCAGGCCATTTGTTGTCACACCTACGCGACAATACCACGCGAGCGACGGATATCACTAGCGCGAATGAGGTGTCATAATGAAGTATCGACCGTCATAAATACAATTGGCGTGAGGGGCATATTAGCAAACATGTTTGTATTTATTTATTTCTGACTATAGTTAATAGTTTAAGTGAAAGAGGATTAAATTTCAATAAAATTGTTAAAAACACATAATTGTTTTTAATTTCTCCTTTTTTTTCTTCTTGTAATTGAATTTATGACCGTCGATATGTCACATTAGGTGCCATCCATTAATTACGTCACGCGTATTAAAATGTACCAAACACCCAAAGACATTTGCAACTCTATCTGTATGAGCGTACGATTCAAATTGTTTTGTTGGTCACTCGCTCTACTGGTGATGTGCAACACATTGCGTGTTAACACCCGTACGTAAAAATTTCAAATATGAAATTGCAAAACATGTGACGTCACTCTAGGAAGGGGGAGGGGCTGACACCAATGTGACCATTCCATATGTAAAATTGCAAAACACGAGACATCACACTAGAGAAGAGGGGGAGTCTCACTAATGTTACCACTACATATCGTCTTTTAAGTTCTAACACCGCGTTAGTCAAAATGTTGAGGCTTTGTAACAATTGGGAAAACATTGCTCAAGTTTCATAAAATCATTTTAAAACTAATTGCTTGTGCATTTAGTTGGTGCAAAATAGATTTCGTTTAAACAATACACATATAATTTACTGCAGCGTTAGAAATGTAATATCGTGTTATCATTGGGCTTAACTATTAAGTTGCCAACTTTGACGTACGCGGTGTTAGAACTTATGCGACGAAAAGTGAATTGCAAAACACGTGACGTCACACTAGGGAAGGCGGGAAGTCTCAGGGAGGGGGGAGATTCTCACGGCTGTGACAAAAAAAACATTACATTCGTGACAGAATTCATAGATGACCCCCAACCCAGTAACTTCACTGCCTCACTCAGCCATCGTTACAAATCGGGGGTGTCGTTTCGCAATCCAATTCAATACCAGCATGATATTAATCTACGTAGTCCAGGGGCTAGAGTTCAATTGTGGCGTATCATTGTAATCGATCGTTCACATCAATCAATCGACTGGCGAACACACGATTCCCCTAATTATCCTAATATTAACACATTTCTTATATACATTGCATTTATAATTTATTTATTGGTCGTGTGAACGTAGCGGGTTGTTTGTTGTAAACGATCGGATCCTTTGGTTTTACAAGAAACATAGTTTATGCTCAGATTTATTATCTATTTAATTTTAAAAATGTCAGCTGTTATAGCAATTCCTACTTTTGACGGTCCATTCAACTTTTTATATTTCTTGTCTGACCTTTCGGTTACTTTCCGGCAACCGCTTTTAAGATGTAGAACCACAACTAATTTCACTGTAAGTACTGAATGCGTATAGTTAGAATATATAATATCAGCTATTAATGTAATGTTCCAAATCCTCAGTGAGGATGTCACTGACATGGAAGAACAATATAAGTATTAATGACTGCATGGTCAGGTATAAGACCATGGTTGCTTGTACCTGGGCGATAATAAGAAATACTCACATTTAAATCCAACTCCATAAATACAAATAAAAATATTAAAAAATCTCTTTAAAAGGCCACGAAGAGAGCATTAAATTACATAAATTATAAGAAAGATATATAAACAATATTACTTTCTTACTGTTTTTTTTTCTGGGAAAATGTTAGCAAATTTTTGCATTGTCATCGGTCCTTGATACGTATACGAAGTTTTGAATTAATTAGATTACATAGATACAACCTAAGTTAATAAAAGCGTGTTAAAAAGGGACTACCAATATTAGCACAGCCTTCTCCACAACATCTCTAACTTGCAATTCTAGTCTCTGATCTTATAACTACGTATATATTTATTTATGTCTAAACATAAGCGTTTAAACATAAGGGTTTGACGTTAGAACAACACCTTTTTATTCAATCGAATATCAACGACACATACCAAAATGCAATTGAACTCTATCCCCTGCACTATAACGTTTCATATGAAATAACTCTCAACACATACATATGTAAATATAAATGCATTCCTATATAACACACGTAGCTGTCTAAAAATTGTATAACATCTCTATAATTACTTGGTAACGTGTTAAAACTAACATTTGATAAATTCAAAAATATACGACCGTCACAAATTCAATTGACGCAAGGGACATATATATGGGCAAACATTGATAGTTTCAAGTGAAAGAGGATATTAGTTAAAAAAAACAATAAATTTCGGCAATATTTGTTAAAAAAACAAATTAAACATAATTAAAAATAGCGTTTTCAAATAATAAAATCACAACGAATGGATTGTTTTGTATTTATTTTTTACAATTGAATTTATGACCGTCGGTATGTCTGTTCGTTCATCGAGATTGTAAAATTTATTTATACATAATATGACAGGCTGTATACCTAAATCTAAATATTTATGTACAAAAACTATTGTTGGCACTGCACAGGGCTGCCTCTGTATTCTCCATGCGTGACGGTCACTTGTCAAAATATGCACCCATTTTATCAACCCTCAGACATCAATGCCATGCCATGCCATGCCATGCCACGTTATGCCATGCCTCAGCCGTTCATTAAGGTCATGATGTAGACGGTTGCAGAGATGTGGCCGTCCACTAGCAGTGTCCACCTACTTTTTCGCTCATTAGGTTTCGTCGGTGGTTACTCGAGGGCTTCTCTGAGGCTCGAGTGGGCGTCGTTGACATCAGAACGTTCGTACAAAACGGTCGGTATTTGCTCAAGACGCAGCGAAATAACGGCAAATTTGCTTTATGAATGAACATAGGTCAGAAATTCGTATGTAGATAAACGAATACACTCGAATTTCCTAATTAATATTAGATTTTTTATTATGGTGTAATATGAAGGGAATTTCAATACAGTCATTCCGGCCAAAATAGACCCACTTTAGGTTAGGCCCATAGTACACGGCGTTTTTTAAACGCGCCGACGACGCGCAGATGACGCGCGTATACGCGCTTCAAACGCAATTCGAACGCAACCTAGTAACCCAAGTACGTACCTTACGTACTAGTACCTAGTACGCAACAAGCAGCGTCCACGGCGCCGAAAACGCGCGTTTCTGAAACGCGCGTCGTCGGCGCGTTTAAAATACGCCGTGTACTATGGGCCTTAAGTTAAAAATTACGTGTCAGAAAATGAATGCAACACAAGGCTGATTTTCTGTTATTTTAATTTACCCAAGTGAATAGCAAAAAAATCCGTTTGATTGTTATATAAAGTGAAAGGCTAGGATTGGCCCGGGTCAATTGTGAGCTGTTCTTACTTATTTTGTGGGGCTAAAGTTATACTATGATTTGAGTTAGGATTGGCTCGGGTCACAATTGTAAGCTGCTTTTGCTTATTTTTCTTCCAAAACCTATTGCTTTTTTTTTCAATCACCCAATCAACGGACTAATTTTAGTAAACTTTTAAAATGTATGTTACAATAAATAAATGAGAAGTACGGCCCAATACCATTGCCAATAATATAGTAAAATGACAATATCAAACAGGGTGTTGCAAGAAAAGGTTTGCAGCTCTCGTACGGACCGCAAAATCTTCTCTCATTGGAAAAGAACGAAAATGTCCAAAAATATGACTGTCATTTTTTTATTGAGAAGGAGCAATTGATAAAGAAAAATAAATAAATCTTTGATTTGGTTTGGTTTAATGTTACAATTAAGGATTAAGTTACTCGAATTGACTGTATTGACGTAATTGTTCCCTAGTGTACTCACACGCTTATTTTTGACTGTATACTGACCAGAATTGAAATACCGTCTTTAACATACACATCGTGCCAAGCTCGCGTCACGCACCGGACAGTTCATAGCAACATTTCACGCGGCGATATTTGCTAGGAGCAAACTCGACTTTCGTTTGCGACGAAATCCGATCTGAAGCACGGTCCACTTTCAAAGTCATCGGATACCGCTCGCTCGGATCACCGTCAACGAAGCACTATCCGAACCGTTACCACTTACTTGGCCGGGATCGACGGCCGAGTGGAGGCGACAAGGGCGCGCGTCCATCGACGTATCACCGATGGAGCGAGGCGCGGGTGGCGCGGGTGGCGCGGGTGGCGCGGGTGGCGCGGCTGGCGCGGCTAGAGCGTGTCGCTGGTGTAGTAGATGTGCAGCGTGTCGGGCGCGGGGCAGGCGGCGCGCAGCGTGCAGCGGTGGCGCCGCGCCGCGCGCTACGTGCGCGGCGCCACCGCGGCCGGCGGCGGCTTGGGCGGCAGCCGCGGCGCCAGGCTCCTGCAACCCACCAAGGGGCGCTCAAACGGAGTGCTGTGGCATACCATCCGAAGGTCTCGGAAGGTTGGAGACACGCTAGTGACATTTTTACGACAGCACGACTGCTAAAATATATTCATCAGGTCTATCTTCATCTGATCTATCTATATGCCTTCAAATTTTGGCTGCTCATCATCACAGTCATTGGAAGTCTACTGAGGACAAAGGCCGACACAAGAATAGTAAAGTTTTACCCAAAACTACCGCGCTAGGCGTGCGTATTGGCAGTCGCAGAGCGCAGCTTTCGCCACAAAGACGGGAGCTGTATTGGAATAGATATACCCCCATCTGTCGGTTCTGGTACCTCAGTCGTCTGTTACGAAACCTGATACAGGGGAGGAACTATTCTACTCTGCCGGTACCTCACGACTAACAAAATTATAATAATAAACATGCACAACGATACATTAAAGTGTGATAATACATCGAAAAGAGGAAATGTTTGTGAAGGGTAAAGTTAGTTGTAACTATGGGCCCAGCACTCACTGCGTGGTGTGGTGTCTCCTCTGCAGCAGTGCGGAGTGCGCGGGCCGCAGCAGCGAGGGCGCGGGCGCGGGCCGCGGCGGCAGCGGCGGGGGGCTCCCGTGCGGGCCGTTGCTGGCCGGCCCCGTGGACGTCGTCTGTCCGTCATCAACATTATGTATACTTACATCTTTCTTGCATTTATGGGCAGCCAAAATATGCCAAATAGGGCACGACTGGTTGGTCATAGAGGCGTGTCGGTTGCAACACTGACCGACCGTATGGCAGAATCACGCGAGTAGAATAAATGCTGTTGGAATAAGAGCATTTCGCCCGCTCCGATCTCGCGAGCTTTGCGGGCGCGGCCGCGCTGGACGCGGGTGGACGGCTGAGCAGTCCGGCAATAGGTTCGTCCGGAATTAAAAAAATTAAAAGCACTTCGAAGTATGTATGGTGTGAGTTTGAGAGATAGATTCAAGAATAGCGTGATAAGAGATCGATGTGGAGTAAAAGATGATGTTGTGACAACAATAGAGAAAGGAATGTTACGATGGTTTGAACATGCAGAGAGGATTGATGAAAGTAGAATGACTGCACAAATATATGGAGCGGAAGTGAATGGAAGGGTTGGTATAGAACGAACTTGCCGAACATATCTTAACCAGGTAGAAGAAGTATTAAAGAAAGGCCAGATCCGAAGTACTGAGAATAAACGAGCGTGTATGAAAGGACTAATGCGAGCAAGGGAAGCGAGAATATGCCAAGATGGTAACAAGTGGATATCGATAGTCTCTGCCTACCGCGGTGGGACACAGGCGTGGTGTGTGTATGATTTGAATTACTTTTTTGTATGCGTTTGAGTGGAGCCCTGGATGGTATTAATTAAAAAACCAGTTCGCAAATGGCGCTGCCTTAGTACCTATTTTATTTATCTAGACTGCAACTAAACGGCTGGTTCAGTTTGTATGAATTTTTGTCAATGCATTGAGGTGGATGCATGGATGATTTACATTCCCAAAT
>JACJUM010003053.1:976733-988250 GCA_020976665.1 Heortia vitessoides
GCTATGGAGAGGTCAATGCTGGGAGTTTCTTTGCGCGATCGAATCAGAAATGAGGAGATTAGTAACAGAACCAAAGGTACCGACATTGCTCGGCGGATTTGTAAGTTGAAGTGGCAGTGGGTAGGGCATTTGGTTCGCGGAACTGGTGGACTTTGGAGTCTTAAGGTTCTGGAATAGAGACCACCTACCGGCTAGCGCAGCGAAGCGCGTCCACCCGCAAGATGGAGAGACGATCTGACTAAAACCGCAGGATCGCGCTGGACACAGGCCGCATACAACCGGTCTTATTGGAGATCACTTGGGGAGGCCTATGTCCAGCAGTGGCCGTCTTGTGGCTGATATGATGAAGTTGTAGAACAAACCTTGTATCTTTAATGGTCCTAAAGTGGTAATTGATGTGATATATCCTAAAACATTTTTTGATAAGTAGGCTATGTTATGTAAGTAACATTTTTCTAAAATTACATTTAATAACAGCAAAGTTTTATACTAACAACCCTGTTTAATCCCTTTAGGGAGTAAATGAAATTATTCTCCTTTTATGTACATAGCTTTTTTATCAATTTATTTATAATCCCACAACATCTCATAAATTTCCGTGATAAGTACCTTAAAGCACTTGTGTTACAGATATCAAACAACAGAATAATCACAAATATACTACTTAAAAACATATATTTAACACCCAGACACAGAACAAACATAAATATTTATCCTGAGTGGGGACCGAACCCACGGTCAATTGCACTCAAGATATATACAATACTTAGCTACATATAAATGAAATCCAGACACATAACAAATAGAAATAATTACAACATAAATATTTGACGGTCTCGATGGCGCAGATAGTAATGATCCTATTTGCTTTTTTCTGTGTCTGGGTGTTAAATATGTTAGTAGTATATTTGTGATCTCTCTGTTGTTTGAGGTCCGTAACACAAGTGCTTTAAGCAACTTCTCTCGGGGTCAAGTCAATTTATAAGATGTTGTGAGAAATTATTTTAAAAAACGTAAAAAAAAAACTGACAGCACTGATTCTGCTATTGATAGCCAGTTAGAAGTATTTCTCGTCATATAATAAAGGCTCATTAATCGAAAACTATAAAAATAAATAAGAAGAAACGTACATAAATTGACGATTATTTCATAAAAAAAACAAGTAACGTTTAGTGTCTGGGTGTTAATCACTCACCTGCACAGATCCTGCAACTTTGGGCTGGGCAGCGGCTCGCCGGGCGGCGACCACGTCGCGTTAGCTGTAAAAAAAGACGCATTGTAAATGTTTATTAAGAAGCATTTACCTGTTACCTTCATTATCATTATATAATGAGCCATTAGATGTTAACTGTTAAAAACTGTTAAAACATAGGTTTCCCTAAAAAGGGGTACTTTTGTTCTTAATTGCCACTTTATTTAAGAATTCGACGAGCCCGGTGGCGCAGATGGCTGATCCTATCTTATGCGCCAAGTGTCCTGGGTTTGATCCCCACGAAAAAAAAACATTCAGGTATATAATGATATTTGAGTTTGTTCTGTGTCTGGGTGTTGAAATATGTATTAAAGTAGTATATTTGTGATTCGTTTGTTGTCTGGCGTCCGTAACACGCGTGCTTTAAGCGACTTATCACGGAGTCAGATCAATGTGTGAGGTGTTGTGTGAATATAATTGGAGGTAATTGCAGAGTGCGGCTTCGCGACGAGGATGCCTTGCCTTGTGCATTTGAACTACGCAGTCGACACCTGGTACGGGGGAGATTACTTTTTTATTTTCATCAGACCAGGTCGATCAACAAGCATACAGTCCCCGTGATAGTAAGCGTCACTGCAGCGTATAGACGCTAGTCATATCACAAGGATATCAGTAAAACGTTGTCGACCTTCGTGATTTGAGACCGGCTCTCACTGTCTCACTCACCCTTCAGACTTGAACAACACGGTGAGGTACCAATGACACCTGGAGTAGAAGTCTGTTACCATATAAAATTGAATATTTGATACATTAACTTGTTTCAAACGAGCTAACAATAGTCTAATAGAACTGGTGATAAAGCCCCTACAAACCTAAATGATGCGGCGAGGACGGCCGTGGCGGCACCACCGGCGGCTTGTCGCCGGCCGGCGCCGGCCCGCCGGACAGCCGCGGCAAGAGCGGCGGCACCCTCTCCTGGGACTAAAACCAATGATTTTGTTTTAGATTATATTGAAGTCACCAAACAAGCATACGGTTCGGCTGATGGTAAATGTGACCGCAGCCTATAGATCCTCGTGTCATCACAAGGATATCACTAGCGTGTCGCCTACCTTGTGAACTGAAGATATTATGTCACATTTACCCAGTAATTTCACTGCCTCTCTCACCCTTCAAACCGGAACACTGCAATGCGAACACTGCTTTTTGTCGGTAGAAATAGGTAAGAGTGAGATACCAATGCTGGTTAATGCTGGCCTACTTATCATTATAGCCATTGGATGTCCACTGCTGGACATTGGCAATCAAGACAATCTTACTCAAAATTGCCACGCTGGGCAAGTGTGTTGGCAATCGCAGAACGCAGCTTTCGCGACAGGGATGCTGCTGCCCATCCCCACCCTGTGCATTTGAGCTACACTGTTTTGGATGGATACCACCTTTCGGTTCTGGTACCTCGGTCGCCTCTTACGACACCTAGTACAGAGGGAGGTACTCTGCTCCGCAGTTAGATAACGTTTTCTTTTGCCTATCACATCTTTATCTATGAAAAGAAATATATTTCTTTAATCTGTATGTGCGCGCGCACCGTTAGCGTGTCGCGTCAATCGAGCCGTCATTGTCTAAGACAAATATGTTCTGTTCATAAAATGTTATTATAATTTTCTATTAGTTTAAGTAATTAATATTAAGTTGTATAAATCAAGAGGTGATAATTATAAACTTTATTTGTTGTTTCTTTATTTATATATAAAAGTCTTTCATATATATATATATATATATATATATATATAAGGAGAAGCTGATTAACTGACTGACAAATCAACGTTGGGCCCAAAACTATAAGGGTTACAAAGTTGAAATTATGCACAGGGTTGCCTTTTACAACGTAGGACACTTAAAAAGGATTTTTTAAAATTCACATTCACAAGGGGTGAAACGGGGGTGCAAAGTTAGTATGGAACTATAGCTGTTTCAAGTACAAAGATTCTTCATTGAAAGTCATGAAACAAGTTAAATATCTTTTCGAAAATCATACTTTAAGCGAGTAAAAGAGAGGTGCAAAATTAGTATGAAGATTAAATAAATTGCAGTTGGGAGTCCCGTATTTCTAGTCTTCCTATTGAAGCAGTGGTGTTCTGCTATCCTGTGGGAGCATATGGTCCTGTACCTACCTGGTGGTCCGGCTTCCTGTTGGTGCGCGAGTAGAAAAGCTCCGCGTCCACAATGGCCCCGCGCGGGGACAGCGCCTGCGGCTTCCTCTCGCCGCCCAGGGACGGCGTCCTGTGACACAGACACCGAGCATAAATGACAGGCGCTGATGGCAGTGATGGCGCGGGTTCGATCCCCACCCAGGACTAGTATTTATATAATGTTTGTCATTTAACAGCCTCACTTTCAGAAACACCGCATGACAAAATTCTGGTTTAAACTGCCACGCGTTCGGACTAGTCTCTGAGCCCGCAGTAACCAGGTCTTGACAGAGAATCAGTAGTTTTATTTTATTTTGACTTTAATGCACAAAATATTACAAAATGTACAATTTGCAATGTAGCATTATCTCCCAGTCGACCATTACACGAAACAGAAAAAAAATATATATAGTGGTGCAGACAATATATATACAAAATAGGAAAACGTTACATACATATTTGTATAAATAAACGCAATAAATACATGATATATAAAAGCGTTCCAGTAACCTTACTGCTGATTTCATTAACATGTGTTCATTCCATAACCTGGGATAGGTTAAGGAAGAGTCGATAAATAGGCCAAGATTCTTAACGCATGTGCTATAGGGCACTACCACGTTATTAAACATAATTACAGGTACATTTTATTAAATTGGATCATTGCCGTTTGTTGCCCAAGATAATGGCTTGTATCTTGGACGGGTTCACAGAGACACCAAACTTTTGTGACCAGTTCTTAGTTTATAGTTACTTAGTTGACAGTTTCTCTGTAAGACACGCATCGGCACATATAAAACAGTGATAACTCAGTCTACTGCTACAGAATAGACTGAAGAGATCAGTGCTGCGGCTCCTGGTGGGAGTTGGACCGATGGAAACTCGAGGGCGCCTCTGAGGCGAGACTTCAGCTCGAATGGCCGTCGTTAGGGACTGTTACGTCATTTGTCAGCAAAAGAGGACTGAGTGAGGTTATCACTAGAGGGTCAGGGACTATAACTATTGAGAGAATGCGTGTGTTTATGGTTGTTAAGTGGGGTTTGAAGGTTTCATAGTAGAGATGCTATGAGGCAAAAGGGCGTTAAAAAGTGTAATTAATGTTGTAAGGTTTGTACATTATAATAGTGTGCGAGTGAGAAGGAAATAGATGTTAATCTATCTCTCTCTTTAACTTCATCATTATGATCATACCATCCCTTAAAAGTCCACTGCTGGACCTAGGTTTTTTCAAGTAAGGGGGAATTTTGCTCATAATTGCCGCGCTGGGCAAACGTGTATCGACACAAAGCGCAGCTTTAGCGACGAAGATGCTGCTGAACATTTGAGCATTTGCAGCACTGCACAGCCCCCCGCCTTGTGCATTTGAGTTACACTGGTTTGGATGGATATAGCGCCACCTTAGTTCTGGTACCTTAGTCTCCTCTTACGACACCAGATACAGAGGGAGGTATTATTCTACTCTGCCGGTACCTCATGGCAGTCATATCAAATTAATTAAATAATTTCATTAAGATTAAGTCTGCTTTTTTTATAAATTTCGGCTTTAAGTACAAACCCGGTGCCTAATTTTTTAATTAGTGAGATATACCTCCACTGTCATAGAGTATATCTGATGGCTGGTGGACTCTCTAGGAACTATTCTGAATGTCGAACGTCATTGAATACTTACCGGTCGTGTCTCGGAGAGTGTCGGTCCCGCGGTGAGGGAGGTTCGTCTCGGCCCAAACCCCTGTGAAAGAAACGATTTACATACATCATGTCGCGTCCCATCGGAATAGGCAGAGACTATGGATCTCCACTTCTTACGATCTTGGCATACCTCTCTCGCTTCCCTAACTTGCATTAGTCATTTTATACACATTCGTTTTTCTTGGTACATCTAACCTGGCTCTTCATTAATATCTCTTCTACCTGGTTAAGATATGTTTACCTCAGTCTCAATTCTTCCATTCACTTCCGCTGTATATATTTGTGTGGTCGTTCTACATTTACGGGAAGGGAGGTATGACTGTGGGAATTGGCACGTCTGTAGGGAACGAAGGCATGTCTGTAGGAAAAGGAGGCATATCTGTAGGGAAAGGAGGCATATCTGTAGGGACCGGAGGCATGTCTGTAGGGAACAGAGGCATGTCCGTAGGAAAGGGAGGAATATCTGTAGAGAACGAAGGCATGTCTGTAGGTAAGGGAGGCATGTCTGTAAGAAACGGAGGCATGTCTTTAGGTAAGGGAGGCATGCCCGTGGGCAACGAAGGCATGTCTATAGGGAACGGAGGCATGTCAGTAGGGAACGGAGGCATGTCTGTAGGGAACGGAGGCATGTCCGTGGGGAACATAGGCATGTCTATAGGGAACGGAGGCATGTCTATAGGGAACGGAGGCACGTCTGTGGGGATGGGAGGCATGTCCGTAAGGAGGCAGGCACGTACTTGGTGTTGAGGCTGACGGTACTCTTGCCCTTGTCGAACAGCGCCAGCCCCTTGTCGAGCAGGCTGAGCTGCGCGAACGAGCTGCTCCCCGCGCGCTCCAGCCGCGGGCTCACCAGCGCGCCGCCGCCCCCGCCCCCGCCCCCGCCCGCGCCCGCGCCCGCGCCTGCGCCGGCAAGAGGCATATGTCATTTATCACAATAATTCTATATATATAAAAATAATTCATTAAAAGAGAAGCTGACGAATTGGACGGATACTTGAAAATCATCACTAAAGGGGGTAAAAAGGGGGTGCAAAATTAGAGGGTTTGTTTTACAACTTAACGTGGGTGAGAATACGCAGCGCTATTAGTCTATACATATAAATAAAATTCGATTGTCTGTTTGTGGAAACAAAATGACAGCTTTATAAAATAGACATTGCTACAAAGTAAGCTTTTTGATTTTTTTGTCTGTCCGTATGTTTGTGGTAAACTCCGGGGCTGACGGAACAGATGGCACATGTTGTGAGGAACTTGAGCTACTTGTATCAGATATGATGAAACCGCGAAGCGCGACTAAACGATATATAAATTCACATGACGTGATAAGTCGTTTAAAGCACTTGAATAACGAACGCCAGACAACAGAGGGATCTCAAATAAACTACTTAAATACATATCTTTAACGCCCAGACGCCCGACAAAGGATAGTTTTTATTCGAAATAAGGGTTGTAAGGGGTCGAAAGGGGGATGAAAAGTTGTATGGAAGTATCGCTATTTTTAGAGTTAGAAATTTGAAAATTAATTTTAGGGCCATTGATTTGATCTAAATAAACATGACATTCAAAGTTTTTATAAGTTAAGGTAAAGAGGTATCGTACCAAAAAAACTATTCTACGCGGACTAAGTCGCGGGAACAGCTAGTATCTAATAAAAGTAGCTGATATATATATAAATTAATTGAGAATGAAAGACTTGAAGTTCCCAAAAATGACACACTCACCTCTATGCTCATCCGAGTGGAAGGACAACGAGGCGACCGACGTCCCGTCCCACGTGCTGCCGCTCGTCGGAGACAGTTGCGACACGCCTGTGACAAAAGATCGTTTTTTAAACCCTGCCTCGGGAGACCCCGCAGGGCCTCGGCGGTGTGGGATAGCCACGTGGCCTATGAGCGGTTAAAATAGGGGAGGGAGGGGTGTAAATAGTCATTCAAGAGGCCGTCCAGTGATGTTTTAGCTTGTATTAACCCCAAACCCCTACTTTCGGTAAGACTAGAGCCCCCTCCTTAAGATTAGACCCCAACTCAATAGATAAGACTAGACACCTCCCACCCTAGACAGAACTGGCTCCCCCCCTCCCTAGTTAAAATTAGTCCCCCTTCCCTAAATAAGGCTAGCCTCCCTCTTCCCTAGTAAAGACTAGACAGGTTTTCCTAGAAGTCTAACCTCCTCCTATTTAGTGAAGACTAACTTCCCCCTCCCTAGTTACAACCAGACGAAATCCCTAAATAAGGCTAGCCTCCCTCCTCCCTAGTTAAAACCACACCCACCTTTCTCAGTAAGATTAGTCTGTCATTCCTAGATAAAACTAGAGGGGGGCTGCCTTAGACAAGATTAACTCCCCTCCCCAACTACCCACCCGAAATTATTATTTTACTTAGCGATTGTTCTCACTACACCCCCTTCCGTGTGATTCGGGCGACCCCCTTTCGTGTCCGGAGACGGCCCGGCGGCGAGGGCTGGACACTCACTGAGCGAGTCGTCGTTGCTGGAGCTGGAGGCGGGCGCGGGCGCGCTGTCGAGGTGCGCGCGCCGGGACACCTTCACCTGCTTCAGGGACAGCTCCGGGAACCGCCGCGGCTGCCGGCACACGGGACGCTTAGTGACGGCCGCTCCGCTCGCGGACCACACATAACTTTAGAGTTAGTTGCGAGTCAATAAAAATGATGAATATTTAAGCCGGCAGAGTACGGCCGGTACCTCCCCCTGCACCAGGTGTCGCAAGAGGCGGCTAAGGCACCAGAACCGGGGATGAGCAGTATACCTGTCGTGATAGCTGCGATTGTCAACACGCTTGCCCAGCGCGGCAATTACTAGCAAAAAACCATGCTTTCTTTGAGAGGCCTATGTCCAGCAGTGGACTACCAATGGTTGGTATAATGATGATGATGACCTGGTTCTTCAAGAAAATAGTATAACTAACCTATTGAATGAATATTAATTCCTATGATATATGAACATGTTGTTAAAGTGTATCTTAATTCCGTTTCCTGACTCCAGCAACTTCGTGGTTCTCTCTCTTTGCCAATGGCGTGTCATTCGACTTGGTACTCGATTAATAAAATATCTTTATATATAAAAAATGTATTTATATACATAGGATGGATGAAAGCAGAATGACTGCACAAATATATAGAGCTGAAGCGAATGGAAGAGTTGATATAGAATGACCGAGGCGAACATATCTTAACCAGACAGAGGAGGTATTAAAAAAAGGCCAGGTCAGAAGGACCAAGAATAAACGAGCGTATATGAATAGACTAAAGTAAGGGAAGCGAGAGAGGTATGCCAAGATCGTGCGTGATGTGATATGTGTATGTAGGCATTAATGATAAAGTAGATCATCAGCTGTTCCGACACATAAGCGCACTCACAAATTTGGGCATCTGCTTCACGGGCGGGCGCGGTTCGATGACCAAACTCTTGGCGTACAGGTAGTTGGTGATATCGTTGTCGTCCATGCCCGGGAACGGGTCCAGGGACTCCAGGAAACTCTGACCAGAGAAATTTATGTTTTCAAAATAATATTCATACATCATTTCTTATATAGACCTGACTCCGATGTATGTCGCTGCTAAAGCACCTGAGGAATCACAAATATTATACTTAAGTACATATTTTTAACACCCAGGCACAGAACAAACGCAAATCTGTATATATTAAAGGAGAAGCTGGCTGACTGACAGACATATTAACGTAGTGTCTAAACTACAAGAGTTAGAAAATTGAAATTCATGATTATAATTGTTTGTCCTGGTGGGGATCGAATCCCTTATATGACAGGATCACTAACATCTGCACCGTCGAGCCCGTCCGCGTTGCTGTGTTCCTGTCTGAAGGGTGTTCGAGGCATCGATTGGGTATTGTGACATTATATTTGCGAGTCTTAAAGTTGATCGTACTAGTGATATCCTTAAGGTATCTATAAGCTGCAGTGACACTCACTATCACGCGGACTGTATGCTTATAATATAACAAGCTGTGCCCGCGACTTCGTCCGTTTGGAAATTTTTTTGGGTACCAAACCTCTTTACCTTAACTTATATAAACTAAGAATGACATGTTTATTTATATCAAATCAATGGTCCGAATAATAAGTTTCAAGTTTCTAGCTCCAAAAAATAGCGATACTTCCATACAGCTTTTCATCCCCCTTTTCGACCCCTAACAACCTTTATATCTAATTAAAAAAAAAGGCCTTCCTTTCTCAGGGTCTACAAATTGTCTGTGCCAATATTCATTAAAATCGGTTGAGAGGTTTAAGCGGGAAAGCGTAACAGACAGTCAGACAGATAGAGTTTCTTTCACATTTATAACATTTGTAGGGATGAAAGGAATAAAAAATGTGGCCGACTGACGGAGGCCGCTTGCACTGACCCTGGTGCGCGGTTCCAGCGTGAGGCAGTACGGCTGGTTCTGGTACTGCTGGATCTCCCCTGTGATCTCCGCCACCTTGCGCCGCTTCGAGAAGTTGATCAGCTCCGAGTTGGGCAGGTAGTCTGTGGGGTTGCAGGCAGAACCTTTACACTGCTTCTGGATTGACTGACTTTATATTGTTATTTTCAACTACGACATCACTAATCAGTCAGTCAGTGATATATTTTCTATCATGCTGTGGGGTACCGCCGGAGTAAACTCGTAAAGTAAAGTACCTCTCCCCGTACCAGTTGTCGTCAGAGGCGACTGAAGTACCGGAACCGATAGATGGCAGTATACCCATCCGGAACAGCGCATCTCAAGTGCACAGTGTGGCGATAGGGCAGCATCCCAGTCGTGAAATCTGCGCTCTACGATTGCCACAAGCTTGCCCAGCGTGAGCGTTATGAGCGAAATCCCCCCTTTTTTATGGGGAGGCCTATGTCAAGTAGTGGACATACAATGGCTGGAACGATGATATTTTCTATCAAAACCCCGACATTGTTTTATGTATAATCAAATTTCATCTTCCAAGTACATTAGACTAATCTCTGTAAGATTTTAATATGTGCGTCTCTTAAAAATAAATAAAGTCTATACGAACACCCACACATCCCACATCATCTCATACATTAACACACATACCCGACTCCTTCATAAATCGTTTATAGCACTTGTGTTACGGACGCCAGACAACAGTGGAATCACAAATACACAACTAATATACATATATTTAACACCCAGACACAAGTCAAATGCAAATATCATATAATATGGGTGGGGATTGAGCTCACGACCTGTGGCGTACAAGAAAGATTCACTACTTTCAGCGCCATAATTATTATAGACCAATACACTGGGTATTCATAACTACGTGGTTGAAGCAGTATCGGGTCATCGGTCAAGAGTCACTCACCCAGGTTGCCCTCTTCGATGTGCAGGATGTTGGTGAGGTACATGCCGAAGAACGGCACGCAGGGCGGGTTGATGCTGCGCAGCCGCTCCTGGTATCGGCGGAAGTGGTCCGAGTTCAGTTCCCGGAACTCTTCCAACGCGCGGATCAATCGAGGGGGCACCATCTTTAAAACAGCAAAAAATATATTAAAACTGGCTGTGCCTGCGACTTCGCCCGCGTGGAATAGTTTTTTTGGGTACCATACCTCTTTACCTTAACTTATATAAACTTTGAATGTTATGTTTATTTATATCGAATCAATGGCCAAAAAATAAGAGTTTCTAGCTCTAAAAATTGCGATACTTCCATACAACTTTTTATCCCCCTTTTCGACCCCTTACAACCCTTATTTCGAATTAAAAAATAGCCTATGTCCTTTCCCAGGATCTAAAGACTGTCTGTGCCTAATTTTATCAAAATCTGTTGAAAGGTTAAAGCGGGAAAGCGTTACAGACACACAAATAGACAGAGTTATTTTCGTATTTATAATATTAGTAGGGATGATAGGTTAATAGACCATTTTATTGGAGATTACTTGGTGGCCAAGTCCAGTAGGGGATGTTCTTGTAATATGACTATGATATCTACGGCCGGATGGCGCAGTCGGTAGTCTTCCTATCTTATTAGCTAAGGGTCGTGGGCTCGATCTCCATCCGGCACAAATATTTATATAAAATAAATGAATTCCTACTACATCTCATACATTTTCTTGATTCCGTGACAAGTCGCTTAAAGCGGACGTAATATTCTGTGCAATAAAATTCAATAAGACAAAAGCAGCAGCCCGGCGCGCGCACCTGGAAGCAGGCCTTGAGCCGGTGCACGGAGGCGCTGCCGCACGCCGCCACGACGGCGAGCACGCCGTTGAAGTTGTTGAGGTCGCGCAGCGCCACCGCCACCTCCAGCAGGCGGCACACCACGCCCACGCGCTCCTCCAGGTTCTCGCTCTCCACGATCCACTTCTCCATCCACCTCGTGAACTTGCGACCGACCGACGCGTCTTCGATTAGCACGCAGTCACACAGTCACGAGGTAGACCTCATACAGGAGGTCGTCCGCTTTGGTACCTCACT
>JACJUM010003053.1:995128-1005134 GCA_020976665.1 Heortia vitessoides
TGCTGTATACCATTCCTTCCCCAGAGCGGGATCTGAGCGGGACCGATGATGCCGTCCGCCATCCCATCCCACCAACGGGATCTGAGCGGGACCAACGATGCCATTCACCATCCCATCACGCAACGGGATCTGAGCGGAACCGATGATGCCGTCCGCCATCCGATACCCCCAACGGAATTTAAGCAGGACCAATGATGCCATCCAATATCCCCTTCCTCCAGCGGGATTTGAGTGGAACCAATGCCGTCAACTATGCCCTTACTACCACCAACATGTCCCCCCTATACCTTGTCGCTTGTATCATATCATTACCTTCAGTGTCCGCCCGGTCGACCAGCTCCAGTTTTCTGACGTGCAACTTCTCCTTCAGCTTCAGTTGCTGCTGCTGCTGAGCTCCCGGACTGTTCGTGTTGTTGCTGCTGTTGGCCTGTGCACATCAATGTACCATTTGCAAATTGAAGTACTGATTCTCATTAACATTTTTAACACACTTTTATTAGCTTCACTTGTAACTACGTAAGAAAATATTGGAATCTTAATTTGAACCACTTTCCGGTCTTTGATTAGGATGAAATTTTGCACACGCTCTGAGTTTTGATGACAATATATGACTAGCTAAGAAACGTCATTACAAATCCAATATGGCGGCCTCCCCAAGATGGCGAACTGGGTGTTTGAAATGCACTTCCATGATATAGGTACATGTATATCAAATGCAAGGGTTTGCTGTCAGGAATACGAAAAAACAGTCACGTGACTCAAATCCAACATGGCGGACGTCTAAAATGGCGGGCAGGCTATTTGAAATGCACTCCTATGATACGGGTATCAAATGAAAGGGTTTGCTGTCAGGAATGCATAATAAGATAAGAGTTAAAAAAAACTATAAAACACGCTTTAATATTGAAAGAAACAAAAAAGCGGAAAATAACTTCTAATTTAGAAATATATCCATAAACAATAAATTGAGAAACAACAGAACACTACATAGTATAAAACGAGGTCACCTCCGCTGTCTGTCTGTCACTATGTATGCCTCGATATTTAAAAGTAAGCAACAGATTTTAATGCGGTTTTCTTAAATAGATAGAGTGGTTCAAGAGGAAGGTTTATATGTATACTACATGCATAATATAGTAGAGAAACACTGATCATTTTAGATATTTCCAATTTGATGTCGTAAATAAACACATTTTTTTGCGATTCCATTGCAATAGCTGGCTGAATCCGACGAGATAGATCAAAATAATGTACTACAGCGTTGTATACCTTGAAAATGTCTACAAAAAGTCCGCGGTAGCATCTATCTATCTCTTAAGGATAACCTTAAATAACCATTTTTATCCTTACAGCACCCGAGCGAAGCCGGGTGAGTGCCTAGTTATAAGTATATTAAAACTACTCTTTCAACGGTTTCATAACGCATTTTAGTCGTTTTTTAAGATTATTTTGGCAATCTTGTACACAGTTGCCGAAAAGTAACCGAAACACCCCCCAAAAAAAATTTAAACAAATCGCGTTTTAAAGCCGCCAAATGAGTAGTTTTGTTATGAGTTATGAATTACTAAAATGTTAGAAAATATAATACTGAATGGTAGATATCTTATTAGGCATTAAGTTCGTGAAATGTACAATTATAGTAATATTATAAAGCTGAAGAGTCTGTCTGTTTGAACGCGCCAATCCCACGAACGGCTAATCCGATTTGAAAAATTATTTCAGTGTTGAATAGTCCATTTATCGAGGAAGGCTGTACCTCCCAAAGTCATTATTCCGTGTGGACGAAGTCGCGGGCACTGCTAGTTGTACATAACTACACTATATCAGATAGATATACCGCCATCTATCGGTCCCGGTACCTCAGTCACCTCTTCAGACACCTGGTACAGAGGGAGGTACTATTGTAAAATGTTGAACAGATAAATACTGACCGGCGTGAAGACTGAGGCGGGCTTGCAGAGCAGCAGCAGGCCATCGAATAGGAACGCGCGCCGCTCTGCCACGCGCTTGCCCGGGCCGAGCTTGCTCAGCGTGTCCTCTGCGGGGGCAACACCGGGTAGTCAGAAATGAGGTACATTCAGGGGGTGGGACTGTCAGAGATAGGCTGAGGTGGAGATATATCACGGGAGAGGGATGAGAGGATATATCACTGGAGATTTGGAGAGAAACGAGGAAGATAATTGGGAGGGTGGGAATGTTAGAGTTAAAGAGAGCTGGAGATATTACAGGAGAGGGATGGAAGGAGATATGACTGGAGATATAGAGCGTAACGAGGAAAATAATTGGGGGGTGGGAGTGTTAGATATAAAGAAAGCTGGAGATATCACGGGAGAGGGATGAAAGGAGATAGGAGTGGAGATATAGAGCGTAACGAGAAAAATAATTGGGGGGTGGGAGTGTTAGATATAAAGAAAGCGTGGGATATGACGGGAGAGGGATGAAAGGAGATAGGACTAGATATATAGAGAAAGGAGGAAAATATTTGATCACTGGGAGTGTCAGAGATAGGCAAAGTTGGAGATAACACTGGAGGAGACGAATGAAGAATCGGAAATATAAAAGAAATGGAAAAAGAGAAGTAAAGACCTTCACAATTGTTAGTTGTACCTTAACAATGCAAAACTTTTTTTATACTTTTGTCTTTCTGTTGGTAACTAAGAGAATCCTAACTACTGGACTGATTTCGATTAGGATACAAAACTATATTCTTCGGAAATAACATACGCTATATTATATTAACTTCCATACATTGAGATCCCTACCTAATACGCAAATATGTAAGAGAGATTAATATTTTCGCATACAAACATTTGTAATAAGCAAATTAAAAAGCTGCTGAACTGATTTCAGCTATACAGTCCGCGTGACAACATGCAACACCGCATCCTCGTGTCATCACAAGGATAACGATATCATGATATCTTTGTGATGACACGAGTGTTTATAGTGGACCGAATGCTTATTCACTGACTTCATAATATAAAAAAATATAATAATGATTACGATAATAATAAGGATGATGGTAATAATAATGATGATAATAATATTAAAGACAATAATAATAATGACGATGATAATAATAGTAATAATGCTGGAAATAATAATGATGATGATGATAATAATAATGATGATATCGAATGCCGGCCACTCACCCCGAATGAACTCGTTGCAGCACTGGCCGGTGTCGCCGACGTCCCAGTTGTCGATGAGGCGCGCCAGCTCGTTGCACTTCTCTATGGCGAGCTGCCGGCGCGCCCGCGTCGCCATCCTCAGCGTTGCGTCCCTGGAAGAATGCACGCGGGATGTTCATCATAAGGATAAGGAGTCTTCATTAAGGATTTGCCGTGAGGTACCGGCAGAGTAGAATAGTACCTCCCCTATACCAGATGTTCTATGAGACGACTACTGGCGATACCAGAACCGACAGATGGCGGTATATCCATGCAAAACATTGTAGCTCAAATGGATCCCCGTCGCGAAAGCTGCGCATAGCGTATGTCAACACGCTTGACCAGCGCAGCGTTCATGAGCAAATCCCTCCATAGTTGAGAGGCATATATCCACCTTAACACACAGGCACAGACAAAACACAAATATTTACCATATTCATTATGTCCTAGGTGTGGATAGAATTCACGACCCTTGACGCCCAAGATAAGATTTTTTTCTCTATTAATATATATACTCAAAACATCTTGTACATTGCCCTGACTCCTTGATAAGTCGCTTTAAGTTATGGACATCACAAACTAGAAGTATCACAAATACAATACATGCATACATATTTAACACCCAGACACAGAAAAAACACAAATTATCGTCATATAAATATTTGTCCTATTTGTTGTTGGCGCACATGGGATCACCACCATCAGCGCCATCAAGTCGGTCATACAGATTTGAAATATTCATGAACAATTGATAGCTAAAAGAACCTTAGACCGCGGAGCCATTTTGACATAGAAACCACAATTGGACTATTTTAAAATTAGTTGAAAAAATAAGAAGAATCTATACTCACATCTTTGGTCCATTTCCTAAAGCTTTGACTAATAACTGTTTTATTGGTAGTAGATTGCTCTCCACCTGAGGAAAGAAATATAAAAATAAATAAATTCCTACAACATCGAAATTGACCTGATTCCGTAATAAATCGCATAAAGCACTCGTGTTACGGGCATCAGACAACAGAGCAATCACAACTATTCTACTTAAATAAATATAATTAACACCCAGACACAGAGCAAACATAAATATCATCGTATAAATATTTGTTCTGGGTGGGGATCGAACACACGAAATTTGGCGCACAAGACAGTATCACTGCGCCGTCGGGCCCGTCAAATCATATATCGTCGCATAAGTTCTAACACCGCGTATATCAAAGTTGGCAACTTAATAGTTAAGCCCAATGATAACACGATATTACATTTCTAACGCTGCAGTAAACGTTTCATACCGTGTATTGTTTCAACGAAATCTATTTTGCACCAACTAAATGCACAAGCAATTAGTTTTAAAATGATTTTATGAAACGAGCAATGTTTTCCCAATTGTTACAAAGCGTCAACATTTTGACTGACGCGGTGTTAGAACTTAAAAGACGATATGTAGATTGCAAACGAAGAGAAGATACAAGTGGAGGCTGAGACATTAGGGCAGACCTGCTTGAAGCTCTCGCGGTCCTCGGTGGTGGGCGCGATCTGCAGCAGCGCCAGCACGTAGTTGTGGTACAGGAACACGTGAGCCACCGGCGCTAGCAGCAGCTTGGGCAGGTAGTACTTCACGGCCAGCCGGAACCCGTGCCCGGCCGTGTCCAGTCGCTCCGCGAGCTGCCCGCGCACAATGCAAGATATGATATGATATAATATTAATATATATATATGATGTTATACTTCAGACGAATGGATTTGATGAGGCGATATATAGAGCGGCAGTGGATAGAAGAGTTGGTATAGGACGACTGAGGCGAACATATCTTAACCAGGTAGAAGTGGTGTTAAAGACGGGCCAAGTCAGAAGTACCAAGAATAAACGAGCGTGTATGAAAGGACTAATGCGAGTAAGGGAAGCGAGAGAGGTATGCCAAGATCGTAACAAGTGGAGATCCATAGTCATTGCCTACCCTTACCTACCCCAATAGGACATGAGCAATCTATGTATGATGTATGTACATAGTTAAAAAAAATTACAAAACATCTCATACATTGACCTGACCCGATGATACGTACGACGCGTCGGAGTTCGCGTGTTACGTACGTCAGACAACAGAGAAATCACAGATATAATACTTAAATACATATACTTAACACCCAGACACAGAACAAACACAAATATTTGTCCTGAGTGGGGAAACAACGACTATATGCGCCACCGAGCCGTCAAAGTCTTGAGGAAATTTTGACGAAGAGGTAGATCTCATACAAACTTCGTCTGCATTGGTATTTCACTCTCATCTATTTCTACCGTCAAACAGCAGTGCTCTCGTATTGCTGTATTTCGGTTTGTATGATAAAAGACTCAGTGAAATTACTGGGTAATGTGGCATAATATCCTCAAGTCACAAGGTTGTCAACGCGTTAGTGATATCCTTGTGATATTACGAGCGTGTACAGGCTGCAGTGATGCTTACTATCACGCGGACTGTACGCTTGTTTGTCGAAGTGGTTTTATAAAAAAAAAAGGTAAATATCGCTGAGTAGACTAAGAAACGTTTTACAAAGATATAGTGAAACGAAAGAGGTATGATAGACGGGCCAAGACAGAAGTACAGAAGTAACAAAGCAAGCATGAAAGGACTAATGAGAGTAAGGAAAGTAAGAGAGGTATGACAAGATCGTAGCAGGAGATTTATAGTCTCTGCCTATCCCGGTGGAACAAAGGCGTGATTTATGTATGTGCCAAAACGTATCAATATTAAAATAGGTGAAAACCAGTCGTGTCAATTAATTTTTGGACATTGCTAAAGCATTCGACACTGTTTTTTAAAATATGATTTACAGGACCTTCATAAGACTAAGGGTTTGGGAGTACTAATAGATGTGTTCTAATCTCCCAAGAAACAAATTAACAATCTAAAACTCGTCTAGTCTTATAGAGAGATATTAAATTTGGCATGCCTCAAGGCAGTATTTTGCGCCCTACACATTTGCGTATAGACTTAACCAAAAAATTACATCTCCCGTGGTCTACAGAGGGCGACACTTACCACAGGATCATCGACGATGCTCTGGAGCGCGTCCCTGGACTCTTTTTTAGTGACAATGTTGGCGTATCGGACGTACGCGCGGAATTCTTCCACCTCCGCCAATTCTGTGGATACAAGAACGACAGTCAGAAAACAATAATTCACACATTTCATACGTCGACCTAAATCTCACATATGAGGCTTAAAACATATCATGGACTAAGGTTTTAGCTGTGGCAAATTGTCAATTCTTATTTATATATAATATATTTATTCTATACGAGTACTTGCCGATAAACTCTCATTTTTAAGTCAGTCTGCAGTTTATAGTTTATACGATCATTTGCTTAATGGCGTATCTATTAGTGATCTATTCTTGTGCGCCAAGGGTCGAGGGTTCGATCCCCAACCAGGATAAATTATATATGATGAACAGTTGTGTTTGTTTTGTGTATGGGTGTTTTACATCTACCTTAGTTTTCAATTGTGATTTCTCTGTTGTCTGATGTCTGTAACATGCGTGCTTTAAGCGACTTACCACGGAGTCAGGTCAATGTATGAGATGTGTATCACAGAAGAATATCAACAGAGAAGAATATCACATTCAGATAACAAAATTGTTAGGTACCTTCGAAGCAACTGCCAATGTAGGGTGTTGGCGAGTCTTGAGACATCTCCATCGCATCTTCCAAATTTCCGAGCAGCGTCACCGTCAGCTCGTATATGTCCACAATGTTGCCAAAGATGAGGGATATTGACTGCGGATGGAAACACCAAATCTCAGAAAATACATATAAATATACATCAAAACAAAAATTCTGATAAAATTTTCTTTACTTTCCGCTCGTTCCTATCCTATCTTAAGCGCCAAGGATCTTAGGTTCGAACCCCGCCCAGTCTACTTTACGTATCATTAACGATGGCCGTGAAGCACCAACAGAGTAGAATAGTACCTCCCCCTGTACCGATTGTCGTCAGAGGCGACATAGGTACCAAAACCGACAAATGGTGGTATATCCATCCGAAGCAGTGTTACTCAAATGCAAAAGGGCGGGAATGGGCAGCAGCATGCCTGTCGCAAAGCTACGTTTGCAATTGCCAGCCCGGCGCGGCAATTGCTTGCTTGGGCAGACCTAGTCCAGCAATGAACTTTTTATGGCTTTTTTCACATTATGAAGACATCAAACAAGCATACTGTCCTCTTGATCGTTAACGTGACCACAACCTATGAACGCTCGTGTCATCACAAACACCATCAGCGTATCACCAACCTTGTGAAGATACTATATCACATTTACCCTGTAATGTCACTACCTCTCTCACCCTTTAAACCAGAACACAGCAATGCGAACACTGCTATCTGGTAGTAGGTGCAATAGATGAGTGAGGCACCAATGCAGACGACCTTGGAAACCAGCTACATCCGAACATGGGTTACCTAACCTGCGCTAGATACTAGAGGCCATTCAATTCCACTCACCCTCGTGTCATTGTCCAGGATCTTCTCGATCTCATCTTTGAAGACCCTAATGATGAGGTGCAGATCCCTGAGGAAGTGTTTCTCGTCGGTGAGGAGGTCCCTCACCAGCTCGCCGTAGGTCAACGACCCGCGGCGGCCCCGCCGTTCGACGGGGCCGGCCGCGGCAGCAGCGCCTGCGTTCTCTATTATGATTGCGTCAGACTCTTGGTAGAACATGTCCATCAGCACCTGATGACAACGGTTTTGGATAAGGAAATTCATTTTTACACTACTATTTTGCACTACTACTTGCGCCATCACGAATTCCTATAAAAATGACTATCGATGACATTTTAAAGGAAATTTGCTAGCGCCGAACCCAGTTGGTGTTTTATTAACACCAAAACATTAACGGAATCAATTTTATCAGTCGATCGTGGGGATCAAGGCAGGACTCCACCCAGGACCAATATTTATATCTATTCTAATCTATACTATATATACTATATACTAATATTATATAGAGAAAAGATTTGTGTATTTGTATGCAGCGAATCAACTCACAAAGTACTAGACCGTTTTTAATAATTCTTTTTTTATTAGAAAGCTCCCACAAAAAAAAACCCACAAAAAACTACAACACGATTTGTCACTTCCCCCGTCTTTCCCCCTTTACAGAAGTACAAAAAAGCAAGGTACAGTGTTGCACCGGCCGAGTAAAATAGCAACATTCTCTACACCAGACGACTGAGGTACCGGAACCGACAGATGGCGGTATATCAACACTAGAACGGAGAATCACAGCAACATTCTCGTCACGAAGCTTTTCGCGGCAATTATGGGCAACAGTCCACCTTCTTGGGGTTGGCTTTTGTCCAGGGGACGGTATGTGAACTTACAGCCGGTATAGACATCTCAGAACTGATGATCGGCCTTCCGAGAAATCTGCCCATATTTGCCGCGCTGGGCAAGTGTTTGCAGCCCGCAGCTATCGCGAAAACGACGCTGCTGCCCATCTCCGCCCCGAGCATTTGAGCTACACTGTTTCGGATGATTCTGGTACCTTAGTCGCCTCTTACACCTGACCACCACTTACCTTATCAGAGCACATAGCAATCTTGATGTCGCTACTTGAGATGCAGTAGTATCCAGATTTCTGTGAGATCTTCTTCACAAAATTACCGGCTAACTTTAGTATGTCTGCGCTAATGTATTCAAGTATGGCTGTCATAAATACAGGCACAGCTATGTCAACCTTGAACTGCAGCACCTCCTGGAAAAGAATATGCCATAGTTAGTCGTACGGAGACAAATCGCTATATAATTCGATTATTAGACCAGGTCGACAAAGAAGCTAGCATTCCGTCATAGTATGCGCCACTGCAGCCTATAGACGCTCGTGATATCACAAGGATATCACTTGGTATCACCAATCTTGTGTCTTGAAGATATTATACAGAATTTCATTTGAATAATTTCAAAAACAGCAAAGTTTCATAGTAACTTTGCACCCCCGTTTTACTAACTTAGGGGGTGAAATTTCTTGGTTATAAATGGAACCCCTGTGCTAAATTGTAAGTTTCTAACTCCCATAGTTTATGCTAGGCATTAATATACTCAGTCAGTCAGTCAGTTTCTCCTTTATATACATAGAATAGATATCCACGCTGTCTGCGTCTCACCTTTTGAAGCAGATGAAACAGCCTATCGACAGGCAAATTCTGCTTGCGCGTGCGCCGAGAGGCGAGTGCTTCGCGCGCGTCCGACACCGCCCACTTGTCCAGCGGAGTTGGGAACGAGCGGGCCACACGCTCCTCCACGTCCTGCGGTAATATGTGCATAATGAGGTGGGTTGTCTACTGCCCTCCCCAGAATGTTGAGCTACTGATATATAGATAGCCCCCACCCCCCTAATAATTAACCCAGATATAAATAATAGAACCTTGACATACAATAATTTTCATAATAGAAAAGGTTTAGAAATAATGTTACTAAGTATAGACTCCAGGTATTGGGGGTGTACTCTCTTCTGATATGGTGATGAAAGCATTTCCTGTGTGTGAATGAATGGCGGTGCCGACATAGTAGAATAGTACCTCCCCCTGCATCAGGTGTCGTGGAAGACCGTAGTACCAGCGGCGAGAAATGGCGGTATATCCATCCGAATAAGCGTAGCTTAAATATATAGAGGGGGGATGGGCAGCATCATCCCTGTTGCGAAGTTACACTCTGCAATTGCTACCACGCTTGGCGCGCTGGGGCAATAGAGGGCAAGCCTTTCGTGGAGAGATGTATGTCCAACCGGAACCGGAACATTACCTGTACTGTGAGTGGAGGGGGAGCAGCGCAGAGCATGGCCA
>JACJUM010003053.1:1005144-1060243 GCA_020976665.1 Heortia vitessoides
CATTACCTGTACTGTGAGTGGAGGGGGAGCAGCGCAGAGCATGGCCAGCAGGCGCAGGCACAGAGACTCCAGGTATTGGAGCGCGCTCTCTTCTGCACTCAGCGTTGGGTGCACATGCTCCAACACCTACAATTGTCATACTGCTTGTTCATTTAAACATTCCCAAGTTTATGTGTGTCAATGTATTCTGTTCAGTTACAGGGCTTGAAAACAAGTTGATTTCCTTTCACAAATATACTTTTAATACCAAGTTTCAAATAAGTGGCTTTGTAATTTCTGAGGAATCAAACAACATATTGTATCTCTGCTTATATACCATCAGCTTCTGCAATAGCAATACCCACATAAGCATGTACACACATAAGAATTAAATTATACACAACATAATATAATGTTGCCCAACTCAATTAGAATAGTTTTACAAATTTTGTGGTTGTTTTTCCCTCCACATCTATAATACTTAACCAATAATTATAAATTATTATTGTTATTACAGAAAAGGACATAGGGAACCTTTTATCGAAGCAAAAAAAATCAGTTCCCAAGGAATAGAGTACTGGAACAAAAGTCTCTTGCATAAACCAGTAAACAATAATATTAAACTAATATGACAGGATCTTCTTGTAACTCTTTCAAGCCCTGTCAAGTTAATTTTATATACTCAATGATTGAATTTATTTTTGAATAGAGATATTGACTGGTTCAGGTGTGGGCAAAATTAGGCCTTGACCTTGCCAATTCCAGCCCAAGAGAGGATTACAACATGGCTGCCTACTTTCCTTATCTTTGCATCACTCTTCCAATAACTTTTGTCATGCCACAGACAGGTTACCATTCATTGTTTCTAAAATTTTGGACCTGTGAAGAGTTTGCCCACCCCTGAACATAGGGGCATATTCCTTTTATTTCACTATCATATTCTTCAGTGTTAGAAAGTGATAACATTTCAAAAATAAATACAATTTATTTTTCCGCAGGCATACAGATGGTGTTGATGTCTTGTCTTCGTAATGTCAGCACCTTCGTATACATTTGCCAGTGCTGGGGTTTCTTTTACTGGTTTCCTCTTGCAGCTGTGTAGTAAAGTCCTTTTCAAGCCTCTCTCTTGGACCTTTGGCAGTTTGCAGTTGCATTCACACTGCTGTACCTTCTCTAATGTGGGTTTATTATTTTTCATAAAAGTTATAATGTGGATATATTTATACTGCACTAGGCCTCAGCAGGAGTTCAGCCGGTATTCTATCCACCTAAAGAATGAAGCACATCAAATCTTGTCACATAAATGGTAGATATTTACAAATAGTAACTATACGTTTAAGGCCATGAACAAACAAAACAAGGATTCACCATGCATTACTTAATTTCTTCAAAAAACAAAATAGAAAAACAAAAAATGCCATTAGTGAATAAAACAAATAATAAATCTATGCTGGAATAAAATTAAAGTAGATATTCAAAGAAATCAAAATATAAATAACAAAATAAATTTAAAAACTGAAGCCTTTGCAACATATAAAGGAAACTATATCATTAATATGAATGTAGAAAATCCAGTAAATAAATTAAACAAAAACAATATATATTATAGGACTCTTGGTATATTATCAAAGTTACATAATCATATTGAATCCACGGTATAATGCTTCTAAAATATCTTCGTGTGGTGAGATGGAAAAATAAATAATACCAGCCATAAATAGTTACAGTGATTGAGAAATGTGATTCATGTAAAAGCCAAACATTTTCAAGCTCAGCTCTAATTTTTTTTTTTGAAAATGGTATGTGTACACAATTTACAAACCTTTTTGAAGCCAACCTTAATTTACATTGGAATACAGCACAATATATACATTAATATCATAATTGTTACATATTTCTTTTCACTACTTTTATAGTAAAACAAAACAAAATTACGATTAAATAAAACAGAACATAATGCAAAATAAATTAAACAAATCAAAGGGGTTTATTAACCAAACATAATATAAATAGCTTAATCTAAGAAATAGTAAATATTGACCTGCATATATTCTACTAAACTAGCACCTTTAATCAAAATAAGTAACAGTTGATGCTAGCAGGATAACACCCACAGATAAAGATATACAAATCTTTGAATTTGAAAAAAAAAATTTCAAGCAATTTAACTTTTTAATAGTGGTAGGAATGTTGATCAGAATTGCATGTTGACTTGTCCAGTGAGTAGTTTAAACTTCTTTATCAAGGTTTGTCCAGTATAATATATGGTGGTCAATAAATTTAACCTTTTTGCTAATACTGAAGTGGTTGACACTAATTGTTTGTACCATTAAGACTATATGTTTATGAGGTTGCAAATTGTAGCTGACACAAGAATGTATTTAATTTTTGATGTGTTCAAATTAATGCAATATTCAATTTGAAATGGTAAGGGGATGGTTTACAGAAATTACTAATTGAAACCTCATATCTGTCAACATTTAGTGCATGTCTTTTTGTAAACAAAATGGAATAACGATTCTGCTGACTTATGATAATAATACGCTCGTATTACTATCTATTATGATAGAAGCCAAATAAATTTTGACTGATAACTTATCACGAACCTTGGTTTGCTATTACATTAACTTCCCAAAAAAACCATATAGAAAATTTAACACCTGCGCTTTATTCACATAAAAACCCAACTTTTATTCGATTATAATAATAGATAAATTAAAAACACACTGTTTCAAGTGAATTATAGCTTGAAATTAGGACAATATTGAGTGAAATGAGACAATAATAGAGAAATTATGTTTTGTACACAAACCTTTTTGAGCGAGTTGGCGTAGATTCCTTTCCATTTTTCCGCGTTTTCCGGGTCCTGAAAGTCGTACCCGCGGCTCTCGTCGACAGTTGATAGCATTCTAAACCACAGCCCCGCGCCGAAATCATGTAAACACAGTACTCAGTTTATCACTCCAAAGAAACACACGGCACCATATCGCCTTTATACAATAATAGGCAGCTTTCCGCCCAACAAAACACTGCACAATAACTTAAAAAAAACACTACACAGAAGAAATTAAAATAAACACAAAGAATAATCTAAAAATGTGAGAAGAAAATAATTGAAAAGTTAATTCTTTGATTCATTTGATCGGCAAAACGACGCCATTTTCATTCTTATTTTTTTTACAGAGTTCCTTCTATTTCACTGACTTGGTATCACTGGATATTAAGCCAGTCCGTTCATAATCACTCGACCAGGAAACTATGACATAAACGTAAAAATATATTGATTGAGAAACAAGTCAAAGGCCAGAAAAAAAAATTGTAAAGCATAAACCTGGTGTTTATTTTGTAAAAATGCAATGTTTGTATCTGTTAAATCCAGTTCATGAAATGCAATTTTCTTTTTATTTTTTCGAACGAATGGTGACATCCAGGCGCCAATTGACATATAATAGGTTCTTGAGATGTCCAGGTAAAAATAAATTAAACTTAACTAAAATGTTATAAGTAACAATTTAATGTTTAAGTTTCACCGAACCCTTTGAAATAAATTTAATGATATATCGAATTATTTGATATTTCTTTACGAATTGCAAAGATCAATTTTATACTTTAAAACTTTTATTGATAGTTTCGAATGTTAGGCGACTATATAGAAAACTTGTTCAATTTAAAATTTTTATATTTTCCTCTCTCACACAAAGGAGCGAATATCAATTTGTTTAGAGACGTATGTTATTATGTTGTTTTTGTTATAATAATAATTAGTGTACACCGTGCGGAAAAATGTTTTTAAGTGTAATTTTAAATGTTTTATTATTAAATTTTAGTCAATATGCCGCCGATGACGGTATACTTGAAAACCGTACTAACAAGATTTTTGTTTATAACACGTAAGTACATATGTACACTAATAAAAATTCATATCTAGATTTAAAAATAGATGGGGATTTATCATACAGAATTATATTTATTGACGCACCCTATTTGTATGTTATAGTTGTGTCTGTATATAGAATCAAGTTATTATTGGTAATTCCCCTTATCATTTACATATGATTGGTTTTGTCTATTAGAAGTATGTTTTTTTGTATTATTTAAAACTCTTTAGTTATAAAATTAAGTTTTATTTATTGTAGTCTACTTGGAAAATTGATTTATTTATATATATTTCATTAATCACGAGTTTTTTTCCTGTAACTTTGTCTACATAGAATTAGTACAATAAGTGGCCTGTCCACTTAAATGAGAAAATGTAATGTAATCAAATATCAAAATATAAATGAATGAGTCAATAAATGAGATATTATTTTTTTTTCTAAATAATAAAATTATTCAACTTATTTTTGGAATTTTATGGAATCACATTACCTCCTTAACTGCTTACTTTGAGATATAGGTCTAACATAAATACCAAGTTTTGTTAAATTATTATTTAATGATAATTAAAAAGATTTTTTTTCTCTAATAATTGTCTTTATTTATATGAGTAAATTCAGTATCAGCGCATTACGAAGTCTTCAATACTTTATTCTACCTGTTTTCAGATATAAATATGACACCATTATCAACATCACTGTTAACAGTACAACAGACCAATTCTTGGACTTCTATGAGGTAAAGACTACTGGACTAGACTAAGTTCTCTTCCTTTTTTAAATCATTATGTATATAAAGATGTAACTTTGGCAAGTGTCTACATCACATTGTTTTCTTTGCTCCTTCTGGTCTGTTGGTCCTACTGTGTACTGGCCTGTACCTGCCAGCACATTACATCATAGCTAGATATTCTCCTAATTTACCGGATTCAGATTTTTTATTTAATAGTTTATAGAATAAGCACACTAAATCTATATAATTAAAAAAGGTATCCATATTGTATGACAGGCCCTATGGTACTGTGCCAGTGTGGAATAATCCTATCTTGTGACAACACACAAGTCGCCTGTTTGATTCCCACTCAGAACAAGTATTTTTAAGATGAATATTTGTATTTGTTTTGTATCTGGGTGTTACTTATGAATCACTAGTTGTATTATCCTAGAATTTTTAATTGTTTGCTTGGACATAATAAGTACCTATCTGCATATAAACATTAAATAACACATTTTTTTAGATACAAGCTTTCCGTTCCTGAAAAAACCTGATTAATAACAGGTGTGGTCATTCCAGTCCATATGTGTACATGCAACATCTCATACACAAACCTACCTGAGTTCAAAATAATTTGTTTAAAGCACTTGTCTTACAGACATCTAATAATAGAGGAATTACAAATATACTACTTAAATACTTATTTAATACCTAGACACAACAAATATAAGTACTCATTTTATAAATATTTGTGCTGGATGGGGATCGAACTCATGTCCGTTGGTGCACAAAATAGGAACACTATCATATGCGCCATTGGGTCCATTGGTCATTATGTCTGCCTATGGTCTGCAATGCCTTAGGTATAACTGAAGATTCTGACTGTTGGTTTAGTTAATATAATTTTATGTCTATGAAACTCCAATCAAACTTGTAAATTCTTTCTTTTTTATAATTCTAATTCGAGAAACAGTGAGCACCATCACAGTCTATGGATACTCGTGTCATCACTAAGATATCACTTGCGTGTCACCAACCTTGTGAATTGAAGATACAATGTCATATTTACCCAATAAATTCACTGTCTTGCTCTTACACTTCAAACTGGAACACTGCATAGCGAACACTGCTATTTGGCGGTAGAAATAGGTGAGAGTGAGGTACCAATGCAGACCACCTTTGTAAGAGGTCTACTTCTAGTAATTGTGCATCTTATAAGCCAACTTAAAAATAAACAAAAAAAGTTATGGAGAAGCAATACTCAGAGGCGCTTCAACGTCTTTGTAGTACAGCCTTAGTTTCCTCTGAAAAGGAAGTCTATAGAAAAACAATAGCAACCTAAATATTTCAGCGGATTTGTAGGTTGAAACGGCAGTGGGCACTGGCTTGCTTTACGGGTGATTAAGGAATAAATTCCCACAACATCTCATACATTGACCTGACTCCGTGGTATACCGCTTAAAACACTTGTGTTAAAGATGCCAGATAACTGAGGAATCACAAATATACTACTTAAATACATATATTTAACACCCAGACACCGGACAAGCAATATATAAATATTTGCTCTGGGTGGGAATCGAACCCAAGACCCTTGGTGCATAAGATAGTATCACTACCGTTTGCGCAAACGCCATCTGTCAGGTCCAGTATACCATTCATGGTATACTGGACCTGACAGATGGCGTTATATCCATCCCATTATAGCTCAAAGTATCGTGCTCGGCAATTGCGACCACGACTGTCCAGCGCGCAAATTTCGGACAAAATTTCTTGATAATTGAACTAATTAGAAAAAAAATAAGGAAGCCTAAGTCCAGCAGTGGACATCCGCAAAGCAGCTTATTTAACTCACGTGGGCTCGATGCAGCCATTAAGTTCGAGTTAATTTTGGATCACCCATCTAAATACCAACCATTCGTATAGTTGCGTAACTTGAATTGCGTTTTGACGGGTCCAATGGCGCAAAAGGCAGTGATCCTACTTTGTGCGTAGGTTCGATACTCACCCGGATCAAATATTTGCATGATGATATTTATGTTTGTTCTGTGTCTGGGTGTTAAATATATGTATTTAAGTAGTATAATTTTGATTATTCTGTTGTCTAGCGTCCATAACACGCATGCTTTAAGCGACTAATCACGGAGTCAGGTCAATGTATGAGATGTTGTGGGAATTTATTTATTAATTTGTTGTATTATATCCAGGATACGGAATACTGGTACGGGTACCCCACCAGGGTGCATGTGTCTACCAACGACGCAGTCACTGCGGATTACCCCCTATTCGTCACTGCCACTCAGCAGAAAGGTACCTATTTGACTCTCAATAGGTTCGTATCGGGAGTCGAATTTTCAATATTTTTGACTAATTTCACAACCTTTTAGGGTCTTAATATAAGTGAAACTGCAGGATCATGATGGATGCAGGCCGCATACAACCAGTCCTATTGGAAATCTTTTTATCATCATCATCATATCAGCCATCATGAAGTCCACTGCTGGATACAGGCCTCTCCAGGAAAGGTGGATTCTTGCCTATAACTACTGCCCTGAGCAAGCATGGTGGCAATTGCAGAACTTAGCTTCGCGACGGAAAAGTTCCTGACCACCTCCACCTTGTGCATTTGACCTACACTGTTTAGGATGGATATACCGCCATCCGTCGAGCTGGGTGATGTACTATTCTACTCTACCTGTACCTCACGGCCACGTTCCACTTTCGGATATGCTGATGGGTGCCATAATAATTCATCTTCATATCAGCTGTAGAGGGCCACTGTTGGTTATAGAGATTTCTTAACATCATCATTGTCATCATCATCATCATCCTTACCATTATCATCATTATTATCATTGTCCTTATCATCATTGACCTTATCATCATTGACCTTATCATCATTGACCTTATCATCATTGACCTTATCATTATTATATTAGCCATTGGAAGTCTATTGCTAGACAAAGTCCTCTCCATGAAAGGAGGATTCTTGCCCATTACTGCCGAGCAAGCAGGCGTGGTTGCAATTGCAAAGCGTGGCTTCGCGAAGGGAAAGCTGCCCTTTTGACCCCGCCCTTTAGTATTTCAGCTACACTGTTCGGGTGTCGCACCGGCACTGCAGTCGCTTCTTACGACACCTGATACAGGGGAAGATACTAATCTACTCTGGCGGTTCCTCGCGACCAATTTCCACTGCTGGAGATACTGATAGCTATCATCATATCATTTGTAGAACGCCACTGTTGGATATAGCGTCTCCAAGTGATTTCTAATAGGACCGGTTATATGCGGCCAGCATCCAGCGCGATTTAACGGTTTTATTCAGATGATCTGTCCACCATTTGGGTGGGCGTCCTACTCCGCGACTGCAGTTGCGTAGTCATCATTCGTGGCTGCGTTCCTGTCGCCTTTATGTTATGATGGTTAAGCGTTGGTGTCTTTTTTGCAGGAGTGACGTCATGGCAGCTTCAGAAGGGCACCGAGAGCTCGGCCTTTGATGATCTCTCACGTACGCTGTGCCCCCACGACGCTGGACCCAGTTAGTAAACTAACGTCTTTTTTTGTCATCATCATCATCATACCAACCATTGGAAGTCCACTGCTGGACATAGGCCTCTCCAAGAAAGAAGGATTTTTGCGCGTAATTGCCGCGCTGGGCACGCGTGTCAGCAATCGCGGAAAGCAGCTATCGCGATGGGGATGCTGCTGTCCATCCTCGCCCTGAGCATTTGAGCTACACTTATTCGGATGGAGATACCGCCATCTGTCGGTTACGGTACCTTAGTCGCCTATTACGACACCTGGTGCAATGGTAGGTACTATTCTAGTCTGCCGGTACCTTACGGCACATACGTATATATACTGCAATGTATATATAAGTGGACAATACTCGTGAAATTTGAGCGCCTACAAAACTTTTGTATTAGATTTATTTCGGTTTGCGTAAATGTGACCACGTGTCAGAATTTCGAGTTAAATTAAAATGGCCGCCGCGCCGATCCGATTTCGGTGGAATGCTCATATCCTTTCGCCTCTGTATAAGATACTTTTTTATCCTTTATCCATACATTAGTATGGATACATCCTTATACATACATTAGTACAAGTATAGATACATTCAAGTATATTTAATTAATTGTGGAATATTAACTTCGGCTCAGATGTGACGTCAATGAGTCGGCCTTCGCTCCAAGTGACCACGTCGAGTGCAAGCAACTTGACCGCAACCATCAAGCTGAGGAGGGTGAAAGACTTCTTCATCGAGGTTGATAAGGTAATTTATTTTTTTTATTGGGCACATAAAACTGTTGGTGTACCTAGGGCTAATTTCTAGGGGGGGGGGGGGGGGGCTGACATATCCTTGGGTGGGCACTTGACCATACTGAGTTAGGCATTAAATCATCCTGCCCTGATCCATTGCAAACGCTGGCTAGACCCGATCACATAGCTCAAAATAATGTACTTTTAGTATTGTACACCTTAAAAAGGTCTACAAAAAAGTCCGCAATGGCATATGTCCATCTTTAAGGGTTAACCGACAATAACCATTTTTTAGCCATGTGGTACCGACAGTGTAGAATAGTACCTCCTCCTATACCAGGTGTCATAAGAGATGACTGAGGTACCGGAACCGACAGTTGGCGGTATATCCATCCGAAGCAGTGTAGCTCAAATGCATAGGGTGGTACTGGGCAGCAGCATTCCCGTCGCGAAGCAACCCACTGCGATAGCCTCCACGGTTGTCCAACACGGCAATTATGTGCAAAATGCTCCCTTATTTGGCGAAGCCTTTGTCCAGCAGTGGACAGTGTTCATCCGTTTAATGTATGGGATGTGGAGTGATCTTTTTTTTGCAGGAGTTGGCTCTCACCGTGAAACCTGGTACACCTAAATACTATTACTTCTATTTTGACAAGACTCCGCAGAATGTAACCGTCGGTAATCACTTGAGGCTACTACCTAGGTAATTATTGAAAATATTTACATTAGGTAGACTTAATACAAAAGGTCGTCTACATTGGCATCACATGAATTGAGGTTGCCAATCCTATGACTTGAGGGTATTATGCCAAATTACCCAGTAAATACACAGCCTCTCTCACCCTCCAACAGCTATTTATCGGTAGAGATAGGTGAGAGTAAGATACAAATGCAGATGACCTTTTGAACGTCTACTTCTACCATTTTTTTTTGTTTTCGGACGAACCTAGTGCTGGACTACTCAGACGTCAATTCCAGCGCCACCGAAAAAGAGGGCGGGGCCTCTCATAGATGAGAGGTCCGATGCCCGTAATAATCCTGCGTGCCCCGCGCCCGCAATGGCTCGCGAGATTTGAGCGGGACCGACGGCGCGTCCGAGGGCACCTCTAGAGGCTCGACCTAGGCTCGGTCGCCGTCGTTGGGGTTGAATTTACTATGAATGAATTAAATTAAAACAAGAGAGGACGGAGGAGGTCGGTTATCGCTCGTAGGGGCAGGGACTTCACGCGTTCGCCGGCGAACGCGGTGTACTGCTCTGTTATACGAGTGCATGTGGAGTGTCAGTGGTTGAGTTGTGCCTGTGAGAGGGCGAGAAAGGGCTGCGAGTTTCGCGGTTATTTTGTCGGGAGGGTCGTCTAAGACGTGACGCGGTCTACGAGATCGGACGTGACTTCTACCATGTAAGAGGTTAAATGCCACAGATCGTGGATAGACAGCAGCATCCCCGTCGCGATATCGTTAGCAATAGATTCTACGTTCGTGGTTTATCTGCAGGTTCAACTATACTATACCGAAAAGTGTGATACTCATCATAGAATCGGACGATGACATATGCGCCACTATTTCCATTCAAAACAACTCGGTGAGTTTCTATTGTAAATTATTATTTTTAAATAAAATTTAAGAGGTATCAAGGGGAACACACGTATGGAACGAAGTTGGTTTCGACTAATTATTCATTCCGACATACCTCAGTGTCTCAAGTCGAATGTTTTCGACCAATGTGTGTTACCAGCGATGACCTATGGCAGCGAAACGTGGTCTCTTACCATTAGCCTTATTGACCAACTGAAAGATCAACGAGCTATGGAGAGGTCAGTGCTGGGAGTTTCTTTGCGCGATCGAATCAGGAATGAGGAGATTCGTAACGGAACCAAAGTTACCGACATTGCTCGGCGGATTAGTAAGTTGAAGTGGCAGTGGGTCAGGGACTTGGTACGGGGAAACGATGGCCGGTGGAGTTGTAAGGTTCTGGAATGGAGACCACGTACCGGCAAGCGCAGCGTAGTGCGTCCACCCGCGAGATGGACAGACGATCTGACTAAAACTGTAGGATCGCGCTGGACACAGGCCGCATACAACCGGTCCTATTGGAGATTACTTGGGGAGGCCTTTTTTCAGCAGTGGTGATGATTTTGATGTATTTTTCATTATTGTTATTACTTTTTACTTTAATTAAAGGTGTGTACCAAATTTCAGATCAATCTGACAACAGGAAAGTACTTAATTTATTATTTTTTAATAAAAAAAATAATATATACACAATATATATATATCAAAGAACTAACTGAGCCGAGGACTTACGTTGTTTGTCCGAAAGGAACTTCTAAAACTTCAGAACCGATTTTAATATTTTTTGCTCACTACGTACAGTTTAATCCAACTTGAGATGCGACAGATATATCGCGACTATAAAAATCGCAATATAGATATATATATATATATATATATATATATATATATATATTGCGATTAAGGTACCAAGAAGGAACAGATGGCGGTATATCTATCCGAAACAGTGTAGCTCAAATTGACAGCAGCATCTCCGTCGCGAAAGCTGCGCTCTTTGATCGCCACATGATTATGATAATGAAATCTACTATACGTATGTCACTGAACACTTAAACACTGGATGGGTTCGATTCACAGATTAGATGGCAGATGTCGCTGCAGTCGATATCTAGGTTTTTTATCAGGTCAACTTCTGTCAGATCGGTTAATAGGTACTTCTTGTATTGTATGTGATTTATTTTTATGTGCCCAGTGTCCGGTGTTCGACAACGAAGAAAACGTGCTCTATCAAGGCTACCACCTCACCATGACCACACAGGGCGGTATCACACTCACTGTGAGTATACCTGAAGTTTTTATAGGTATTGGCAGAGTAGAATAGTACCTTCTCTTATTATGAGAGTATGTAAACAAACAAGCACACATCGCAAGGATTTTGATTGCGCGTTGCCATCCTTATGTTTTGAAGGTATTAAGCCACATTTCAAGTGATTTCAGTGGCTCTCCCGCTCTTAAAACCGGAACACAACAATGTGAACACTGCAGTTTGCCGGTAGAAATAGGTGAGAGTGAGGTACCAATGCAGACGGCCTTTTGTATGAGGTCTACCTACATGTTTTAAATAATTACCTAGGTAGCAGCTTCAAGTGAATGCCGGCGGTAATTGTAGACGATCTCTAATATCCTGCTCCTAATTGACTCGCTGAGCATGCGTGTTGGCAGTGACGGTAGCTTTGCAATGCTATGCCGCTGCTCAACTCCGCCCGGTTTATGAGCTCCGCAGGTCTAGATAGCGCCATCTGACGCTACTTACCTGATACAAAGGAAGGATTTGCATTGGTAAATCACTGTTGTGAAGGTTTTATAAAGAAGACGCTTTTTTAGTTAACTTTTCATTTTATTTATCACAACGCACTTAAGGGAGCAAGCATTGTTTGCAGAAGAAAGCCAGTGTTGACAACTTAAAAATTAACTCCATACAATTGTGCCAACCTAGCATTTATAATTTCATTGTCATACAACAACTCTTACCTATTTCTGAAAACGATCTGTCATGTGGACTGTATACTTGTTGGTCGACGTGGTTTAATAAAAGATATATATTGACTTTGGTGTACCGCCTATATATATCGTAAGATGTGACTGAGGTACTGGAGCCTACAGATGGAGGTAATTCCACCAGGAACGGCGTAACTCAAATGAAACAGGGCGTTGATGATTGCAGCATTACCGTCGCGAAACTACGCTTGGTACCAGCACGCATGCCCAGCACGTCAATTATGACGGGCCCGATGGCGCAGATGAGAGTCATCTCATCTTGTACGCCAGGGGTCGTGGGTTCAATCCCCAACCGGGGCAAATATTTATATGATGAATATTTGTGTTTGTTCTGTGTCTGGGTGTTAAAATTATATTTTAGTTTAATACTTATTTCTCGGTTGTCTGATGTCCGTAACACGCGTGTTTGAAGGTACTTATCTTGGACTCAGGTTGTTGATATATGAGATTTTTTTGGTGACAACACTGTGTTTGGTGTAACACCAATATGCAGACACAACTGAAATGTCTAGGGCCTAGGCTCAGTAGTGGACGTCCGTAGTCTGTTTTAATAATAATGTACTAATTTTTGTTCACAACCGTGAGGTACCGGCAGAGTTGAATAGTACCTCTCCTTGTACCAGGTGCCGTAAGAGGCGATTAAGATACTAGAACTGATAGATGTACATCCATCTAAAACAGTGTTGCCTAAATGTATAGAGCGAGGATGGGTTGCAGCATCCTCGTAGCGAAAGCTGCGCTCTACGATTGCCAACACACTTGCTCAGAGCGGCAATTATGGGCAGTGTTCCGCCTTTCTTAGGAAGGCATGTGCCCAAGAGTGGGTGTCCAATGGCTGATATCATGATGAATAATTGTTGTTACCTGTTCCAGCAATCGATGTTTCCACATGGCTTCTACGTGGTTTTCATTGTGAGAGAAAACGATGATGCTTGTACTGAAGATGGTGCCAGTGCAAGCTCCTCCTCCAGGGTCAAGTCATTCCGGTGAGCGACTATTGATCTTTGTCTTGAAGAACCTTCATACTGAAAATCATCAAAAACACTTCCTTAGTGATCCCTTACGTTATAAAAAGAATTCCAAAGCAACATTTCAAGTTTATAACCCTAGTCTAAGGTCTGCGTTAATATGTCAGACAGTCAGTCAGTCAGTCAGCCAGCTTCTCTTTTTATCTCCTATTATGTACTAGCATCGCCCCACGGTTTTACTCGCGTTAAATAGTAGAACTTTCATACTAAATTGACACCACACTTGTAAGCTTTTAAGGGATGATTTGTGAAAAAAATACTTTTAAATGACTTTCGATGAAGAATCTTTGAAATAAATTCCATTCCAATAATTTCAAGAACATAAAGGTTTCATAGTGACTTTGAACACCCGTTTTACCGTTTCAGAAGGTCATCAATACATTGACCTGACTCCATAGTAAGTCGCTTAAAGCACTTGTGTTACGGACATCAGACAACAGAAGAAACACAAACTTAATACTTTAATACATATTTTTATCACCCAGACACAGAACAAACATTGATAATATCATGTTAATATTTGTCCTGGGTAGGATTCGAACCCACGACCCCTGGCAAAAAAGATAGGATCACTACCATCTGCGCCATCGGGCCCATCTCAAGTGATTTTGTATAGATGAAAACGTGTGTTCCTGTCTGCATCTCGAATGCAACAAACATGTTTGCAGATGCAAGTTGGCAGGCGTTTGGGCTTAAACAGCCCAAACGTGAGCTCTACATATTTATAGTGCCGTGAGGTAGCGGCAGGTTAGAATAGTACCTCCCTCTGTACAAGGTGTCATAAGAGGCGACTAAGGTTCCAGAACCAACAGATGGCGATATATCCATCTAACAGTGTAGATTAAATGCAGAGGGTGGGGATGGGCAGCAGCATCCCCGTCGCAAAAGCTGCGCCCTTCAATTGCCAACACGCTTGCTCAATGCGGAAATTTTGGGCACAATTCCCCCTTTCTTGGGGCAAATGCAGTAGAGGACGTCCAATGGCTGTAATGATAATGATGACTACTTATCGCTATATTTTGGACAATGTTGAAGTGTATCTGGTGTTGATCAGGTTCCGTGTGATCCCCACCATATCGTACGTGGAGTACGTGGTGGGCGCGCTGATGACCTTGGCGCTGATGATGCTGGTGGCGTTGCTGGTCGCACTGGTGCCTCTGTGTACCAGCCGCTGTACCGGTAAGTGTCTTGAGGTCAGGGTTAATTTTTTCACCGTGAATAAATAAAGTTAGGTTATGCTTACTAATATTATAAATGTGAAAGTAACTCTGTCTGTCTGTCTGTTACGCTTTCCCGTTTAAACTTCTCAACCGATTTTAATGAAATTTAGCACAGACGATCTTTAGACCCTGAGAAAGGAAGTCCAATTTTTTTATTCAAATAAGGGTTGTATAGGGGTCGGAAAGGGGGATGAAAAGTTGTATGGAAGTATCGCTATTTTTAGAGCTAAAAACTTGAAACTTATTTTTCAGGACATAGATTCGATATAAATAAACATGACATTCAAAGTTTATATAAATTAAGTTAGAGGTATGGTACCTGAAAAAAATATTCCACGCGAACGAAGTCGCGCGGACAGCTACTAATACATAAATAAATATTTGACATAGAACAAACACAAGACATAAAACAAACACAAATATTCATATTATAAATATTTTTCCTGGGTGAGAGTCGAACTCACGACCCTTGGCGGAGAAGATAAGAACACTAGCAAACACGCCAACGGGCTATCCATGTATTTTTAACCGACTTCTAGAAGGGAGGTTCTCAATTTGACTGATTATTTTTTTGCGCAGTGACCGGCTTGGGCGATGTGGAAATATACCTTGGTTACTGGTGGGATACCTTGGTTACTTGGGAATAAAATCACTAGTGCTATATCTTAAAGCAGTGGTTCCGAAATTGGCATACCTGACCCGACAGGTGGCGGTATATCCATCAGAAACAGCGTATCTCAAATGCTAGTAATTCGGATGTTTATTTACCTTAAATACAGCATATCATCATTCTGCCAGCCATTAAAAGTCCACTGCTGGACAAAGCGCTGGGCAAGTGTGTTGACAATCGCAGAGCGCAGCTTTCGCGACAGGGATGCTGCTGCCCATCCCCGCCCTATGCGTTTGAGTTACACTGTTGCAGATGAATATACCGCTATAAAGTTAATTAACCTAAATTACTGATTGACGGGATCGAAAGCGCATGGTAGTGTTCCTACTTCTTCCTATCTTGTGCGCTAAGGGTTGCCAGTTCAAATCTCACTCAGGACAAATATATATATATATATATATATTGAATATTTCTGTTCGTTCTGTGTGTAACTTTTACCGTTTACGTAGCGCACGCAGCGAAAGCTCTCAAAACGTATATTTTTTGCCCGATTTTGCTACATTTTTGATTGATGCTCCGCTCCTTGAAGCCGTAGTGTGACGTTATATAGCTTAAGTTACTCCTTATTATATTATATCTACCAGCGAGAGTCCCATCAGTATCAGTCCAGCCATTTTAGAGATTACTCAAACAAACAAACAAACAGACAGACAAAAGTAAAAAAATTGTTATTGTGTTATATGTGCTGTGTATACATACGAGTACATCTATGAGCACTTAGTTAAAATCAGTTATTTCAACGTTACAAACAGACACTCCAATTTTATTTATATGTATTGATCTCTATGTTGTCTTATCACGGAGTCAGACCAATTTATGAGATGTGTAAATTCATTTATTTTTATAGTTTAAAGCGTTGTCCAATAAATAATGTCTCTGTCATTTATTATATACACCATCATACATGACATGCATCCACTGACATACATGCTGACATGCATCCACTGCTGAACACGGGCCTCTCTAAGGAAATGGGGGGGGGGGGGGAGAGCTGCTCATTGATTGCGGTATATCCACTCGGAACATAATACAGCAGGCGGGTATGGGCAGCAGTGTAATCGTCGTGAAGCGCTATTATTGCTGCCCTGGGCAAGTATGGTTGCAGAGCGTGACACCGCAACGTGGATGCAGTTTCCTCTTGCTGTTGTATTTGTGTTTTTCTATCTGTTCCTGTACCTCAGTTACCTTTCACGACACCTGGTATAGCGGTAGATCCATTGACTACAGCGTAGGAACAATAATATCACAACGCGTAGGCTGCTGCTCATCCCCGCCTGTTGTATTACGTGTGGATAAACCGCAATCTATCGGGTCGAAAACCTCAATTAATCATTATAATATCTTGCTTCAAAACGTTTTATAATATTGAAAACAGAGAGTGTAGTAGTGGTAGACGAGCCTGGCCCGTCGACATCCAGGGCAGACACCGCCGATCCTGAAGAACCGAAGGAGAGACAATTGAATGACGGTTAGTGTGCGCATTGCTGTAGTAATACTTGCTAATGGCTAATTCGGACTTTTTTGCTGTTATAAAAATTTTAATTTATAAAACAAAAATGTTTATTCATTCAATTAAATCAATTTAGTTAAGATATAGTTTGTGTGAGTGTAAGTGTTATTCATATCATGCCTCATAGGCGTGCATTTGTTTTGACGAAATTCAGTAGTATAATGAATATTGAAGAAAAATAATGAAGAATTATTATTGACGATTGAAGGTGCTTGTAATGGGCCTATTTCAATGAAGAATGTGAACTGCTATTCGCGTTCCCATCCACGCAGTAGTTGCTGACAGTATCTTGTCATCATCATCACTACAGCCATATGAAGTTCACTGCTGGACAAAGGCTTCCAAAAAAGGGTGGAATACTGCCTGTAATTTCTGCGCTGGAAGACCTCGTTGGCAATCGCAGAGCGCAGCTTTCACGACGAGCATGCTGCTGCCTAGCCCAACCCTGTGTATTTGAGCTACACTATTTCAGTTGGATATACCGCTGTGTCAATTCTAGTACCTTAGTCGCCTCTTACGACACCCGGTACACAGGGAGAGGTACTATTTTACTCTGCCGGTACCTCGCGGCAAAATATCTTGTATTAGTAGTAATATTATTTTTCCAGCGGATTCAGACCTCTCAGACTCGATCCCTGAATGGGAGGGATCATTCATTAGACCCCTCACCGTGGCAGGCCTAAGCCGCGCGCGCCCCGCCGCTCACTCGCGCCGTTCCGACAGGTAAAGTAAAATAAAATTCTTGAGATCAGGTTATTAAAACAATTAACTGAGTAAGATTTCTATATATATATATAACACATGCTACTACTATATAACACACACTACAAATAGCAGTGTTCCGGTCTGAAGGGTAAAAGAGGCATTGAATTTACTGGGTAGTGCGGCATAATATCTTCAAGTCACGTTGGCAACGTTTAAGTGATATCCTTGATATAACGAGCATCTAGTGACGCTACGCCACGACTACTATAACGCGGACTGTACGCTTGTTATTCGACCTGGTCTAATAAAAAAAATATATAAATAACACTTAAATACATATACCAGACAATGTTCCTGCGTGGAAAACGAACCTACGTCCTTTATTGCGCACAAATGGGCCAATTGGAGTTATTGGGTCATATGGAGCGGGAGACAATTGAATGAGTATCTTCCTTTGCAGGTATTTCTGGAGCTCTCTGACGGTAGCTGTCGTGTATTCGTTGCCAGTCGTCCAATTGCTGTTCACCTACCAAAGGGTAAGTACTTTCATTAGTTATCATCATCATAACATCTATTTGGAGTCCATTGTTGGACATAGGCCTTACCGAGATAGGGGGATTCTTACCCATAATTGTTGCGCTGGGCAGGCGTGATGGCAATCGCAATGCCCAACTTAGAGACGAGGATTGTGCTGCCCATCCTCGCCTTGTAGTATTTAAACTGCGCTGTTAGATTAGATGTTGGTTTTAGAACTTCAGTCGCCTCGTACAACATCTGGTACAGAGAGAGGTACTATTCTACTCCGCTGGTAACCCACGGCAATTAGGACGTTTAGAATCCAGAATTAGGTCCGTCCAAAAAAGAGGCTTACCATAGACTATATATAAAGGTCGTCTACATTGGTACCTCAGTCTCATCTATTTCTACCACTAAGTAGCATTACCGTTAATAATAGGTTTGAAGGACGAGAAAGGCAGCATTTCTTACATAATGTGACATAATATCTTCAAGGCCCAAGATTGGCAATGCGTTAGTGATATCCTTGTGATATAACAAGCGTGTATAGGCTGCTGTGACGCTTACTATCACGCGGCCTGTATGCTTGCTTGTCGAAGTGGTCAAATAAAAAAAACTCCTTGTGTAAATTAGATCTTATATATATTTTAATTAGGTCTGATATAGTATATCTAGAGTTAAAGGACCTAAAAATTAGGTCCTTTAACTCTAGATATACCGCCATCTATTGGTCCCTGTACCTAATGCTGTGTAGTACACTGTCTTGTTTATTATAAATGTCGCCGTGGGTACAGTGGAGTAGAGTAGAATGGTACCTCTCCCTACACCAGCTGTCGTAAGAGGCGACTGAGGTACCGGAACTTGCTGGTGGCGGCATTCCCGTTTAAAACAGCGTAGATCAAATGCAACGCCTGGGATGGGTAGCAGCATTTTCGGCATTTGACGGGCCCGTAGATGGTAGTGATCCTGTCTTGGGCAATCATGGGTTCGATCCCCAACTAGTACAAATATTTATATGATGATATTTATGTTTGTTCTGTGTCTGGGTGTTAAATATATGTATTTGTGTTGTATATTTGTGATTCCTTCGTGTCTGATTTCCGTATAACAAGTGCTTATTTAGAAATCAGGTCAATGAATGAGATGTTGTGGGAATTTGTTTATTTATTATTATTTTTATTTATTTCCGTTGTTAAGTTACGCTCTGCGATTGCCACCACACCCATCTTGAAATTATGGGCATAATTCTCTCATTAGAAGTTCGTACGACGATGTAGAACTGCTATTATGATGATGGTACACACAATCCCCACCCAAAACCAGTGATAGTCCCGTCATGTGCGTGCGATCGCCACAGATGGTGTTCTCAACGGGCGACCAAGACCTGTGCTATTATAATTTCCTGTGCGCACACCCGCTGGGCTCGTTGTCCGACTTCAACCACGTGTACTCTAACGTGGGCTACGTCGTGCTGGGACTGGTGTTCTTGGCACAGGTGCGGCACAGGACTGTGCAGGTAAATGTGCAACCTCTAATTGACCAATTCTGCAAATTTAAATATGTCTTCATTTATACAGGCCTGTCAACAACCACTTGTTACACAACAACAACAACTACCTGTTAAAACAACTAATAATCTCGGAGTATAAATTTGCTTGCAATTTTACGCAAATGATGACCCTGACAACCTTATGGTGTTATAAAAGTCATTAAATCGTCAATAAAATTTATATAATAATAATAACATTAATATTTTCAATAGGGAAGTGATTTCAAGCTATATATTATGTATACGACCCTGATGACCCCGACTGCAACTCTCCTCCCCTCACCCCTCCCCTACGCCCACTCTCCTCCACCCTTCCTCCCCCTCTCCACCCGCTCTCCACTACCTCTCCTCCCCTCTCCCCTCCCCTACGTTCACTCTCCTCCACCCTTCCTCCCCCTCTTCACCCGCTCTCCACTACCTCTCCTCCTCCTCTCCTCCCCCTCACCTCTCACTCTTCTCCCCCACGTCACCACCCCCTCTTCAGCCCCACTTCTCCCCCTTTACTGATCTGACTGATAAAGATGACAATGTTAATTACGACAGGCCATTTTCTGTCTTCGTCCCTGTCTACCCCTCTAACTTCTCTTCTCCACCTGTATTTACTTAGGACCTATCCTGTCATCATCCCTGTCTCCCCTCCCCTGTGCTGACTTTGATTGATGATGCTGATGATGTTTTGAACTACACCAGGACACAGGCATACCCCAGCACTCAGGGCTGTTGTACTCGATGGGGTTGGCGCTGGCCATGGAGGGGCTGCTCTCCGCTTGCTACCACCTGTGCCCCAACAAGATGAACTTCCAGTTTGGTGAGATTTTCGTTTTTATAGACATGACGTAGGAATAACAACATGATTTATTTTAAATCGTAATATATCTGTTAACATTTCCGTTCACTACATCAATATATATAGTTAAAATCGTAGTGTCTGTTTGTAGTATTGAAATAACTTCTTTTTACTAAATGCATATGAAGGTATATACGGCACATATAATATATATATATATATATATAACTAGCTGTGCCCGCGACTTCGCCCGCGTGGAATTTTTTTTTTTTCGTACCATACCTCTTTACCTTAACTTATATAAACTTTGAATGTCATGTTTAGGTATATCGAAGCAATGGCCTGAAAAATAAGTTTCAAATTTCTAAAAATAGCGATACTTTCACATAACTTATAATCCCCCCTTTCGACCTCTTACAACCCTTATTTCGAATTAAAAATAGGCTATGTCCTTTCTCAGGGTCTAAAGATTGTCTGTGCCAAATTTCATCAAAATCGGTTTCGAGGTTTAAGCGGGAAAGCGTAACAGACAGACAGACAGAGTTACTTTCGCATTTATAATATTAGTATATAGTATATAATTTTTAATTTTTGTCTGTCTGTTTGAGATTATCTCTAAAATTACTGGACCGATTTTGATGTAACTTTCAATGGCAGATAGCTTATATAACAAGGAGTAATTTAGGCTATATAGTATGGCGCTACGACTAAAAGTAGAGAAGCACAATTTTTATCACAGACAAATGTGACAAAAATGAAAGGTTGTCCTTTGAGATAAAACATGCTGTTCAAAATCACAATTCCACGCGAATGCAGTCGCGGGCAGTTGGTCCGTAAAGAAACTTCTACATTAATGTTGATATCTTTTTTTTAAATGGTTACCGTAATGTTGCCGAAACACTAAACATGGAAATGAGAATTTAAGTATATTTACGTTTGAGAGCCGTTTAAAAAGTTGTTATTAAAATTATATTTTTGGCAATACTGATATTATTTTAATTGGATAGATCATTCTATAGTACTAGATATTTCCATTTAGTGATAGGCTTTAGGTAAATCAGCATAAATCTTCTCCTACTATAAGAAGTCTACACATTAGAAGTCCACCTCTAGACATAGGCCTCCCCAAGAAAGGGGAAACTTGCCTATAATTGCTGCGCTGAGCATGCGTATTGGCAATCGCAGAGCACAATTTTCGGGATAGGGATGCTGCTGCCCATCCCCCACCCTGTGCATTGGAGTTACACTGTCTCGGATGGATATCACGCCATTTATCGGTTCTGGTTCCTTAGTCGGCTTTTACGACACCTGGTACAGAGGGAGGTACTATTATACTCTGCCGGTACCTCACGGCCTTAGCCGTAAGACGTCCACTGCTGGACATTGTTTTCTGTCTTCCAATATGCTGCCATATTGGAAATCTTATAGAAATACAAAGTTTAATCAAATTATTGGTTCATGGTTTTGTTTACTGTAAGATATCGGCAGAGTAAAACAGTGCTTCCCTCTGGAGGTAAAAGGTATCGGAAGGTATTGAGGTACCGGAACCAGCGCTTGGCGGTATACACATTATATGATGTTACCAATATTACAATAAGTAAAAAAAAATTAAGATGGTTTAGACAAATAGAAAGAATGGATGGAAAGTAGAATGACTACACAGATATATAGTTTTAATTCAGAATTATGAAGTACTTAGTTCTATTATACTTATAATACTGATGACCCTGATGACCTGACGGGATCGTAAGAGACACCTAACATTTAAATTAGGCCTACCATATACTAGTCTGCTGGCACCAGACGCGTCTTAAAACTAAGTTTAAAGCTGGTTCATTATAAGAAGAACTGGTAACAAACCGTTGCCTTAAAGCTAGGTTCGAGCAATTCAATCCCAGGAAGTTTTATCATTAACATAATCTTCAACACTATAATGTGCTTTAGAAATAAACTTACTCTTTATGTAGTTTTTAAATGTATTAAAAGCCAGATATGCTGACGGTAATTTATTTTAAAATCTAATGCAGTTGCCCTTGAATGAATTATTTATATAATGGAACCATGTGGTGGGCACAAGCTTATATTTCTTTCTGGTATTAACATTATGAGCAACTATAGATATTATGAGCTGAGAGGTACCGGTAGATTAAAATAGTACCTCCCTCTGTACCAGGTGTCGTAAGGCGACTGAGGTACCAGAATCGACAGATGCCGGTATATCCATCCGAAAAAGTGTTGCTCAAATACAGATGGTGGAGATGGGTACAGCATCACCATTGCGAAAGCTGCGCTGTGCGATTTGTTGGCAATCGCAAAGCGCAGTTTGCCCAGCGCGGCAATTATGGGCAAAATTCTCTCTTTCTTGGGGAGGTCTAGTTCCAGCAGTGGACCTCCAATGGCAGTAATGATGATTAACGTTATGTTGAGCGACCCTCTACGCCCCCTCATCCTTCTCAACGCCTCTCATCCCCAATTCCTCGTGACAGATTCATCGTTTATGTACGTGATAGCGGTGTTGTGCATGGTGAAGATCTACCAGTCCAGGCACGCGGATGTCAACGCTGGAGCTCACGCTACATTCATGCTGCTCGCAGTTCTGATGGCTCTGGGTACGTTTTTTTGAAGACCAGATCTTCTTGTAGATCAGTCTTGCAGATTTCACGAAAGGTATACGTCATATTTACTTAAAGCACTACGCATCAATTTACCTAAAGGATAGATTCCAATTCCTATCTTCCTCTCACGACCGTAATCTCCGTTCTTCTAATACTCTCTCGCTCTTAACTCCTTCTCATCACTCTAGTTTTTTGACAAACTCGTTTACAGTGACAGCTATACGACTCTGGAACGAGCTTCCGTTGAATATTAAGCAATCCCCAAACAAATTTATCCTGAAACGCTGTCTCCGTACTTTATTTACTGATGCTGCTTCTCTAACTTTATAACCCTATTTCTGATGTACGTTATTTTTAGGAAATATATATTTTTATATCATATGCATTTATTGCGTTTATTTATACAAATATGTATGACACGTTTATCTATTTTGTATATATATTGCCTGCACCACTATATATATATATTTTTTTCTGTTTTGTGTAATGGTTGACTGGGAGATAATGCCACCTGGCATTAAGTCCGCCATTTGTACATTTTGTAACATTTTGTGCAATAAAGTTAAATAAATAAAAAAACAATAAATAAAATATAAAGGTCTGCAATAGTCTGGTTCCTGTTTGGAGGGTAAGTCAAGAGATTACTGGGCAGAGGAACAAGTTTTCAAGTAACAAGGTCGGAGCGCGCTAGTGATATCCTTGTGATGACACGAGCTGTCGGTGACGCTTCCTATAACGCTTGATTGTCGACATTTTTCATACATCTCAAACATTAACCTGACTCCGCGGTAAGTCAAAAGGTAAGCAATTGTGTTAATCAAATATCATCACATAAATATTTGCTTTGGATGGAAAAAAAAATAGAACTAATTTAATCTATGGACATACATAAACGTTTCAATAATAAAAAACACGGCACGTCAACTGCATACGTCACAGCATGCGCCTGCATCGCGCTTGCAAAGTTTTCACGCTCCGTATATATACAACGACCCGACACGAAATTGTTGTTGGCTGGTTGTTTGATCCCCACCCAGAACAAATATTTTGTGTTTGTTCTGTGTCTGGGTGTTCAATATTTGTATTTAAGTAGTATGTTTTTAATTCCATTGTCTAATGTCCGTAGCACAAGTGCTTTCAGCGACTTATCATGGAATCAGGTCAATTTATAAAATTTTGTATGAACTTATCTATTTTTTTTATGTTATATAAATAATTACTCCGGTTGGGGATCGAATTTACGACCCTTGGCGCATAAGAAAGGGACTCTACCGAATGTGCCATCGGAGATTTAAAAATATAATAACCAAGTATACTACGTGTATAGACTTGGCTAACTGCAACGTTAAGCTAGTATTCTGTCTTTAGTGTATTAGTATTAGCACGGAAAGTCGTGGGTTCCATCCCCACCCAAAACAAACAGGATGTTAAATATATGTATTTAAGTAGTATATTTGTGATTCCTCTGTCGCCTGGCATCCGTGACACGCGTGCTTTAAGCGACTTATCACGGAATCAGGTCAATGTATGAGATGTTGTGGGATTTTTTTATTAACGTATAAAAAATATTTTACCTGTATGTCTGTTGCCACAGGCGTGTTTGGCATTATGTATCCGAGCGTGTACTACTGGGCTGCATTCACCATATTACACCTGGGCACCTGCTTCATGCTTACGCTGAAGATCTACTACGTGGGGCAGTTTCAGCTGGGTTAGTACACTTTGCATTATTATAAAAATTCAAAATGTTGCAGCTTCCGTTTTAATCATCTAGTACTTAAATTGGAGAACTTTCATAGTAAAATTGCACCCTTTATGGATGGATATACCGCCATCTGTGTGGTACCGGCAGAGAGGAGAAGTACCTCCCCTTGTACCAGGTGTCGTGAGAGGCGACTAAGGTCATTCATCAGAAAGCGTTACGTTTAACTCGTGAAATATTTATATAAAAATTATTGAAAGTTGTGTTGGATAGTGTACTATGCAACCATTACATGTTAGTCGGTTGGTATACTTGTCGTGTGTTGACAACTTTATCATTAGCATTAACATTAACATCACTCTGTCTGTTCCGTCGCAATTTACTTCATCAAATAAAACAGTATTTTTATAATTTCGTGCTTATTTATTAATGTAATCACCAAATAATTCTTCCAAGTCATCACAAATAACTATCTGACTTAATTTTTTCACTACTACCGCCCTGCTATTTCATCCACGTTAAATTGTAAAACGAACTTAGTATCAGTGAATTTTTATACTAATTTAGCACCCCCTTTTTACCCCCTTAAGGGATGATCTTCTAAAAAATATTTAACACGTATTTCATGGAAGTCCACTACTGGAAATAGGCCTCCCCAAAAAAGTGGGAATTTTGCCCATAATTGAACTGCACTGTTTCGGATGGGTATACCGCCATCTGTCGGTTCTGGTACCATAGTCGCCTCTTACGACACCTGGTACGGGAGTTACTTTTCTTCTCTGCCGGAACCGGTTTATATTCAAATTAAAAATCATCATTATCATAATATCAGCCATAAAACGTCCACTGCTGGGCATAGGCCTTCCTAAGTATCATACAAACACTTCAACACTCCGATGTACCGATTTTTAATATGGCACCACACGTGCAATTAATTACGATTGTTAATGTTTATGGTACATGACCAGAGCGCGCAGTGTTCACCCGTGGGGTGGACAACGTCCGCTTGCACGGCCGACACGCGTTCATGCCTAACTACACCGCGCGCGCCGGACTCCTGGCGCTTGCGAACATCGCCAACTGGGCGCTCGCCATTTACGGGTAAGTATTATCATCATTTAAGCCGTGAGGTACCGCCAGAGTAGAATAGTACCTCCCACTGCACCAGGTGTTGTATAAGGCGACTAAGGTACGAGAACCGTGTGCATTTGAGCTGAACTGTTCCGGATGTATATACCGCCATCTGTCTGTTTTGTTGCGTCAACATTCAGCCAGATAACCTCAGCTAATTATGACGACAGCTATCTACTAATTGTAGGTTTTACGCATTGGTAAAGTTATGAGCTGACACGTCGGTTAAGTTTTGTTTAAAAAATATATAGATAGGTTTAAAATTACATTCAAAACACAAACTGTACCATTGTCAATTCAACTAAAACAAGAGGACATCAGGTCCTCACGGAGCTTTAAAACGCTCTGACCAAAAATCATTTCATAAAGCTAACTTCGCTGTAGCAGCATTTAAATTATTTTTCGATTCAACAAAGGCTTTTGATTCTGTGTGACATAAACTGTTCTTGTTAAATCTTGTCATGATTCTAATTTATTTTGCGAACCGTAACACTTGTGTCTACAAATCTACTCTAACTCAAACACGATAAAATAAAGTTCACCATCTTTCAAATGTAAACCATTGAGAGTTGGAGTTCCACAGGGTTGTATTTTATGCCCATTTACTGATTTTTATTGTGTTGATATTTTCCTTCTCCAGCATGTATGAGCACAATAAGGACTTCGCGCGCCACCTTCTCGCCATCCTGATGGGCAACACGTTCCTGTACAGCATGTTCTACGTGGTGATGAAGTTGGCGCACCGCGAGCGGCTCAGGATCGCTTCGTGGTTGTTCTTGTTCGGAACTTTTGCGGCCTGGGCTGTCGCCGCTGTGTACTTCCTGAACTCGAGGACCAAGTGGTCGGTGAGTGACTCTTGGACAGATATTCGCTTGTGGATGTGGCTCTGTACAATTTTTATATTTAGGTCATCTTTGAAGTGTACTACGCAGCCAAGTTTTTACAAGACGATCTTTCCGTTTCCAATTTCACAGTTAAATGATTTTTAGCCCCCGATCTGAGGAGCGTAGTGTTCACCAACGCGGTACAGTTTGGCCGGTGACATTACTTCCGAAGCTATTTGAAATGATCATAACAGCCTAACAGCCTTCATGTAGGCTTCCGTAGAACGACCATAATACATAGGCCTCCCCAAGGCAGAATTTTGCCCGCTGGGCAACCGTGGTTGCAATCGCAAAGCGTAGCTTCGCAACTGTACGGGGATGGGTAGTAGTATTCCCGTCGCGAAGCTACACCACACCACGCTGGGAAGGCCTATGTCCAGCAGTGGACGATATACATACATAAAAATGTGTCATAAGAAATGATAGAGGTATCGGTATCGGGAATGCACAGCAGCATTCCTGTCACGACTGCTACAGCTGCATTGATGATGATGGTGATGATGATGATAATATGTATTTCTAAAGTGAAGGTATTGTCTCCAGGAAACCCCGGCGCAGTCCCGTCAACACAACGCGGTGTGCTCCGTACTGGAATTCTACGACTCTCACGACGTTTGGCACTTTGCCTCTGCTGTCGCCATGTTCCTCTACTTCAACCTGCTTCTCACCATCGACGATCCGCTCAAGAACACTCCCCGGGACCAAATCCCCGTGTTTTAGGAGGTTGATGTACTGGAAACGCAGCTTTTTCAGTCACCCATGTTATGTTAAGAATTATTTATACTGACAATTAGAGTAGTGAGATGTAATGTTACCAGTGTGGAAACAGATGTCGAAGTTTTTAAAAATATTATGTGCTGGCAACATTTGAGTTTTGAGACGCCTTTTTGAATGAGATTTGAATGATAGTGTATTGCAGGCACAAAATTGTAATCTGGCAACACTAAAATTAAGTGACGCTATTCTATAAAAATATCCCCTGTTTCAGGACTTCAAGGTCTCGGCGGCACAACGGAAGTGCAGGCCCCCGGCAAAGGAAAGATGCAGGTTTGAGTCCCGCCTGACACCTGAGACAGTTGATTTTTTTCTAGTAAATATGATCTTAAACGTAATTCAGTACTTTCTATGCATAAAACCTAAAGTGACTCTATTCTCAAAATACACGACTCTGATGACCCTACGGGGTAATAAGTCACCTAAATAGTGTATTGTCATTAGTTGGGTCCTTTATTACATGAACTACCAGAAAAGAACCTGCAAGAATAGATGGTAAGTACCTACGAGTTGTGTTGGAGCAGTTAATTAAGTCTTATGATTCTATTTATATACTTCTTAAAATGTTTGATGTGCCTGTAATGGCTAGTTTGTTGATAGTGATGTGCCGAGTCGGTTTTTTTGTGAATCGAGTCGACTTAGTTGTTTCTATCCTGACTCGATACCGCAATTCGAACTTATAAACACTAAATGGTAGTACTTAGTGTTTGTTGTTGTTGGGCTGTTTGTTGCTATTAATTTCTAGACTCGAGTCAGTTACGACTGGAATAATACAATCGGGTCAGCGAGTAATTTAATCTTAAATTTTACATACCTACATATGCCTGTGTCCCACCGGAGTAGGCAGAGACTATGGATCTCCACATATTACGATCGTGGCATACCTCTCTCGCTTTCTTTAATAGCATTAATCCTTTAATACAAGCTCGTTTATTCTTGGTACTTCTGAGGCCCTTTTTTATTACATCTTCGGCCTGGTTAAGATATGTCCGCCTCAGTCGTTCTATACCAACACTTCCATTTACTTCCGCTCTATATATTTGTGCATTCATTCTACTTTCGTCCATCCTTTCTTCATGTCCAAACCATTTTAAAAGTACTTTTTCTATTGTTGTCACCACATCATTTTTTACACCACAACGATCTCATATCACATTTTTTTTATAAATAAATAAATTAATTCACACAACATCTCATACACTGCTCTGACACCGAGCTAAGTCGCTTAAACATTTGTGTTGCGGACATGATACAACAGAGGAATAGCAATATATATATATATAGTGTTATAAACATAATTAATATAAAACCCCCAAACACAAATACCACATATTTTTGTCCTGGGTCCAATTACTCGACATAAAAAATAAATTGGTATTTCAGTAGACATGTCCAAACAGGAATCGAGTCGGACTCGAGTCAAGCTGTACTCGGCACATCGGTATTGTCTGTGGTATTTAAAAAGACACTGGTTGCATGGTAATGGTTTATATGAAAATTAATTTAATATTTAGAATCTAAGCAGGACTGAACAAGAAGATCCAATTTGATCGTGTGTATGAAAAAAATATCAAATTTAGTTCTTAAATGGATTTATACTCATTTCAGTACTATAAGATAGGGCTCACATGCGTTTTTTGACAGTACAAACGTGTGACGTCACTTGTGTGTAAGATGAATGGAGGTCATTTTATTCTTTGCGTGAGAATTCAACCACGTTGCATCTTCCTGATTAAGAGAACTGGTTGCTTACTGCTTAGAATTAAAGGAGATGAGTCATATACTTCTAATATATACCGGTTTATATAAAACGCGTATCGGTATACAAGGCTTTTGTCAATAGGTTGTAAGTAAATAATAATAATAAATTCCCACAACATCTCGTCCATCGACCTGACGGCACTTATGTTACGGACGCCAGATAACAGAGGAATCACAAATATTCTACTTAAATACATATATTTAACACCCAGACACATAACAAACACAAATATCATCATATATATTTCCTCTGTGTCTTTTAAAGATAAATAAGTTCATGGGGGCCCGATGGCGTAGGTGATAGTGATCCTGTCACTACAAATATTTATATGATGATATTTGTTCTGTGTCTGGGTGTTAAAAAAAAATAATACTCTTTAACGTACCCCAATGAAAATAAAACAAGAACATCACAAAAACATGGAATAGTAGGTACAAGAGGCGGCCTTATCGTTAAATGCAATTTCTTACAGGCAACCTTTGGATAGAAATAATGCTAAAAGTTTGAGGTGCATTTAGTACAACAAACATATATATACATATAATACACATACATTTAAATACATATAAAAGATAAAGTTACAGAACAAGGAAAGTGACAGAATCAAAAAGCAAAATCAAAGTGACAGATAATACTCCTTCACCATTCTCTTAAAAATAGAAAGAGAACGAGCAGATCTCACTTCAAGGGGAGCGCATTCCACACACGAACAGCTTGAACTGTCAAGGATTTGCTATAGAAGCTTGTGGAGTGCGGAGGCATTTTGAGTGATGAATTCTCTGACGATCTTAGGGATCTTTCATGGCTGTCCCCAAGGAACAAAGCGGCTTTTAAGATAAGTAGGAGGGAAAGGACAGAACAATAGCTTGTATAGCAAAGAGACGACATTAGCGTTCCTGCGAAGTCGAATAGGAAGCCATTTGAGCTTAGAACGAAAGTTGGTAAAAAGTGGTTGGAATATATGTATTTAAGTAGAATATTTGTGATTCCTCTGTTGTTTGTGGTCCGTAACACGCGTGCTTTAAGCGATTTATCATGGAACCAGATCGATGTATAGAATGTTGAGTATTTATTTATTTCGTTAATAATTACCTGGATCACATACTTGTTTAATTTCTGACTGAAACTCAACTGATATTGAACTCTAAAATTAAGGCAGTACGTTCAAAGTTGCTCGCAATGTCTCACAGATTTGTATAAATAGTTTAGAAGCCTTGTATACTGGAGGTGAAAATCGTAAAATAAATTATAATTATTGCCAATATTGTTTAGCTTAAGAAGGTAAGAAAACAAAGGTGCTTTTGTAGGTTTAAGAGTGAGGCTTCCAAAGGTTCGTTGAATAAGTATACAAGCACGGCTTATCTAAATTTAGGAGTTTGCGCATTGCAACACTGAAAATGGCCCTCGCGATTGGCCAATGACAAGTTGGTGTTGCCAGTTGTTGGACGGCAATGTATTACTCCCTCAATATTATTATAATATTAAGATTTAACGATAACAATTGAATAGTGTTTGCGAAATGAATGCTGATTTCGACATTTTTTATCTGTTGATACGACATTCATTTATTACTTAAGACACTTTAAGGTGTGTTAGATTTTTGGGGGAAAGGGGGGGTGTTGTAGGATGAAGCATTGTTAGATTTTTTTAAGTAAGGTAACCGAATAAAGTCCAATGGCAATGCATTTTTTTTTTAACTCTGTCAATCGAACCGATGACGCTTGCGGGATTGCCAGCCCTTTTTAATGACTAAGTTATCAAATTGGTGTTCGGTCGAAGTCGAAGTCGCGCGTGTCTTTAGTTTGTACAGTAGCTTAAGTATGTAAACACTTGAGTACTAAGTCATATTGGAAGTCCACTGCTGGACATCGTCTTCCAAATATAGAGGGATTTTGTACATTATTAGCGCATCTTTCGCGACGGGGCTGCTGCCCAACTCCGCCCTTTCCATTTGAGCTAGACTGTTTCGGATGGATATACCCGCATCAGTCGGTCTTATAACAGCCAACTCGAAGCAGCCCAGCGTGCTATGGAAAGGGTAATCTTCAGAGTCTGAAAGTCAAGAATGAAAAGTTACTTAAAAAAACTGAAGTTACTGACTCCCAGAACTGATGGCTGATGAGATTGACAGCGTAGGGTGTCCACTCACATAGTGGACAGAAGGTTTTGATCTGACTAAAACCGCCGGATCGTGATGGATGCAGGCAGCATACAACCAGTCCTATCGCATGTCTTTCAGTGGACGTCCTTCGGCTCTTACGACACCTGGTGCAGTGGGAAGTACTATTCTACTCTGCCGGTACCTCACGGCACCAGAACCGACAGATGGCGGTATACCTATCGGGAATAGTGCAGCTTAAATGCACAGGGCAGAAATGGGCAGCAGCATCACCCGTCGCGAATGCTGCGCTCTGCAAGCTTGACCAGCGATGCAATTATGGGCAAAAAACCTCCTTTCTTGGAGAGGCTTATGTCTAGCTGTGGACTTTCTATGGCTGGTATGATGAGACCACAAAGGTAGTCTGCCTAGTTCTCGCTCTCGCAACTATTTCTGCCGGCAAATAGCAGTGTTCACATTGCTGTGTTCCGGTTTGAAGGGTGAGAGAAGCAGTGAAATTACTGGGTAAATGTGACATTGCAACTTCAGTTCACAAGGTTGGCGACACGCTAGTGATATCTTTGTGATGACACGAGCGTGTACAGACCGCGGTCACGTTTCCCATCAAGCGCATGCTTGTTTGATGACTTCGTAATATAAAAAAGACCGCTTATGTATTTAACAAAAATAATATGTGACGAACCTAATTAGTTCCTGACAAATGTATGAAGTATATAGTATTAGTTATGTAATAAGTTAACCTATGTTTAATTTTAGTTATTTATAATATTTTCTACCATTTACTTCGCATTCACCAATAAAATGGCTTTCAAACGCGGTTTATATAACTTTTTTAATTTATCTAAATATTTGAGGTATATAGAAATAGCCGTCAGGTACCGGCAGAGTAGAATAGTACCTCCCTCTGTACCAGGTGTCATTAAAAACGACTAAGGTACGCGTGTAGCTCAAATGCACAGGGCGAGGATGGGCAGCGGTTATCCCATCGCGGAGCTGCGCTCTGCGATTGCCATCACGCTTGTCCTGCGCGGCACTTATGGGCGAGATTCCCCTTCTCTTGTAATGTATTTGTATGTAATTTTCAAACATTTTGTGTGCTTGTAAATACCGCTCGCTAGCATTAAATACTAGCTGTGCCCGCGACTTCGTCCGCGTAGAATAGTTTTTTTTTTGGGGAACCATACTGCTTTACCTCAACTTATATAAACTTTGTACTTCACTTAACTAAAAATCACACTTAAATATAATATCATGTTAATTTATATCAAATCAATGGCTTGAAAAATAAGTTTCAAGTTTCTAGCTCCAAAAATAGCGATACTTCCATACAACTATTAATTCCGCCTTTCGACCACTCACAGCCCTTTTTTCGATTAAAAAAAATAGCCTATGTCCTTTCTCAGAGTCTAAAGATTGTCTGTGCCATATTTCATCAAAATCGGTTGAGAAGTTTAAGCGGGAAAGCGTAACAGATAGACTGAGTTACTTTCGAATTTATAATATTAGTAGGGATGAAATCGGTATTTGATATTCAGGTCATTTTGAAACAAATTAAAAGAAAACTAGACTTCATACTTTAATATGAAATCAACATTACAGCCATTGGGAGTCCACTGCTGGACATAGGCCTCCCAAAGAAAAGGGAAATTTAGCCCATAATTACCGCGCTGGATTAGCATGTAGGCAAGCCTTGTCCATCCCCACCTTGTGCATTTGAGCTACACTATCTTGGATGTATGTAACGCCAACTGTCGGTTTTGGTACCTTAGTAACCTCATACGAAACCTGGTACAGGGGAAGGTACCATTCGACTCAGCCGGTACCTCACGGCAATATGAAATACTTTTTAAATATTTTTTTAGTATTGTTGTCTTAAATTGTTTGCGTTTACCAAAAATAGACCTTTTATATTTTTTAATAATTTTTTTTAGTCGACTGCAGTTGCGGATTTTTTTTAATAAATAATAAATCTCGGTAAATCTCTTTTAATTTGACGATCAAGATCTAGCCGTTTTTTTTTTATTATTTATTCTAGTATGAGTTTGAACAAACAGTACATTTAAGATTCTAGAAATGTAAAACAACGAAAGAATAAAGTGTTTTTCGTAATATCTACTTGTTTTAATTTTAAATCCACTTTTCACATAGTATAACAATCTTTATATATAAAAGACTAATAGCTCTCCCCAGTTTCATTTGGTTTATGTTATTGTATAATCGTGAATAAGATTTTTTTTTTAATAATATGTAAAAAAAATAATGTTTTTAAAATAATGGGTCAAAGTAAAATAAAGTACGCTGTATTCAACCGTTCCGTAGGGAGCCGAACACGCGTCTGAGCCGCGCGGCATGGTACCTCGCAAAGATACACTCGCGAGTGGTAGTGGCAAGCGCGGCGGTGGGGCGAGGCCCACCTCCCCATTACCCGCCGCCGCGCGACTTGCTTGCACATTATAATGGTAGCAAGCCTTCGACAAATAATGTTATTATGAGTAAATCTTGAGAGATAGACATATACTGTCGTGGACTTTTTTTTATTATTAAAAAGTAATAATTCCTTCATACATAGTTTTTGAATAACTTATACCGTTTATGCAGCGCATGCGACGAAAGACCTCAAATGTGAATACTTTTCCCCGTTTTTGCAACATTTCTCACTGACGCTTCGCTCCTTTTGGTCTTAGCGTAATGTATATTATACCTAGCTGTGCCCGCGACTTTGTTCGCGTCAAATTGTGGCTTGAGGCAGCATATTTTCTTTCGAACTATGAACTTCTACGTGGCGCAAGCAACAAACATAAAACTTTCACTCGTTTTTACCACATTTATCACATTGATTAATACTCCGCTTCTTGAAGTCTTAGTGTGATGTAATGTAGCCTAAGTTACTTCTTATTACGTAAGAGATCTGTCAGTGAAAGTTCCTTCTAAATCGGTCTAGCCGTTCCACAGATTAACTGAAACAAATAGAAAAAAAGTTGTATAAATAAATATTTTGGTATGTGTACCGTATGTACATTCATATGCATGTACTAGAAAGCGATTACTTTAAGATATTGCCCGGAAGAACCTTCTAAGCTACGGCACCGATTTTAATCAATGCTAACTATCAACTAAAGACAGGACGCCTGTCGGTTCAACTAGTTAATGGGTAAAGATTTCGTGTCACAGTGTTTGTCCGGGATGAACTCTTCAACTACTGAACTAATTTGAAACAAACTTTGATCACCGTGTACAACTTGATCCCACTTGAGAGATAGAATATAATAATAGAATGGTTTGTATCTCTATAATCGCTATATTCTTTGTAATTGCAAATCATTCGTTATGTGACAGATGAAGCACGCAAGTATAATAATGAAGAAATGAGAGCACTTCGAAGTATGTATGGTGTGAGTTTGAGAGAAAGATTAAAGAATAGTGTGATTAGAGATCGATGTGGTGTAAAAGATGGTGTTGTGACAACAATAGAGAAATGAATGTTGAGATGGTTTGGACATGTTGGATGGAAGTAAAAGTCTCAAGATATACCTACGCAGAAATACCTACGCTAGACATCCGGTGGAACTTCAAAAACACTGAACTTGGCTTGTTAAAGCTGCCGGCGCCCTTAGCCGGCACCTCCCCAATATGATCATCATACCAGCCATTGGAAGTCCACTGTGGATATAAAGCACCCTCAGAAACGGGGATTCTTGCTGATAATCGTGGCTCTGGGCAAGCGTGTTGGCAATCGCAGAGCGTTGCTTCCGCGACTGCGATGCTGCAACCCATACCCGCCCTGTGCATTTAAGCTACACTGCTTCGGATGGATATACCGCCATCTGTTGGTTCTGGTACCTCAGACACCTCTTACGACACCTGTTTCAGTGGGAGGTACTATTCTACTCTGCCGGTACCCTAAATAATATATATATATATATATATATATATATATATACATTTGATTCAACTTAGCAGACGGCATCGCGGCACAGCGTTTTTAGCTGGGGCTGCACAGTAGTACAGTACCAACCGGAACCATTATATGGAGCAGTTATAACCTGTTTGAGGCGAGTTAGGACAGCTTGCCACGTCACTGTTGCACTGCGTAGAAACGGACTCCCTTATATATATAATATATATATAATAAAAACAATCAAACAAAACAACCCCAACTCTCAAATTATCTCAATTTAAATGACCCTTCAAAGTTGGTACTGGAGGAGGTACTATTCTACTCTGCCGGTACCTCACGGCATTATAATACCCTTCTTATTCACAAACTATTGCAAACACCCACACACATACACAAACACACGCATTTACTATTATTTTACTAACGTTAACCTTTTATTAGATTTTACTATTAATAATATCTCCTTTCTACACGCTTCATATTAGTTTTAGTTGTTTGTAAACGACTCCTTCAAAGTTGATTTTGGCCCACTTCAGATTTAATTGAAACTTTATACACACATCAAGAATCTGTGCCAATACAATATTTCGATAAGATTATCTCAACATCCTGACCAGGATCCTCAGGATGAAAGATATACCTATGTGTAAAAGCAAGATTGCGCATGCGTACCGTCTACGTAATTACTAGCTTAAGTACTCACCTAGTTAATATTATTTAACAAGTGAAATCAATACTAATAAAGTAAATAATTTTAAAGCTGAAGTTTGTTTGTTTGATTGTTTGTTTGAACGCACTAATCTCAGGAACCGCTGGTACAATTTAGAAAATTATTGCAGTGTTTGATAGTCCATATATCGAGGAATACTATATATATAATACTATGGTTATATAAATTCACGCTAGGACTAAAGATAAATGTCATTTACGCTCCAAACGCCTGCCACTTTTTATCCGCAAATCTGCTTTTCATCGTTTTGTGTTCGATATGCAGACAGGAACGAACTTTTGTCTGTATATAATCACTTATTTCGTGGACTCTCACCCTATAACAAATTTGTGCAACTTCATTCGGATATTATAACAGTTTGTGTGATTAGAGTCTCTTCTGTTAGCCGCAGATCCAATTTTATTAATTTTGTTATGTATAGATTTTGATTGTGTGAGTGTGATTAACAAAGAAAATAAGCTTCTCCAAGTACTAATTATGCGGAGACGAATTCGCGGGTATCAGCCATATAAATTTTACGTTAAAAAACTAAAAAAAAGATTTTAAAATACATCAAACTAAAAAGTAAAAATATTGTTAATATCTATCTACTATCTACTAGAATTTTGAAAAAAGCGTGCGATGCGTTGTGTTATATTTTTCATAGAACTGGCAACCCGTGATTTTTTCATAATACTACTACATAATTCATAGTACTACCTACTTTTTGTTCAAGTAGTTTTTTTAAATTATAATTAAGTCAGAATTAAGCAAGCAGACCGTCTATGAAAAGGTGATTGTACGATATGGTTTCCGTATCGATATGCTATCGACATACCTCAGTGTCTCAAGTCGAAAGTTTTCTACCAATGTGAGTTACCAGCGATCACTTATTGCAGCGAAACGTGTTCTCTAACAATAAACCTTATTAGCCAACTAAAAATAGCCCAACAATCTATGGAGAGGTCAATGATCGGAGTGTCTTTGCGCGATCGAATCCGGTATGAGAAGATTCGTAAAAGAACTCAAGTTACCGACTTAGCCCGGCGGATTAGCAAGTTGAAGTGGCAGTGGGCAGTGCACTTAGCACGTAGAACCAATGGCCGTAAAGGCAAACGCAGCGTACGACGTCCCACAAGGTAGACAGACGATCTGATTAAAACCGCAGGATCGCACTAGACGCTGGCTACATACGATCGTTCCTATTGGTAATCACTTGGAGAGTCAGTCCAGCAGTGGACATCTAGCGGCTGATGTGATTGATATGCTATAGACAGTGTACATCATCAAATCATACTATTTTAATTCGGAAATTTGAAAAGTACTTAGTATTAAGTAATTTTGTATTAAATTAATTGCACTGATGACCCCGCGGGATCATAAAGGTCATTTAACATATTAATTAAGCCTTCCTTATACTAGTCTGCCGGCATCAGACGGGTCCTAAAACTAAGATTAATGCAACCTGCAATACATGAATCTCCAGAAAGGAATCTGCAAGTAAAACGGGTAGTGATAAATTTTGTTTTTATTTATTGAACTTTATTGCACACAATATGACAAAATGTACAAATGGCGGACTTAATGCCAGTTAGCATTATCTCTCAGTCTCTATATTAACAGCGCGAGCGGTTTCATCCGCGTTTAGTTGTAAAACAAACCGAGCGTCATTATATACACTGTTTTTTGTCTTAGCGTGGTGTTATACAGCCTGGCTGACAGAAAATGGCGGAAAGCTATAACATGTTTCAGCCCGGAATTCACCAGTAGGTAATTAGAAAAAGACTGCATTTTATTGTAGATCTGTATGCGTTCTAAATATCCTTACTATGTATATTGTAAATGCGAAAGTAACTCTCTCTGTCTGTCTGTTACGCTTTCCCGCTTAAACCTCTCAACCGATTTTGATGAAATTTGGTACAGACAATCTTTAGACCCTGAGAAAGGACATATGCTATTGTTAAATTCGAAATAAGGGTTATAAGGGGTCGTAAAAGGGGATGAAAAGTTGTATGGAAGTATCGCTATTTTTAGAGCTAGAAACTTGAAACTTATTTTTCAGTCTATTCATTCGATATAAATAAACATGACATTCAAAGTTTATCTTAGTTAAGGTAAAGAGGTGTGGTACCCAAAATCTATTCCACGCGGTCGAAGTCGCGGGCACAGTTAGTTGTATAAAAATTGTTCTATAAACCTTTTTTAAATGTGACCTTTTGCTGAATTACTAGGAACTTCTACTGGCTGGGCACTTGTTGATAATTCGACTATACGACACTGAAATAATTTTTCAAATCGGACCAGCGGTTCCTGTGCTTAGGTAGTTTAAACAAACATACAAGCAAACTTTATAATATTTGTATATATAAAATTCTCCTGTTACAGTGTTGATTACCGTACTCCTTCGAAACGGCTGGACCGATTCTTATGAAATTTATCTGTTTTTCATGCCCTAGTAAAATATATCTAACATTTTGTTTTGAAAATCTGTCGGTTCTGGTACCTTAGTAGCCTCTTACAGTACCTGGTACAAAGAGAGGTACTATTCTATTCTGCCGGTACCTCACGGCCAAAGCGGAGAGCTGGTTTATAACAATTATTTGTTATCAAGTACTTTTGCTTTCCAAACAGCCATGTCGTAGCGAGAGAGTACCTTCATGACCTACTTCGATTAACGGAATGAGGTCTTATCGATCGAGTGAAGAGCGTAATTCTAGTTGGTTTATCATAAAACCAGCGGACGCCCTGACTTTTCTCAGCTTGAACTACTGTCTTAATCAGAGTAACTTAACATACCAATGTTGGGTATGGCCGCAGAAGCACGCGAGTAGAATAAATGCTGTCGAAATGAGAGCACTTCGAAGTATGTATGGTGTGAGTTTGAGAGATAGATTAAAGAATAGTGTGATAAGAGATCGATGTGGTGTAAAAGATGATTTTGTGACCATAATAGAGAAAGGAATGTTTGGACATGTAAAAGGATGGATGAAAGTAGAATAACTGCACAAATATATAGAGCGGAAGTGAATGGAAGAGTTGGTATAGGACGACCGAGGCGATCATATAATAACCAGGTAGAAGAATTGTTGAAGAAAGGCCAAGTCAGAATTACCGAGAATAAACGAGCGTGTATGAAAGGACTAATGCGAGTAAAGGAAGCGAGGGCGGTATACTAAGATCGTAGCAAGTGGAGTTCCATAATCACTGCCTATCCCGGTGTATGTGTTTATTTATAAAATTTAACATATAGTCATTAATTTTTTTTATTTATGAACTTTTTTGCATAAAATATGACAAAATGTACATATGGCGGACTTAATGCCAGTTGGCATTATCTCCCAGTTAACTATTACACAAAACAGAAAATAATATATATATAATGGTGCAGACAATACATGTATAAAATATATAAACGTAACAATACATAAGATTTGTACAAATAAACGTCTATACGATATATAGATATACGATATACTTATAGATAAGAAAATTAACGTATGTACTTCACCTACATACATCTGAAATAGGGTTATAAAGATAGAAAAGCAGCATCAGTAAAGAGAGTACGGAGAAAGCGTTTTTTCATCTAGGTATTTTTTTTATTCCTCGAGTGATACTATTGGTGTTTTGTTAAGGATCCTTAATTTTTTAAATATAATATAGCCTGTGTTCGGTTTTTTCCATTTAGTAGTTTTGGAGCCTATTTAACTCAAACAGACAAACCTACAAACAATATAATTTATCTTCTTTATTAAATTAATATAGATAACGTCAGTGATTCTTCAAAACCGCGTATGTAGCATTAGTAGATAAGATTCAAATTTCACCTTTTCTCATTGAAATACAAACTTTGTTGACAACTCTTACTTACGTGGTATTATGATTATTATTATAATTGCAGCCATTGAAAGTCCACTGCTGGACATAGGCCTCCCCAAGAAAGGAGGAATTTGCCCGTAATAAAGAGTAAAATAGTACCTCCTACTGCACCAGGTGTCGTATGAGGCAACTAAGGTACCAGAAACGACAGATAGCGGTATATCCATCCGGAACAGTACAGCTCAAATGCACAGGGCGGGGATGAGCAGCAGCATCCCCATCGCGAAAGCTACGCTCTGTGATTACCAACACACTTGCCCAGCGTGGTAATTATGGGCAAAAACCTCCTTTCTTAGAGAGGCCAATGTCCAATGTGGACTTTCAATGGCTGATATGAAGAATAATCGCCGGCTTCATCTATAAATCCGTATTTATCAAATACATAAAATTCTCGTGTTAGTTACTATACCTCTCCGAAACGGCTTGATAGATTCTTATGAAATTTTACATGTATAGTATTCTGTAGGTCTGAGAATTTTGACTGACTAACGTTAACAGATAATGAAATAAGATATATTACCATTAAACTAAATTTAAGAAAAAGGTTTTAGCATTGAAATAGCTAAACGCAGTCATTCCCTATTTTATAGGTGACATCGTATTTTTAATACAATATATATACCTAGTTCTTCGTAGTTACACCATTGTTGAGGTTTACCATGGGCAACACCCACGTTTTATCTAGACCAAAACAATATGGCCTAGATAGTCGTCCTATATGGGCTCGTGTGCAGTTTGACCTGCCGAGGCGAGGAGCGACCGATGCCCTAGTGCCCTAGTTCGAGGAGAGGTCTTTGCGCATGTGCAGTCCATCTCTGAATGGATCTCGGCTGTACGCTGCACGGCTACACCTTTCTGGGGCTGTGCATGCGGATTTTGCAACATTTTCAGGAGATTTTGGACTTTTAAAATTCAACCACAGTTTCTTGGTTAATTTTTCTAAATGTACATTTCGGCTGTCCTCTATCTATAGTGCTGGTTTGTGAGATATGTAATTTAAAGAAATTTATTATTTTTAAGAATTCGTTGTATTCACATTCATAGTAATTAGAAAATCAGTTTTTGTTAAATTTTCTTGATGTCATTTTATTGCACTTTTGTAAGAATTATAAGTAAAGGAGATAATACATTTCTTATGGCAACACTCCCCGCTTTTGTTGTCCCAGAAAGAAAAATGGCCGACTCACGTAACGTCAAAACTTCAGAGGCGACTGCTTACGCAGAAAACGTGTGAAAATTCTTAGAAAAACGAAGCAAAAAGTGATTTTTTGGTGGCTGTGACGTGTTAAAGTGGTTGTAGTGAATTGGCATTCGTGATTTCGATCTCAACTATACATGGTGAACCAGAGAACGGTCCCGATTTTCTTAACGTTGGATAAATGCACAGTACGTATTTCTATTCGTATTTAGAACTCTATCAACGATAAAATTATCTGTAATAACCACAACACAGCCTTCCTTGCTACTATTGAAGGCATTAGTCATTATTTTATCACCAAAAGCCTAGGCCTTGTAAAAGATAAATCAGTATTTTGAAGGTAAAACTCGCTGGAAACCTTGTAATCTTTCCTGCAATCGTCGGTTTTCAGCCTTGATGTGTCGTTATTAAGACGTTTGTGAGCAATTAAAGCTCAATAACATGTTAAATCGTCCGATTTCTCGGTGACCGCGCGGGTTCCGTCACACACCACAAATAGAATTATGTTATTCACTACCATTATTATCGCCAAGTGGTGGATGAAAATCGCATCGTAATCGCTTTTTTATCAATGTAAAACCTAACTTGTTTTACACAGGATGTGGGACACCTATTAATAGCAATTTGCGCGCGAATTTTTTTTTATAATAAAACCGCTATTGTTTTGTTTAAAACCAGTCTATCAATAATAAAAACGGGTCAAGATTGTTTTTACGTTTGTTTGTACTGACTTGCTATAAACAGACTTAAGAGGTAATTTGATGTATCTACTTTAGTCTCTATAAGGTTAGACATTCTGACCTACTCTTCAGTAGAGTAAATTTGATGGAAACTGTATAAATAAATGTGTATATCTTATCAAAATACATTCACAACTTAGTTCCTTATTTGAAATTCATGGATATTTGATTCTTAATCGAGACCCTTAGATTTATTAAATTAAAGAAAAACTTTTGCTTTTTTATAACAACCCTTTGCCAGTGCAAGTTTGGTCAAAATCAGTTTAGCTGTTTTGGAGATTAGCTAGATAACAGATAAGACTGATTAAAGATTGAAAATAGAATGTTTATTTATTGTCATGTATATATCCTTTAATGTGCAATGAATATATATAGTTTTTATTTTTAGATAATAAATATGTACTTTAATAAAAATATAATAAATAATAGGTTGAAAAATGATATTTATTTTAATTGAACAATATTTACAATTGTCTAATTTAGGACAAATACAAATATTTTTCCTGTCTGCGTGTGGAATTCATGACCCTTATTGCACAAGGTAGGATCTCTGCCATCGGGCCCACGAAATAGTAAATTCACACAATATCTCAGGCAGTGACATAATGCGGAGAAATTATCAAATGTATTTAATGTAAAGGCCCCGCCTAACCTACCAATAATAATAACTCTGTAAATGTTTAACTGAGCTGATATAATTATCATTAACTTCGCCTAATTACTTTATAAGATATCCATTATAATTATAAGCAAAATCTGATTTGAATATGGTCTCAGCCAGGAGTTAGTGAGACGTATATTAGTAATGCAGCCGTGTAGTGTCATTGATGACCTCAGATGTTGAACAAGTAATATGTTATTTTAGATTCAGTATTCATGTTTAATTTTTTTTTATACCTCCTTTGTGACTGTTACAGTATTTCTTAGAGATATGAATTTAAATATCAATCAAAAAGTTGGTGTTGTATATGCTGTCTCACGGTTGTATTACTGGGTTAAAACATTGTAATTTATAGCTATTATGAAATATATAAAATGCAATGTACTCATGAAAAGTATTAAGTTTGTTTTAGATAAATTTAAAATTATTAGAAAAAAGTGTCTGTTCTTGACTTAATATTTGACAGATAAAACATTAAAAATAGTTTGTAAAAGAAAATCAGATTGATTAGTGTGAAATTGCTGCAGTAATTATACAGTTTGATGTTGTTTATCATAACATTGGGGATAAAAAAAGACATGGGCTACTTTCCGAAACAATGATCTATATCACTTTTTCGGAGCCATGTTTATTTTATCATACAAATTCAACAAACAAGCATACTGTCTGCATGATAGTAAGGGTCACCGCAGCCTATACGCTCTCGTAATATCACAGGGATATTACCAGCGCATTGCGAACCTTGTGACTTAAATATATTATTCATGCATTTCACTGCGTTTCTGACCCTTCAAACCAGAACACAGCAATGTGAATTCTGTTATTTGATGGTATAAATAGATCTTTGTATGTGGTCTACCTCATGTAAACTACTAACTAACCTAACGAGCGTGTATGACAGGACTAATGCGGGTAAGGCAATTAAAGGAGGTATGCCAAGATTGAAAAAGTGGAGATCTTTAGTCTCTGTATACCCCGATGGGACACAGGAGTGATTTATGTATACATACATATAACAGTATTCAAAAAATGTTTTTTTTTTATAATAAGTCGACAAACAAGCATTCTGTCCACTTAATAGGAATCACCAGAAAGATATCACCAGCTCGTCATTAACTTTGTGACAGCAACACTTTGTGAACACTGCTGTTTCGCTTTAGAAATAGGTGAGAGGCAGTGAGATTACTCGGTAATGTGACATTATACCTTCCAGTCACAAGGTTAACGACAAGCTGGTGATATCTTTCTGATAAAACAAAGACTATCGTGGGCGACCTTTGTGTAAATAACACAAATACTTTAGACTTATCTCGGAGTCCTCAACTCAATTCATCTCAACATATGAGACGTCGTCTGAATTATTATTTTTGACATAATTTTCAATAATAAATTATAAATAGTTTTTGTCATCATTTTACGTTGGTTTTATACAATACTAGCAATGCCCGCGACTTCGTCCGCGTAGAATAGTGACTTTTAGGATATATTTATTTAAATTAAAAGAAATCCCGAATTATTTGAAAATAAAATATTGCCTGTAGCCTTCCTCGATAAATGGACTATCTAAGACTGAAAGAATTTTCAAATCGATTCAGCGGTTCCTCAGGTGAGCCCGTTCAAACAAACAAACTTTTCAGCATTATAATATTAAGATAGATAATAATAATAAAAATAATTTATTCTAACTTACAAAAGGTTGCACATTAAACACACACCAATCGAATTAACCTATTTGTAAGAATCTGGTGCCTAAATTGAATGGCCTGATGGCACAGACGGTAGTGATCCTGTCTTGTGCGGCAAAGGTCGTGGGTTCGATCCTCATATGATGATATTTAAGTGTTAAATATACGTATTTAAGTAGTATAATTTGCTGCCTCTGTTGTCTGATGTCCGTAACACAAGTGCTTTAAGCGACTTATCACGGAATGAGGGCAATGTAATAATAATAATAATTCCCACAACATCTCATACGAGTACATTGACCTGACTCCGTGGTAAGTCGCTTAAAGCACTTGTGTTACGGACGCCAGACAACAGAGGAAACACAAATATACTACTTAAATACATATATTTTACACCCATACACAGAGCAAACACAAATATCATCATATAAATATTTGCTCTGGGTGGGAATCGAACCCACGACCCCTGGTGCACAAGACAGGATCACTACCATCTGCGCCATCGGGCCCGTCAATTTAGGCACCAGATTCTTACAAATAGGTTAATTCGATCGGTGTGTGTATATATGTTTGATGTGCAACCTTTTGTAAGTCAGAATAAATTATTTTTATTATTATATATATCTCTAATGTCTAAGTTATGAGAATTTTTCCTTATTTCTCTCATTAGTCCTTCCATACACGATCGTTTTATCTTGCTACTTCTAACCTGGTCCTTATTTAATAGCTCTTATACCTGGTTAATGTATGTTCGCCTAGATCGTCCTATGCCAATACTTCATCTACTTCTGCTCTATATATCCGTGCAGTAATTCTTCTTTCTTTCACTTTCATCCCCCCTCTGTATTTAGTAAACATACATGGTATAACATACATATCTGTAAGGTACCGTCATAACTGAGATACTGAAAACGACGGAAGTTGGCGGTATATCCATTGTGTTATTGACTCATCCAAATTGTGTTACGGACATCAGGCAACAGAGGAATCTCAAGTATACTACTTACATACAAATATTTAACACCCAGACACAGAATAAACACAAATATCAACATATAAATATTTGTCCTGGGTAGGGATAAAACCAACGACCTTTAGCGCACAAGACAGGATCACTACCATCTGCGCCATCGGGGCCTATCAAAAGTAAAGGTCGCGATGTGGAGGTCCATAGTCTCTGTCTACCGTTGACTAAATAACCGGTTGTATGCGTATGCGTATTAGTCATGGAAGACAAAGATCGCGTGAAAGCACTGAATATTCGTCATGAGAAAACATGTGCTTACTCATTTTATGTTGTTTTTTAGCAAAGCGTGAGATGCGCAACAGACAGACTTGTTTAATCATTGTGCGAGAGCGCGGGGGTCCCCGCGCCCCACGCATACGAGAGCGCAGCGGGGATGCTGCTGCCCAACCCCGCCCTGGCCATTTGTGCTGCACTGTTTCGGATGGATATACCGCCATCTGTCGGTTCTGGTACCTTAGTAGCGTCTTACGACACCTGGTGCAGTGGGAGTTACTATTCTACTCTGCGGGTACCTCGCGGCAATTATATCTGTAATCATTATCATCATACCAACCATTGGATGTCCACTGCTGAACATAGGCCTCCCCAAGAAAGGGTAATTTGCCCGTAATTGCCGCGCTGAACAAACGTGTTGCCAATTGCAGAGCGCAGGTTTCGCGACGGGGATGCTGCTGCCCATTCCAACCCTATGCATTTGAGCTACACTGTCTCGAATGGATATACCGCCATTCTGGTACTTCAGACGCCTCTTACGGCACTTCGTATAATGGGCGGTATTATTCTACTCTGCCGGTACCTCACGGCAATTACATCTGTAATACTAATACTTTATGTTCCTTATATCGGAGATCAGATCAGTGTTGTGAGAAAATTGCCATCTGGCATTAAGTCCGCCATTTGTACATTTTGTAACATTTTGTGCAATAAAGTTAAATAAATAAATAAAATAAACTGGCGATTATCTATGGATGGTTCTGGAATGTAGAGAATACAAAAAAATTGCTAAAGAGGATAGTTGACTGAGCCTAGCTTGCACTACTGTGGTCTGTATTCGCTCGAGATTGTAGAGTGCCCGTGAAAGGGCGACGGAGATAGTTAGAAGAATGGAAGTTATGGTACCGGGTGGATCGTTGAGGGCGTGTCGCTCGGTCTGCGGTGACGGACAGAGTCTTCTTTCCCGGAGAAAGGTGAGAGTCGGTGAAATTACTGGTTTATACACTCCGGTCACAAATTTGGAGTCTTGTCAAATTTGGCTGCGATAACGCTTTCTCCATTACGCGGACCGTGTGTGTTTGGAGAGGGCAATGCTCGGAGTCTGCGCGATCGAATCAGGAATGTGGAGATTCGTAACAAAACCAAAGTTACCGATATTGCCCGGTGGATTTGTAAGTTGAAGTGGCATTGGGTAACGCATTTGGTACGCAGAATGATCGATGGAGTCGTAAGGTTCTGGAATGCAGGCCGCGTACCTGCGAGCGCATCGTCGGAAGTCCTGCAAGATTGACAGACGATCTGACTGAAACCGCAGGATCGCGCTAGACACAAGCCGCATACAACCGGTCCTATTGGAGATTACTTTGTGAGGCCTGTGTCCAGCAGTGGACGTCTTGTGGCTAATATGATGATGAAGATGATTTGTGTTAACGATTTTAGTAGTATATTTAGATGGATGTATAAGTAAAACAATAACATCAGTGTCGTCGCGTGGGTTACATTTTTCCGAGACTGGTGACCATTGTTCGAGGCAGGTCATTAACGTTCGACGACTGTCATGGCTGCGTCAACTCATTCTCGCTGGTTGCCAAGTGTTGCCACAATTCTTACCTTGCATGGATTTCCACGAATGTTGATTATTAATGTATTAGTCAGTTTTATTTGATGCTAGTTGTTTGCCAGTCAGTACTCCTTTTTTTCCTGGGTTGAAATGGCTCGTGTATTTTATTCCATACTAATATTTTGAAGGATACAAAGTTGGTTAGCAAAACGTGTTCTTTCGTCAATAAAAGATTTCATCATCATTATCATCATGATACCAGCCATTAGAAGTCCACTCACTGCTGGACATAAGCCTCTTCAAAAAAAGAGGTATTTTGCACATAATTGCCGCGCTGGGCGAGTGTGTTGCCAAGCGAGGCGAAGCAAAGAGGCGACTAAGGTACCGGAACCGACAGATGGCGGTAGATCCATCCGGTCGGCACAACTAAAATACTACAGGGTAGGGAGGAGCAGCAGCACCCTCGTTGCGAAGTTGAGCTCTGCACCCACCAAAACAGATGAATTGATCGGGTAGTTTTTCTATCGTATCATCATGTTAGGTTAGTACAGTCATCTACAACTGAACAGAAGGCATTACTCTCTGTAAGATATTTGATTCTAGGTTGGATCGTGGGTACGAGATTTTCTAGACTGAAAAGTTTTAGTTAATCCATATATTTAAATAGTCTACCCGCGCAAAGCCGTGACGGGCTTCTCATCATCATCATTATCATTATGATTATCATATCAGCCATTAGACTGTGTCCACTGCGGGACATAGGCCTCCCCGAGAAAGGGGGTAATTTGCCCATTTAGCGCTAGGCAAGCGCGTTTCGTGACTGGAATGCTGCTGCCCATCCTCGCCCTGCACATTGGAGTTACACTGTATCCATCCATCTGTCGGTTCTGGTACCTTAGTCTCTTACGACGCCTGCTACAGGGGCCTCCAGTGGAATAAAAAAAAACAAAAGTGGCACTGCCATATAGCGAGTTTTACTCTGTGCACATTATTGAAGACGACCTCATGGAAAGATGTTTGTGTTGCATGTGTCTGAAGCCAATCTGCAGACTTCTGGAGAATTCTTCCGGAAATCTTACTGGCATCACTAGGTTCCGCAATTTGAGAGGCGGCCCTTCGAATCCGCCCACCTAGCAGCTTCTTCCCCCGCCACTCGGAGGATGACTCAGATCCAGGCACGGATAGCACCCACGCCCCAATGATGGTCGTTTCATCAGCTCCCACTCGGTCTTAATCATCTCTAGGACGCACTGCAGCTGTGCAGATAGTGGGGAATGGCGTGCGCGTGCGCACATGTGCAGATCTGTTTAGTTCGTATTTTGTCTTGTGCTGTGATATTCCAGAGGTACGTTATATTTGTGTTAGGTAAAGGAAAGTTCTTGACTTATTTTTCGACTGAAGTTTGTAGACGGCTTGCTTCGCGTAGACGATTTAAATTGTGTAGCTGTGGGGTGCCGCTACTGTAGGGTGGGGCTGTGGGGTGGGGCTACTCAGCCGGTACCTCAAGGCGTATTATTATTATTTCTTTGTAACTTAAATTTCTCAAAACGCTGAGGGTGTTTCTGTGTTTAACTAAAATTCACAGGCTTCGGCCACGTGAACTTCAGGATTATGTTGGGGGGATGGAGTATCATCTTGCAAGAACTTTCGGACAATACGGCAGGTGTTAAGAATTGCCGCTTTCTGTATAGTGATGTAAATGCTTTTAGGTTAGTCAAGGGTTCGTAAGGCAGGTGCTCAGGAATGACATTATTATTATTATTTTAAACGACACACTCTGTGCCCCAATTTCTGACGTCGTTGTTTGGTTGCAGATGTGAGCCGCGTGGCATGTGGGTCTCGGGCGCGGGGCCGGGCTGGTGGTGCGGCGCGCTGGCGGCGGCCGCGCTGCTGCTGGCGCTGGTGCTGCGCCGGCGCTGTCGCGGCAAGAGGCCCGCGAGACCCGCCGCGCAGGTACCCCTCCAACCTTCCTCCTCACATACTATAAAACAGTCACTTTCCGCTGCCTGTCGCTATGTATGCTTGGATCAATAAAACAACGTAAAGGATTGTGATGCCGTTTGTATAATCAATAGAACCCGTTTAAGACGATCACGCTTAATACGATTTCTCGTATAATACGCAACTTTACGCCAGTCCCTACAATTTAAGACATATTATTTTCATAACGCCTAATACGATTCATCAACCCGTTTAATACGCCTGATCACAGCTGAAATAACGTTATTAACGTCGTGTTGGAAGAAAAAGAACCTGAGATACTGCGGAGTTTTCCTGGTTTTTCTTCCATTGACGACAATGTAGCACCCTACGAAATTCTTTCGAACATTAGGTGATAATGATGAAGGCGAAGATGAGTCAACTCCGGTTTTGTCAAACGCCCAGGCATTATCATTTGTTAATGATTTAAGACGTTATGTAGCTTCTTTGGATCAAAGCGAACAGGCACTGCAAATTTAAATTAAGTTAAAAATCTCTTAATTGCTAATGCATCAAAATCTTTCAGTCAAACCAAAATAGGTGATTATTTTAAATAATATAATTATGCACAATTCATAAATATATAGTTTAATACCTATCCGACGTACCAGAATTACAACAAAATACATAATAGTATGTAGTACGTGTTAATTTCCCTATACCGCATGATACGCTTTCTCGTTTAAGACGCGTTTTTGGTAGGGTCCCTGAAAAATCGTTTTAATCGGGTTGTACTGTTGCATTATGTTGTAGAAAAACACTAATAATTTTAGAAATTTCTAATGTTAAGTCATGAATTAACACATTTTTTTGCCAATACATTGAAAACGCTGGCTACACTACTAAAGTATGCATGTAGTACACCTTACAAAGGTCTACAAAAATGTCTGTGATATTGACAATTATAAATGCATTTAAAAAACAATTCCTTCGTTATAACTTAATCATTTGAAACGCTATTTTTGATTAAGTTTAAGCTGTTTTTAATAATTTTCATTGTAATTGTATCCTCTTTGACCTAAAACTATTAACAATAGAGAGAAATAAATAAATACGAAAAAAAATGCGCTTATTGAATTTCTGACCGTCGTATTATTATTACATATATACAAATCTGTTAGGGATGACCCGCAATGACTATTTCTCATCCTTATTGCACCCATGCGAAGTCGAGCCGTATTGCTAGTACAGCAATTAGCAACCATGGAACACCTCGGGTTACTTTTCACTACATAGTATAATACAAAGTCGCTATCCGCTGTCTGTCCGTATGTAGTATCTTTGAATATACGCAACGGATTTTGATGCGGAATTTATAAATATTTTTTCAAAGCTTTAAACTAGTTTGATTTTGTTATTAATTTGTGATTACTTTTGCTATTAGGATTTTTTTTATATATTGAATAAAAGAGAAATTTTATTTTCTACTTCTGTATAGTGATATGCGATATGACATTGGTGATGACATTGTCACTTTTGCAAAAAATGCAATAATGAGTTAAGTATGAAATAATTGTCCTTAAGCACCCGTTTACTTGGAGCGATAACTGTATTTATATAATAATAATTTAATTTAATAATTAAAATAATATAAATATTAAAATTAACAATTATTGCATACTTAACTTATTGAATTTTTTTGAAAAAGTGTCAGTGTTGCACTGGGGTCCGATATATATATATATATATATATATATATATATAAATGTGATTAATATTGGTCTGTTTTTCCCTTCTGGGCTTTTAAGTTTCATTACTGAAAATCACTGTAAGTGAAAAAAAAATTGAATCTATATATAAACCTCCAATGACATTACATAAGTGTATATACTTGTATATACTTAACCCGGCCCCCGCAATGTCCTTTTCATTATCATCTATTTACAGCGCTTAATCTACATATAAATAAAGTATATATACGTAAATATTGTTTTGGTGTTGTTGCACTCGCGCGTGGTTGTGTGTGCGCGTGTGGGCGAGCGCTCATATTTATGTATGTGTGTGATGCGCGCGTGCGCATGTCTGTGTGGGTTAATTCGATGTTAATCTGAAAAAAGGAAAATAAACTGATTAAATATATAAACGGTAACAATTGTAAATATTTTCCTTCTACTCGATTTGTCGTTGCTTATTTATATATATTTATTAGTTTCTCACGTGTTACTTGGTGTCAACTCAACTGAACTTAATAAAATTTTGCATATTGTAGGGGGTAAAGAATATTAATAGGATTTGGACCTAGAAATATGGAACCGTGTGCGCCAAGTTGCAGGCAAAAGCTATTTTTCAATATTTGTGTGTGTATTGTATATTATCTGATGTATGAGAAATTTTCACAAACATGCCTTTCGCAATTTGTGGCTGGTTCAATATTTCCTAGTAGGCAAGTTCATAAAAGCGTAAGTCTGGAGCTAAAGGTAACTTCCAGCCTTGACCGCGAGCCTTGTTTGTGGTCAGCAACTAAATATGGTTACAGGTGCACATAGTCCGGTGGGAGCAGCCCCTGAACCCGCGCCGGCCGGCGCCCTGTCCCCCGCGCCCCGCGCCCGCGCCCCTCGCCGCAATACACCCGCCCGCGCCCCGCACCGCCCTGGCGACCCTCGCCGGCGCCCCCGCAGACGACAACACGCCACCACAGATAATCATAGTCAAAAACACATCGCAAACTATACCGCAAACTACGACAGTCCCTACACCCTCGGCAAATACTTCCACTCAGGCTCAACCGTCCACCTCGTCGGAATTCAAGGGGATACCCAAGTTGCCTCTACCCGAACAGTGGTTACATAAAAGGCTCGATTGCAGGTACTCGTCAAATATACCGCGTCCGTTGGCACAGATATTCAGCACCGAATTGGGCGTGGAACTATCCCAGGAGTCCCGCGTGAAGAAGTTCAGCGCTACTCGCTCGCCGTCGTTGGAGAAGGACGACAAGTCGCCGTTCCTGGGCAGCGCCAAGTCCTCGGAAGTATTCGGCTTTGAGTTGGACGTGGTCAACAAACTGGCGAGCGAGGAAGATATGAGTGAGATGACGTCCCCCAAAGACGGAGGGGAGAAAGGGCAGGAGTCTCCGGGTAACCTGAGGAGGTTCAGGTCGGTTAGCACGAGGCTCAACATGTGTAGCGTAAACGAGAATCCTCATTTTGAAGGGGCTGCCCAAGAAAGGCTTGAAATGCAGAATTCTCCAAGGATCCTCGAGTGCAGTTCGGCTAAAGAAAAATCCTCCGCTAGCAAGTTTGACTTCTCTCCAAAACTCCTGGCTGAAAGTATGAGCTCGCCCCGATTCTTCACTCCTCCAGAAACAGTGTCCCCCGCCTTCTTTGCTGAACCTTCTCCTAGGTCTGTTTACTATGACAGCGTTAGGTCCCCTAAATTCTTTCCCGAAACCCCCCGAGATTCCGAAGTGCCCCAATCCCCTAGGACGTTGGGAGACAATTTGAATAGAAGCAACGGTTTTGAAAAACCCAGTTCCCCTAGAGTACTGAGTGCTAAACCAAGTCCAAAAGTCCATAGTTGTAATAAGGAGAATTATTTCACTTTCGATCAAATCACATTGGCTGAAGACACGACGCGAGCGTCTCCGAAGCCAAAGAAGTATGGCGGAAGGAATTCAATAGAAAGAGAACGATTTACGCCCCCTGCCGATAAAGAAGTTAAGAAGTACAGACGACATAATAGTTGCGATACGAACTATAAAAATGTCGAATTGAACATAACAAAATGCGACGACAATAAAGCGACAGAGAGAACGGACGTCATCGACAAAGACGTCGTGGACTACTGTGCCAAATTGGACTCTCTGCAAATCGACACAAGGTCGGAAGACAAGAACGAGCTGACGCCGACGCATTCGAACTCGGCGCAAGCGAGACGACAGAGGCTGAAGTCGATATCTTTGGACTCTGATAATGCTAAAATAATAGAACAGAATCTAGGACTGCCCATCGCCAAGCAGATGAAGGATCAGATGAACGAAGCGTATAAAAACCAAGACGTGAGCACGTCTTGCGAGAGTATGGAGAGGAGAGACCCTAAAACACCTCCGAGGGATCGACCTCTATTCCAGTTTGAAGAAGAACAGAAAGATAAGAATGCCGAAGAAGAAGAACCCAAATCACCAGATGTGAAACAGAAGAAGTGTTTGCGGCAAAGTTCGGACACGCAGTCATTCATAGACATGCCCAGGTTTTCGCCAAAGGAATTCGAAATTACGGTGACGTCAGAAGAAGGCGCCACCATGCCGGCTGAGACACAAATTAAACGCAGAGGGAAGAACTTGAGGAATTTAACGATCGATTTAACAAAGCGAGACAGTGATCTGGAGAAAGAGCTGTTGGAATTTGAGAAGCTGTACACAGATGCAGAAGAGAAGAAAGTCAAGACGCCGACCTTGAAAGTTAAGGCTACGTCGCTGGATTCCTCTGAGTCTGTCAACTTGTCTTTGCCTCAGAAGAAGACGTTGGATGTTCCACAAAACTCTGTATCGGTCCCGAACACGCCTAAGAGGCAGTTAAAAAGAGTCTTAGCGCAGAAGAACGTAAAGCCAGACTTTTCCGGTGGGAAAATCGGTTTCAACTCCTTACAATCAACCGCGGAACAGCGCCGTTTGTATATGAAGGGGCAAGACAGTGGGATATTCTTGAGGGAGAACCACGCGACCCTCATGTTATATCAACCGGGTCCTTCTCGATCGGGATCTAGAACGATGGGATCGTTCGAGGAGAACGTTGCAGATTCGGAAAAAACCCCAGAAATTAACATTTTGGAGGCCGACAATAGATATCATATGGATACCGGCCAGTCTCTCGGTTCAAATTTGTTGAATTACAAACAGAATTTGAGCGTGTCCAGCACGAATTTGAAGACGCTCCCGGAGGGCGTGCCCAGCGACGACTTCGAGCCCAGCGCCGAGGACGAGAAGTTGGCCAAGAAGTTGCATCGCCGGAACTCCAACCAGAGTCTCATGCTCAGCACGCACAGCCTGCAGTCCTCTAACGGCTCGCTGAGCAGCGCGGCCGCGTCCTGCCACAGCCTGGCGCCTGTGCGGAATAGCATCTCGAATTTCAGCCTCAACTCCGAGAACAGGCAAAAGAAGTTCTCTCTGGAACGCCGGGATTCGAACACCTCTTTGATTAACACGGAGCATCTGACGCCGACCACCAGGGTCGTGTGTTCCTCGAACACGAACCTTTCGGGGGAGGTGACGAAAAATTGTTTGCTGCAGCGGCGAGGATCCAATAACAGCCTCACGTTGAACATTCACTCCTCGAACACGCTGAGTCGGCATTCTAGCAACAGTTCTCTAAACAAGGAGTTGAAGCTTGGCCAGAAGAAGGGATTGCTGGAGCGAAGGAGTTCGAACACCTCTCTAACCTTGAACATAAACACTTCCAACCCCCAACTGTCCGTAAATAGAGGTCTGAGCATCTCAAATTACAATTTGAACGGATCCACTTGTAATTTAAGCAGGTATAATAGCAACTATAGTATAGACAATCCTCCCGGTGAGCCGAGGAAGGGAATCCTCGAGCGGAGGAGTTCGAACACATCCCTGACCCTCAACATCCAACCGCAAGAGCCCAGAGATATAGAAATAGACGAGAGCCTCATAGAGCCGAAATTAAAAGATTTACCACACAGAGACAAGCACAGAAAATCTCTCAGCACCGAGAATCTGATACCAAAGTCTTACAAGAACCGGACCAAGTTGCTCAGTTCAGAAAAATGCGTAGGATTCGGTTCCCACGACAACCTGTGGTCGTCTTCCTTCAACGCTGAACAGGAATACCCTCAGAACTTGACATACGTGTGTGGAGATCAGGAGAATGAGATCATATACGCATTTGGGAGGCAAGAAGATCCCAACTTTCAGCAAGGCTTCATCAGGAACATCACCACGAAGCCGCTGAGTCCTCAGAGCACGTCGGAGGACTTCAGGCTCTATCTGGCCAATATGCAGCATCTGCAGAACGCATCGAGTGTGCTGACCCGGCAGCAGCTCAGGGATTTGAATGAGGTAAGTGAATTCTGCTTAAAATATAAAACCGAAGCAGTTTTGTTACCCCTCCTCTACACTACTCGCGAAGTTCCTCGGCGAAATACTCAAGATACTTTGGCAACAGTCCGAAGTGCGACACTACACACTCGTTCAACTTTGCGATGAGCTCATTCGCTATA
>JACJUM010003053.1:1066599-1084762 GCA_020976665.1 Heortia vitessoides
TATATATATATATATTTATATCATATGTATTTATTGCGTTTATTTATACAAATATGTATGTAACGTTTATCTATTTTGTATATATATTGTCTCTATATATGTTTTTCTGTTTCGTGTAATGGTTGACTGGGAGATAATGCTAACTAGCATTTGTACAATATTTTGTGCAATAAAGTTCAATAAATGAATATCTCTCAGATGAGTTCAGAGCCATTTTGGCACATGCAATTTTGTTCTAGTACTGGGATGTAATTTTTATAAATAAAATTAACATAAGTAGTATTTGTAGATAGAGAAAATTTTTTTAATGTTTACTTTTTATTTATTTTGTTGTCTAAATAAATATAGTGTTTAGTTGTTAGTGGACGGTGAGCGAGTGCTGTTGTATATATGTAGGACAGAGTTTTATTAATGGAGGGATTTGTTTGTATAATATTTAGTGAGACGGTTCGTTAGTGTGTTAAAAGAGACTGTGCATTTTTACTCATCCTTACCTTCTTTTGTTACTAAAATTGAAGCTGGCAACATTTCTAGAATTAATATTTTATTTATTTCGATATTGCACATGTAGATTTTAAGTTATTACAGTATATAATATTAGTGTGGTACATGACCATGTCAGGGTGTCGCCAAACTTACTGAAAACTAATAGAATTTGAATATAAAACTAGTAAAAACAAATTCAGAGTGGTCTACATTTCAAAGGGATATCGAGTGACGTACATACAAAAAAATAACTATTCAGGTCGAATTGAGAACCTTCTTTTAAGTCAGTTAAAAACTATACAGAAAGAATGCGGTAGGTATTAAGAAAACTGTCAAAGTTCTGCGTCCCATGAGTTCGATTGAATAAGTCTAGACAGCTTCAAGGTTTGTCGTCATCATTGGAGCCATCATAGGACGTCTATGATGGCTCCAACGTTTTGACGTTTCGACTCTGGCTAGTTTAGTTCTACTAAAAGTAAGAATATTAAAAGTGCACAGTCTTTTTTGATACGATTCTAATGGCGGTGCAGTCTAGTTTTTTTTGTTGATATTTTTGTAATTGGTGATTTTTTCTAAGTGAGACAGCTGGTATCCATGTTTGAGGATTTAGTTTCGCTAATTTTATATAAAGAACCATCAGCCGAGTTCTGTTTAGAAACTACGTTGGTGAAATCCGATTTCCATATAAGCACAAAAATTTGTATCGAGTCTGGGTGTTTGTGATGTCCATAATGTAAGAGGAATTCTTATAGCTAGATATATCTATGGGATGCTGTGTCATTTTTAGTTTTATTATAGTTGCCAAACGTTTTTATACAAGTACATTTTACCTAATGTGTAATGCAGTCATTCTTAAAGTGTGCGACACAGGCCCCAAAGTTATTGTCAAAGATGTCTACAATTTTGTAATTTACTTATTAATATTTTTATGTCGAAAATCGATAGCGAAATGTTAATAAAGGATGAATGGCGTTAATGGAACACTTGCTTAATGCGTCTCTGAAATGCCCGCTCGGGTACCGGCTGTTTTAAAATATTTTTAATATATAAATGAAAATTATTGACATGTATACAAAATATAGATTTGTTTGAATATACAAACGCGGGATACTATAGTTTTAAGATTACCAAAGATATATATATATATATAAATATATGTATATATATATATAAATATATGTATATATATATAAATTAATTACGATCTGCGTATATGTCGATATTTTGTCGCTTATTAATAAAGAACATTTTATATAAATTAAATATTAGACAGTATAGTAAGACCATGGTTTCCCAGTGGGATGATTGTTTGCAAACACCGTTTTTGGAGTGGTAATATAAATATAGTCCCAATTGTCAATGGAAATAGATACGCCCATAATATCTACAAGAAATGAATACATTGACATATTGATAAAGTGTTTGTGTATCAATGGAACGTTTGATTTTATTAACGAACAAGATAAAATGATTACAAATGAACAAAAACACATTTACAGATACATTGACAAAACACGCCAAGATCAGTTCTCATAACTCAAGCTGCTTTCTGATAGCACCATTGCTAAACACGTGTGTGATCTTTTTCCTGTTTGGGGGTGGCACGCTTTATGTTTGGGAATCACTGACGATGCTGTCGCCGGATAACTTATTTGATTTGTTCGTGTCTCGCCGTTATTGTCATTCAGGTCTCAGGACCGTCTTCCTTGCCCTCCTATCCTGAATAAATAAATTGCCACAACAGCTTATACATTGACTAGATTCAGTGATATGTCGCTTAAAGCACTTGTGTTATGGACAACAGAGAACAAAGGATTTACAAATATACTAATTATATATTTAATACCACAACACAAAACAAACATAAATATCATCATATAAATATTTGTCATGGGCGGGGATCGAACCCACGACCTTTGGCGCATAAGACAGGATTATTTATTCAGACAAAGAGCGTTAATAGCATATGTTATAATGAATATTATGTGGTGACGTCATCATAGAGTTTTAGAGTTAATAATGGCTAAAGGTATTTAAAAAAAATTGTTCATAATAGCCGTAGTCTACAGCAGGACCGGCTGCCTAAGGAATTTATTATTCTGCGGAGTTCTTGCCCATAATTGCCACAATGGGCAGTGTGACAAGTGACATACTCTAGCCTATCCCCGCCTTGTTACTTTTTGGAACACTGTTTCTGATATACCGCCATCTGTCGATTCTACTCTGCCCTCACATTTAATTGTAGAGTTTTCAATTTAGGCTTTCTTTTTCACACTAATGCTGGACTTCGCAGGCGTCTATTCCAGTGCCACCGGTGGGGCAAGCCAGGTTGCTTATTTTTGAGCGACTTTTTCGGGCGTTTCTCGCTCGATCTGCTAAATGTCCGTGTTAAGTGTGAAACCCCTCATGCTCTAGATCTAGACAGTGCTCTAGATACCCAGGCGTTGAAACTGAACCCCTTAATCCTCCCTGGGTGGGGATCGAACCTACGACCTATGGCGCGTAAGACAGGATCACATCTGCACCATCGGTTCAGATGAATGAAGTTTGAGAAACTGGCGTTGAATGTTGAATTGTGACCAAACATGTTTTTGATTTTACTTTTGTGGGCTAGCTAAATTCCACTGGTTTGCTTGCAGTTTCACTCGGGAAATTAAACATTGTATGTAATATTATTATCTTAATTAAGTAATAAACTTAATGAAATCAAGAACACCAAATTTTTAGATTAAATAATTTAGATATTAATAATAAATTAATAAATTATATATATATATGTATATGAATAAATTTTCGTGTATGACTATTTGTCTAACTGTCGTATCCGAGTGTTGTGTTGCGGGTAGTCTCAGAAATTTCACATCTCAATATATACAAATAAATTTATAGAAAAAGAAAATTGGAAAAAATAATAAGATAAAAAAATGTTTGGTATTTTCACATGTTTTACAACTAAGGGGAATGAATCCTTTTTATGGTTCCGTGTATCATATGTGATTATTTTTTTATTTAATTTTAATTAACTGGCAACACATGCGTGTTGACGCTCCACTGCTGGACATAGGTGTCCCCAAAAAAAGAGGAATTTTGTCCATAATTGCCGTGCTAAGCAATCGTGTTGGCAATGCATTTGAGCTGCACTGTTTCGAATGTATACCGCCATCCGTCGATTCTGGTACCTGTTGAGTAGGTACTTTTCTACTCTGCCGGTACCTCATGACTATTTTATTACAGTTTTCATCTACGGGTGTAAATTAAAATTACCTTTTCAATGGTGTATCAGTGTATATTAATCATACTTTCTCTTGCTGAGTCTCTGGTCGCGGTGGATGCAGGCCGCCCACCATCTGGTCCTATTTAATCATCAGGGAGGCCCATGTCCAGCTGTGGGCGTACCACAAATGTGATAGTGATGTTTGAACTCGGGCTGTGTCGGATTTAAGAAGAGTGCCGGATTACAGAACCCATTCTAATAATAATTCCAAATACTTATTATAAGTATAATTACAAAGGCCTTATCGCATAAGTAATCTCTTCCAGGCAACATTTAGATGGAAAATAGTAAATAACTAAAAACTAATATATGGTGTACATAAGATTAATAGAATGGTATTATATATATATATAATTATTTATAAAAAAATATAAATGAATTGAGTTTTAATTAGAGTGTTAGAATAAGGAATTGAAGTACCTATAATGACAGATAAACGCCCTTCCGCCATCTTTTTTTATATAGTACTGTTTTGTGACTACCTTCGTAGGTGTTGATATTGTTTTTTTTTAATATTCATGTTTTTGTAATAGTAAATTTCTGATAGTGCCCGCCAACGCTTCAATTGAGTGTAATGTACCTATCCACTGGAGTAACTTCGAAATTATTGTGCGTTTTTATCCATTTGTATATCTCTGTATGTGGTATGTTAAATAAATCAATGATGGTGACACCGGGAAGTTTTTTTTCTATCATATTCTATTTGTCTATGATGTCAAGAAGCATTTTGTAAGTGAAATTGAAAGCAGTGAAAGCGAATGTTGTTTGGACGAGGGTTCTGTGGACCATTTTTCAACTGCATCTTCAAGATGTAGCTTTCTTCGTTTTATACCAACCAGTACCTACGTCATTCAAGCATACAGTCCTCGTGGTATGCGTCACAACAGCCTATTGACGCTCGTAATCAACATCATCTTTTTCATTACAGCCATTGGAGGTCCATTGCTGGACATAGGCCTCCCCAAGAAATGGGGAATTTTGCTTATAATTGCCGCGCTGGGCAAGTGTGTATGCAATCGCAGAGCGTAGCTTTTAGATTTTGCTAAGTCGCCTTCTACCACATCTGGTAAACAGGGAGGTACTATTTGACTATGATGGTACCTCACGGCTGTGTAGAAAATCACAAGGATATCACTAACGCGTCGCCAATCTTGTGACTACAACATATTATGTCACTTAACCCAGAAATTTCACTGCCTGTCTCACCCTTCAGACCGGAAACAGCAATGCGAAGCAGACCAAAGCAGTCGTCCTTCTGTGTGAGGTCAGCTTTATGTAAATATAGTTAGTTTAGGCCCTGCGTTGATATTTCAGTCAGTTACTCGGCTTCTACTTATGTATATTTAGGAAGTTTATACGTAAGAGACAACCGATCGGGATAGAAGCTCCCAAGGTAATGGATCAATGGCGTAAATTGTATTTGTTTCCGGACGAAGTAGGGGCAAGCCGCTAGTTATAACTCATTGTATAATTCTAGAAGGGAAACGTTAGTGTTGTCCTGAATATGTCGTTTCAGGACATCACTTTCATTTGTACAACACTTATGACTTGACATTTTTTATTTATTTTTTTATATAACAATAGGATGTACACGTGCCATTGGAGGGATATATAAAAATTGCTAACATTTGTAAGAAAGAATAATATATAAGTGATTTTACCTCACGGGTACCGGAGAACAGTATCACCCCTGTACCAGGTGTCGTAAAAGGCGACTAAAGTACCAGAACTTACAGATGGAGGTATAACCATCCGATACAGTGTAACACAGGGCTGGGATTAGCTGCAGTATCCCCAACGCATAAGCTGCGATCTGCGATTGCCAACACGCTTGCCCAGCGCGGCAATTATGGGAAACTACCCTCTTTCTTGTTAAGGCCTATGTCCAGCAGTGGACTTCCAATGGCTGGTATGATGAATATAATTTTATAACAAGAAGGAGACCTCATACTAAGGTCTTCTCACCCATTTTCTCCCGAAAAACAGCAGTGTTTCCGGTGAGCGAGGAAGTGAACTTTCTGGGTAATGTGACATAATATCCTCAAGTCACAAGGTTGGTAGCGCCATTGATATCCTTGTGATATTACGAGCGTGTATAGACTGCGATGACGCTTACTATCACTTGGACCGTATGATTGTTTGTCGACACAATAAAAAATACAATTGAATTACATATTGTTTTAGTTGAAATAAATAACGTACCATCTTCCCATTCGGACGGCACGTCCGTGACAAAACATTATCTTATCGTCTATATTGTGTTGTTATCTATACATACATATAAGTGTCAACTAAATGCAAATGAAAGTATATGCATTACTGCCAAAAAAAATTCAATATTTAGATAGCTGATGTCAAAAGGAACAACTTACAGTGCGTTTGTTATGCGTTTGTCTGTTAAATAACAGCAGTGCCCGCGACTTCGTCCGCATTTAATAGTGACTTTCGATAAACAGACTGTCCAACACAGAAATAATTGTTCAAATCGAACCAGCGGTTCCTGAGGTTAGCGCGTTCAAACAAACAAACTCCTTTAGCATATTAGTAAAGTTTATTCTTGAAGGGGCAACTGCGCAGGAAAAACCGCAGGGCCGTGCTAGTAAATTATTACATGAGGTGCCCTTATAGTTCCAGCCAGCAAAATCTTCCAGGCAATCTTTAGATGAATATGAAATGGAATTAAACTCCGTGGAAAGTCGCTTAAAGCACTTGTGTTACGGACATCAGACAACAGAGGAATCATAAATATATTACTTATATATATACATATATATTTAACACCCAGACACAGTACAAACACAAATAGCATCATATAAATATTTGCTCTGGGTGGGAATCCAACCCACGACCCCTGGCGCTTAAGACAGGATCACCACCATCTGTGCGATCGGGCCCGTCACATGAGAGAGTAATATGAGAAAATAAAACATGTTTAAGCAGATCGATCGCCCAAACTTTATGAAAAGAACGTAAAGGACATATATAGGCAATTTTTTTTGTATTTATCTATTTCTAACTGTTAATAGTTTCAAGTAAAAGAGTATCCAATTTGGACGATATTTGTTGATAACAGCTTTAACATAATTAAAAATAGCTTTTCAAATAACAAAGTTATAACGAATTTATTGTTTATATTCCCTTTTTTGTTCTTTGAAATTGTGGTATATTTTAGAACTTAACATATGAAATTAGCGTTCTGTCTTACTGACCACTGTGATCTGAAATATCTCCTCTATGTATAATAATTCCAAATTTAAATTTATAAATTCATTTAGCTGGCACATTTAAGTTTTGAAAACAGTTCATCCATTTATTTTGTTCCTAATTACTTTTGGCGTCGTTACCATACATTGGATAACATAAAAATCTTATTATTCAGTTAGAGTCCAGGCATGTACCTACCCGCTATAAAGATGGTAATTCCGCCAGTGTATAGGACGTTCAGCATCTCTACTAATATTATAAATGTGAAAGTAACTCTGTCTGTCTGATTTTGATGAAATTTGGACACAGACAATCTTTAGACCCTATGAAAGGACATAGGCAATTTTTTAATTCGATATAAGAGTTGTAAGGGCTCGAAAGGGGGAATGAAAAGTTGTATGGAAGTAACGCTATTTTTAGAGCTAGAAACTTGAAACTTGTTTTTCAGGCCAGTCATTCGATATAAATAAACATGACATTAAAAGTTTATATAAGTTAAGGTAAAGAGGTATGGTACCCGAAACAACTATTCCACGCGGACGAAGTCGCGGGCACAGCTAGTTATAGTATATTATTTTTATATAATATACGCATATTGACTACATTAAGTAGACCTTATACAAAAGTCATCTGCATTGGTACCTGACTGTCACCTACTTCTACCGGCAAATAGCAGTGTTCGCATTGCTGTGTTCCGGTCTGAAGGGTGAAAGAGGCAGTGAATTTACCGGGTAATGCGGCTGAATATCCTCAAGCTGCAAGGTTGGCAACACGTTAGTGATATCCATGTGATATTACGAGCGTCTATAGGCTGCAGTGACGCTTACCATCAAGCGGACTGTATGCTTGTTTATTGACCTTGTCTAATAATATTGTCATATATATATATATACATATTATACCAGCCGCTAAAAGTCCACTGTTAGACATAAGCCACCCCAAGAAAGGGGATATGTCGCCCATAATTGTTGCGCTGGGCAAGCAAGTTGGCAACCGCTGAGCGCAGCTTTGGCGACGGGGAAGCTGCTGCCCATCCCGGCCCTGTACATTTGAGCTGACTTTATTATTTTAGTCTATCTCGTCGGGTTTCTCCTCGTTTGCAATACAATCAAAAACAAATATGTTTATTTACGACACATTAGAAAACTTAAATTATCAGTGTTTCTTTACTAAATTAAGCCGTTTTAAAATCCGTTGCGTTGATTTAATTATCCAAGCATACATGTGTCGTGAGGTACCGGCAGAATAGAACTGCACCAGGCGTCGTAAGAGGCGACTAAGGTACCAGAACTGATAGATGGCGGTATATCCATCCGAAACAGTGCAGCTCAAATGCACAGGGCGGGGATGGGCAGCAGCATCCCAGTCGCGATAGCTGCGCTCTGCGATTTCCAACACGGTTGCTCAACGCGGCAATTATGGGTGAAAATCCTCCTTTCTTGGAAAAGCTTATGTCTGGCAGTGGACTTCCAATGGCTGGTATGAAGTATACATACGGCTGGACAGACAGCAGAAAGCAACTTTGTTTTATACTGTGTTGTAATGAGAGGATAAGTAAGTAATCCTGCGAAGTCGAATTGGAAGTTATTTGAGCTTATTAGCCGCAGGAACGACAACCGGTCCTATTGGAGATTACTTTGGGAGGCATATGGCAGCAGGCAGCAGTGGACGTCTTATGACTGAAGTTACGAACTATTTTTGACAAAAAAACGTGTTAACTGATTTGTATAAGAAATATTAATGTATTATGAATAAATAAAAAGTTATTTTCAAATTACCTGTTCTTATATTGTTTTAAAAACGTAATTTTGCGTGCTTTCAGTAAATGCTAACAATCTTTTGTATGTAATAAACACACCGTTCTGTTACATTCACAAAACATAATGACATTTAACTTTTCGTTCAGTAATCATAAGTAAGCGCAATTAAAATTATGAATACCGGCAAACGCAGCGTAGCGTCCACCCGCAAGATGGACAGACGATCTGACTAAAACGGCAGGATCGCGCTGGGCACAGGCCGCATACAACCGGTCCTATTGGAGATTACTTGGGGAGGCCTGTGTCCAGCTGTGGACGTCTTATGATATGATGACAATGAGTATTTGACGGATCACAGTTGAAGTTGAAGATAAAGTATTTTTCATACTTGATTTGTATTTAAAAGTGTACAGTATAATCACACAAAATAAAGTAATATAAAACTCTACTTGTGGCTGATACGATAATGATTTTAATGACGGTATTTAGAAACATGATGACATACATTTTTAGTTATATTTGAAATCATCATCACAGCTATTGGAAGTCCACTGCTGGACATAGGCCACCCCAAGAAAGGGGGAATTTCGCAATAACGGCCGCACTGGGCAAGCGTGTTGGCAAACGCTGAGCGCAGCTACAGTCTCGAATGAATATACTGCCATCTATCGGTTCTGGTACCTTAGTCGCCTCAGACGACATCTGGTAAAGAAGAAGGTACTATTCTGCTATATATATATTTAGAATAGGTAGATTAAATTGGAACTGCAGTTTAGAAGTAAAAAAAATTTTAGAAACGACATGTGACTTTCATTCAGATCACATGGGACATCGAACTTCGCAAATAAATATGAACTTAACAGCTCATCGCGACAGTGATCGAAGCCGCGGCACAATCGCTAGTGTCGGCTTAGTATATAATACAAGCGGCATCAAGGTCTCGTGTTTCCAATAGCGAGCTGCGCGCGCGCCGATAGTGTATTTTAAATCGCGCAGGACATTATATATTTATAATTATTACACAAATAGCTCACACCTGTGATATATAAATATAGTAATAATATTTTAGTTGTGTTATCCTGTCTGTTTGGACGTCGGCTGCGTCTGATTGGTGAGTTATTTCTTTTTGTACTAGTAAATCTTGAAAAAAAATCAAACTTTACATAAAAAAATGTCTCAGAATAATGACTAATATAGACCAAATAGAATCCTGTAAAACCCATAACACATAATATATTCACCCTAACATCTGTTTATATACTAGAGGTATGTAAATTTATAATAGAGGTAAGTAAATTTTTAATCATCAATTGAAACATGATAATACATAATAGAAATTTAAATAAACACTCCAAAACGATTTATTATAAGTTTAAATTTTTTTTTAAAAATGTTATAATATATACTAGAGTTTTTTGATGAAAAATAAAACGTTAAATAGCATGAACTTCAACGTCTTTTCTACTTTATAAAAATAATTAATAAATAACCAGTGTTGTTTTTATACTAATATTTATTGAAAATTTCAAATATTGTATGTAATCAATTTTTTTGACTAGATTAGATGTATATTAGATAATATAAGTTGGATATTATTAGCAAAACTAGCTGGTAGTTAGTTCTTACATATTGCATTGCCCTTGCAGGGCGTCACATGAAACTCTATTTTATATTGTACTAGTTGAACTCGCGACTTCGTCCGCGTGGAATAGATTCTTTTTGGGTACCATACCTCTTTACCTTAACTTATATAAACTTTGAATGTCATGTTTATTTATATCGAATGAATAGACTGAAAAATAAATTTCAAGTTTCTAGCTCTAAAAATAGCCATAACCCATACAACTTTTCATCCCCCTTTCGACCCCATACAACCCTTATTTTGAATTATAAAATAGGCTATGTCCTTTCTCAGGGTTTAAAGATTGTCTGTGCTAAATTTCATCAAAATCAGTTGAGAGGTTTAAGCGGGAAAGCGTAACAGACAGACAGACAGAGTTACTTTCACATTTATAATATTAGTAAGGATTTGGTCCACCATGCTCGTGTAATGTGACAAGCTAGAAAGTAATTTAACATTTGAATTGGACATTTAATAGACAATTTTTTTTTGTAATGTTAAAGAAATGTCATTTAATAGTCAACAGCATTTTTAACTTTTCGCGTTTTGTTTAAAAAGAAACTTTTTACTTCTTCACCACATTAACATTGTCAAATAGACGTGTCCAAAATTTTCTTAAAAAGGTGTATGTACATACACATTCTTCGCATGTAACAAATAATTGACCGTGATGATATAAAATGCAATAATCGTATGACGTTTAACGTAGACGTAAGTCTACAAAATATTGATAATTAGGATGGATATTTTCTGATAATTGCCACGGACAAGACATTGCCATTGTCTTTTTTTACGAACTCTTTGGCCGTGAACCACCGGCAGAGTAGAATAGTACCTCCCCCTGTACGAGGCATCGTAAGAGGCGACTATGGTACCAGAACCGACAGATGGCGGTATATCCATCCAATATAATGCAGCTCAAATGCACAAGGCTGGGATGGGCGCGCGAAAGCTGCGCTCTGCAATTGCCTACACGCTTGCCCAGCGCGGCGACAAAATTCACCCTTCTTGGGGAGGACTAAGCCCAACAGTGGACTCCCAATGGCTGATAAAACAAGATTTGCATTTTTGATGCTTTTGTAATGTAGAAACAAAATACTGCTGGACCGATTTTGAAAACGATATTATAATTAAATACCTTTCCATAAAGTTTGTTCTTCACTGAAAGTCATGTCGTGTAAAATATTTTCTTTCGTAAATCATCCCTTAAAGGGGTTAGTATAAAAGTTCTACAATTTAACGCGGGTGAAACCGCAGGGCGCTGCTAGTACATACAGCTATACATATAAATAAAATTAGTCTGTCTGTTTGTAGTATTAAAAAATCCACTTTCAACTACATGCATATGAATGTTTATACGGTACACATACCAAAATATACTTTTTTTATCATTTTTGTCTGACTGTCTGTTTGCTCCGGTTAATCTCTGACACGGCTGGAGCGATTTGGACGGGACTTTCACTGGCAGATAGCTGATATAGTAAGAATTATAGGCTATATAACATTACGCCTAATAAGAACGAAAATAATTACTTACAAAGAGCGGAGGTTCAATAAATTGTAGCAAAAATGGGCGAAATATATATGTTTTGAGAGCTTTCGTTGCGTGGGCGTCGTAAAGGTTCAACTCTTTACGCAAAGAATATGCAAGAACGCGGACGAAGCCGCGAGCACAGCTTATATATAATACTAGCAGTGCCCAGGGGGATATAGTAGCCTTTTTCCCGTTTTTGCTATATTTCTCACTGACGCTTCGCTCCTATTGGTCTCAGCATAATGTTATACAGCCTAAAGCCTTCCTCTATACATGGACTATCCAACAAAAGATAATTATTCATATCGGACCAGTAGATCCTGAGATTAGCTTTAAACAAACAAACAAACAAACTCTTCCGCTTTATAATATGAGTATAGATAAAAGGGGAAGTTATGATGGCCCTGATGGCGTAGTTGGTAATGATCCACGCGTTGCTATTCCACGCGGACGAAGTCGCGGGCACTGCTAGTGCACTATAACAAGAAAGAAAAGACCCTTGACTCAGTTTAAAAATAAATCGTTCATAAGTCATTCATATTTTAATTGAAGGTCCTCCAAATGACGTCGGTCAGAACAAATAACAAAAAACAAATGTTACAACCCAAAAACTTTCCGCATCGTAAGTCGACACTGTGCGGAAAATTTGGGTGTGTATCATTCAAAATGTCTACCTAGAGAATTAAGAACAGTACCTCCCCCTGTACTAGGTGTGGTCAGAGGCGATTGAGGTACCGGAACTGACAGATAGCAGTATACCTGAAACACAACTGTGCTATCCATTATTTTGTGGTTATTTTTTGGTGTATCTACACATACATATCTACAATTGGCATACCTCTCTCGCATTAGTCCTTTCACACTCTCGTTTATTCTTGGTACTTCTGACCTGGCCCTTCTTCAATACCTCTTCTACCTGGCTAAGATATGTTCGCCTCGGTCGTCCTATACCAACTTCTGCAGTCATTTTACTTTCATCCAGGATGGATTCTACATGTCCAAACCATCTCAACATTTTCTTTTTAATAAATTCCCACCATAGACCTGACTCCGTAGTAAGTCGCTTAAAGCACTCGTGTTACGGACGCCAAACAACAGAGGAATCACAAATATACGACTTAAATACATATATTTAACACCCAGACACAAAACAAACACAAATGTCTGCACATTTTTTTTCATTTCTTTCCCTTTTGTGGTCATAAAATCATCTTTTACACCACATTGATATCTTATGTATGTATAATAAAGAATACTTTTATTCATCATACCAGACTTCAGAAGTCGCAAAAGCCTCTTCAAGAAAAGAGGTATTTTTTGCCCATAATTGCCACGCTGGGCAAACGTGTTGCCAATCGCAGAGCGCAGCTATCGCGGGGATGCTGCTACTCATTCCCGCCCTGTGCATTTGAGCTGCGCTGTTTCGGATATTTACACCTACATCTGTCAGTTTTGGTACTTTAGTCGCTTCTTACAGCCGGTGCAGCGGGAGGTACTATTCTATTCTGCCGGTACCTCGAAGCATAGTGATCATATTTTTATTATTTGCACATAATAGGATGACCACCATCTACGCCATCGGGCCCGTCAAATTAAGACCAAAGCATTTCATGTTAACATATAGATTTTTTTGTTAATACCTGAATACCGCTGGACAATCGCGTTGGCAATCGCAGAGCGCTGGTACGATTGATTATATAAACGACATTGATCCTGCCCATCCCCACCCTATTCATTTGAGCTACACTGTCTTTGTCGTATATACCGCCATCTGTCCGTTCTGGTACCTAAGTCGCCTCTTACGCCTGTTGCAGAGACAGGTTCTATTCTACACTATCTATACCTCACGGCATTTTGTCATTAAGTTATTTTATTATGTTTTCAATCACAACAACTGGAAAAAGTGTAATTATAAGAATCCACAGACCTGTTTCTACAATAATACTGCATGTAATTATAAACGGCGATAACTTTAATATGGATGTGAAGTGTATGAATATTTTAAATCCCTTGCACACTTTATATTGAATATGCTAATTTTCGCCTGTCTGTCTGTGGAGGGGTCCGTTGGCGTTGATGGTAGTGATCCTGTTTTATATGCTAAAAATCTGGTTCAATCCTCCCACCCAGAACAACTATTTGTATATATATATTTGTTATGTAACAGGTGTAAATATATCTGTTTAAGTAGTATATTTGTGATTCCTCTGTTGTCTATTACGACTTATCATGGAGTCAAGTCAATGTATGAGATATAATGGTAATTGATTTATTATATTATTTATTTAACTCATCCTTTTTCGTTGACTATTAAACGAGTCCAGCCGAGATTAAGGATTGAATTAAATATTGAACTGAAACAATAGTTTAAATATTAATACGTATATATGTGCTCAATCACCTTTATTCCGCATGCAGCAGGCACTTAACGCACTCATTATGTCTCACCCAGACTTTGACGTATTTGTCGGCAACGTCAACTAATTAATATTTGAGGTCGTAGAATAATTCATTTTTTGGTACAACTTCACAATTGTGTTATTGTTTAAAAAAAATACCGTATAATTATGTTAATATAAATAAATATATGTATTTGTACATATATACAAATGAATCCCTATTTCTCGAGGTCATGTCATCACGCGTTATTGTCAGGAGATGGCTCTTATGAAAGAAAAAAATCTAGAAATTGCGCGGTAAATTATCAAATTAAAGAATACTTAACTGCCATATGAGCCCGCATTTTGCCAATTCTACGTCAAATGTCATAATGTTACATTAAAAAGGTTTATACTGTCTAAAACTATTTATATATACGCAAGAAAACAAAACTAACTAATGTTGTGTACTATAAAGCATTAGAATAATAAATACGCATTTTTTTATTAAATAAAATGAATATTATATAATCTTAATTATAAAATTCGAATTAAATAGAAATCGTTATAACAGGCCAACGTCAGGACAGATAGTATTAGATATAAAAAACATTGTCGCATACTCTGTTAGATCTTTAAAACTGCAGAACGTATTTGAATGCATCATTATCATCACACCAGCTATTGAAAGTCCACTGCTGGACATAGGCATATTAAGAAAGGTTTATTGCCCATAACTGCCCCGCTGGGCAAGCGTGTCCATCTGCGCCCAGTGCATTTGAGCTGCACTGTTCCGGATGGATATACAGCCACCTGTGGGTTCTGATACCTTAGTCGCTTCTAACGACACCTGATGCATAGGGAGGTACTATTCTATTCTACCGGCAGCCCACGGCAGGTATTGAATTATCCCTGAACAAAATAGTCTGAGAAGTTCATTGCACAGTGTTTAACGCGCTTTCCATTCAATCGTCTGCGTTAAGTTACTATCGCAATGGTTGGTTTATGGGTGGCATAGTGTTGCCGTGAGGTACCCGCAGAGTAGAATAGTATGATTGATTATATACACGACATTGATGCTGCCCATCCCCACCCTATTCATTTGAGCTACACTGTCCCTGTCGTATATACCGCCGTCTGTCAGTTCTGGTACCTCAGTCGCCTCTTACGACACCTGGTGCAGAGAGAGGTACTATTTAACTCTGCCGGTACTTCACGGCTATACCGGTACCTCACAGATTTTGATGCAGTTTTATTTAATAGATACAGTGATTCGATAGGAAGGTATATATGTATAATACATGCATAATATAGTAGAGAAACACTGATCATTTTATTAATTTCTAATGTAATGTCGCAAATAAATATCATCGCAAAGGCTGGCGGAACCCGACGAGATAGATCAAAATAATGTATAATTATAATAATGTAGTATTGTACACCTTAAACAGGTCTAGAAATATGTCCGCGATGGAATATGTCTATTTTATCCTGCGGAGCGGGCAGCCGGGACAGGTCGCTAGTTTATTCTATAAAAGTACAGGCCAAAGATACCCGGATAGTTCAATGTTACCCAGGTTGACGGTAACTCGTGCAATGCCACTGTAAAGACGTATATAATTCCAATGAAGTTATATTCAAAGGAGTGTAGTGACTACATAAATAAATGTAATTAATTAATAAACTTGTAACATATACGCGGAAGCTTACATTGTTGCATGCGTGTTTATATATAACGTAATAGCTGTGCCCGCGACTTCGTCCGCGTGGAATAGTTTTTTTGGGTACCATACCTCTTTACCTAACTTATATAAACTTGGATTGTCATGTTTATTTATATCGATACAATGGCCTAAAAAATAAGTTTCAAGTTTCTAGCTCTAAAAATAGCGATACTTCCATACAACTTTTCATCCCCCTTTTCGACCCCTTACAACCCTTATTTCGAATTAAAAAATAGGCTATATCCTTTCTCAGGGTATAATATATATATATATAGTAAGGATGGTATGTGTATATGTATTGCCGTGAGGAACCGGCAGTACAGAATAGTACCTTCCTCTGTACCAGGTGTCGTAAAAGGCGACTAAGGTACCGGAACCGACAGATAGCGGTATATCCATTCGAAACAGTGCAGTTCAAATGCACAGGGCGAGGATGGGCAGCTGCATCAACGTCTCGAAAGCTGCACCCTGCGATTCCTAACACGCTTGTCTAGCGTAAAGAGCAGTACACTCGTCGAAAGATACGACGGCTATTCGAGCGGCGGTCGAGTCTTTACAGGTGCCGCGAAAGTAGCTTAACTAGCTAAAGAGAGAGCAATGCTCGGAGTTTCTTCGCGCGATCGAATCAGTAATGAATGTGTAACAGCACCAAAATTACTGACATTGCCCGGTGGATTAGTATGTTGAAGTGGCAGTGGGTAGGGCACTTGGCACGCACAACCGATAGCTGATGGAGTTTTAAGGTTCTGGAATGGAGACCACGTACCGGCAAGCGCAGCGTAGGGCGTCCACCCGCAAGATGGTCAGACGATCTGACTAAAACCGCAGGATCACGCTGGACACAGGCCGCTTGCAACGGTCTTATTGGAGATTAATTGGGGAGGCCTATTTTAGGCAGTGGACCTCTTATGGCTGATATGATGAAGTCCAAAAAATAACAAAGACCATGAACTCGTATTAGCATGTCCGTATTATGATTAAACAGAAACACATTTCCTTTATTTAAGTATCCAGTCTTACTACAAAACTAAACGTGTTTTTATCACGGCAAACAAATAGGTAAATATAAAATAGAAATAACATAGACTCAAATGATTTACTCGAACGATCGGTGACCCTGGTGATTTTTAACAGAAGTGATAAAACTTACGCGTCATCTATCGAGTGCGTTCAAAAAAAAAGCGGCTTCAATTCAAGAGTGTCTTCAAAAATTGGTTAAAAACTATTTTGTTGGAAAAATGGTTTCATAGTTGAGATAAGTTCATTGAAGGTAATTAACTGATTTGTTTTTATATCAGCTTCGCTCGGGAGTAATGAAGATAAAAATGGTTATTGTAGACTAAACTTAAGAGATAGACATATACCACTGCGGACTTTTTTGTAGACCTTTCTATGGTGTACAATACCGTAGTACATTATTTTGATCTATGTATTCGGGTTCAGCCAGCGTTTGATATGTTTTTCATTGTGTATTGTTGTAATTCACGACATCAAATTGGAAACCTCTATAATTTTCAGTATTTCTCTACTATATTATGCATATATAAACATATATAAACCTTCCTATTGATTCACTCTATATATAAAAAACCTGCATACTTTACATATTACAAAATAAAACCATTTTCTGATGTCGATCCGTCCATATGTATCTTTAAAACCACGCAACGGATTTTAATGCGATTTATTTAATAGACAGAGAAGTTCAGGAGGAAGGTATATATGTATAATACATGTATAATATAGTAGAGAAACACTGATAGTTTGAGAGATTTCCAATGAGATTAAATAAACACATTTGTTGCGCTAACATAGCAAACGCTAGATGAACTCGACGAGATAGATCAAAATAATGTACTACAGTATTGTACACCTTAAAAAGTTCTACAAAAAAGTCCGCGATGGTATATATCTATCTCTTAGAAATAACCCACAATAACAATTTTTTCTCTTCATTGCATCTGTTTGAAGCCGCACTTTTTTGGATGGATATACCGCCACCTGTCGGTTCTGGTACCTTAGTCGCCTCTTACGACACCTGGTACTGAAATTAAATAAATTAAAAAAAAATGCTTTTGCGTTTTGTCTGAGTAACATCTCTAATCCCTAATCCCTTATCCCTACTAATATTATCAATGCGAAAGTAACTCTGTCTGTCTGTCTCTTATCTAAACCTCTCAAC
>JACJUM010003053.1:1096145-1126820 GCA_020976665.1 Heortia vitessoides
TAAACCGATTTTGTTGAAATTTGATACAGACAATTTTTTGACCCTGAGAAAGGACATAGGCTATTTTTTAATTCGAAAAAAGGGTTGTGAGGGGTCGAAAGGGGAGATGAAAAGTTGTATGGAAGTATCGATATTTTTGGAGCTAGACACTTGAAATAAATAAGACATTCAAAGTTTATATAAGTTAAAGTAAAGAGGTATGGTACCTGAAAAAACTATCCCACGCGGACGAAGTCGCGGGCACAGCTAGTTTAAAAAAAAATTTCAGGTGGAAGGGCGGATTTTGATTTGACCCTAAAGAAGGCCACACGAGGCGAGGTCTGGCCTCAACGGCAGTCGCCAGTCCTAATCCGACCCCTTGATTAACGGTTTTGACTGTAGGTCTAGGGTCGTTACATATGACATCAGAAAACTCCAGCATAAGCGTCATAAAAAAATACTAGTGCTTGGATGAGTTGAGGAGCTAGTTTTATTTCCATTTGAATTAATTAATTTGTTAGATTAACATTTAATTTAATATTTGCTTAAAACAAGACTGTTATTTTTAATAATAAAGAAGAATAAATATTTAAGTATTATATTTGTTGTTCCTCGGTTGTCGGATGTCTGTTACATAAGTTTTTTTGGTGAGATGTGTGAATTCACCAAAAAAAATTGTCAAATATAATAAATGAAATAATTTTTATTCAGAAATATAGAGTACTAAATTTTGTATCATATTCATAATACTGATGACCGAGATGACCCCACGGGATCATAAGTCATCTCACATATAAGTAAGGCCTACATTATACTAGTCTGCCGGCACCAGACGGGTCTTCAAACTAAGTTTAATGTGGGTTCATTACGCGAGCCATTAGAAAGGAACCAACAAGAAAAACTGTTGGTAATTCCATAAACACTGAATTGGCGTCAGCGCTAACAAACCTTTAAATTTCAGACATGTGATTTCCCAAACCTGCCCAACTTCATCCCCCCCTCCCTTCCCCTTTACGGATGACGTACTTGTATGACCTCTAAGAAGCGTGTCGTCTCCAGGATGCCTGAAGTACGCGTTTACAACTGCAGTACGGGGGACAATCCAGTTACCCTTGGCCAGTATGAAGACCAATTACGGGTGTGCTCGCGCGCGTATCCCCTTGACGACGTGATATGGTACCCGAGCGGGTTCACGGCGCATGGCGAGTGAGTTTCTTTCATCATAACAGCCATTGGAAGTCCACTGCTGGACATAGATAGGCCTCCCCAAGAAAGGGGGAATTTTGCCCATAATTGCCGCGCTGGCTGGAAGGATGGTCCCTGGACTCCCACCCAGGGCAAATATTTATATAATGATATTTGTGTTTGGTTTGTTTCCGAGTGCTAAATATACGTATTTAAGTAGTACATTTGTGATTCCTCTTTTGTCTGGCGTCCGTAACTCAAGTGCTTCAGACAACTTACCAATGAGTAAGGACAAAGGAGGATGTTGTGGGAATGTATTACATTTTCTTACATTTGATCTGTCATTCTAATCAAGCTGTAAGTCAAGAAGTATGTATAGTACTGAATATAATGTTCTTGTTTACAGGTTATCAAAAATCATCTGGCCGTTTTTGTTAAATACTATACCACTGTATATAGTAGACTATATTTATTGGATACTTGGAATTAAACCTAGGTAAGACCCTCAACTAATATCATTACGAACATAGAATCATCATCGTAGGACGTCTACTGCTAGAGCGAGCTTATACCTACCCAAAAGAGGAAATCTGGCCACTCCCTGTTTATATACCTGATATACCGCCAAAAATAGCATTATTATCATACAAGCCATTGGAAATTCCACTGTTGGACATAAGACTCTTCAAGAAAGGAGGATTTTTGCCTATTGTTATCGCAGAGCTCAGTATTCGCGTCAGGGATGCTGCTGCCCATCCCACCCTGTGCATTTGAGCTGCAATGTTCTGGATGGATATACCGCCATCTGTCGGTTCCGGCATCTCAGTCGCCACTTACGCCCGGTAGAGGGCGAGGTACAATTCAACTTTGCCTCCTCCTCCTCATGGTTATTTCTATTACAGAGTCAGTTTCATCACAATCAGCAACCGTCTCGGAGGTCTGAACAAAGTGTTGAACTTCTTCGCTAGCAGAGACTGGGTGTTTGTTAGAGATAACACCAGAAAGCTGAAAGAACGGCTGTCATCTCAAGATGCAGCCATTTTAAATCTTGACCCCATGACAATCAAGTAAGGATAACCTATCCTATTTGACGATCCGGATGTGGCTTCGATTCCCACCTAAAGCCAATATTTATATGATGATATTTGTGTTTGTTCTGTGTGTGGGTGTTGAATAGATGTATTTAAGTAGTATATGTGTGATTCCTCTGTTGTCTGGCGTCTGTAACACGCGTGCTTTAAGCGACTTACCACGGAGTCAGGTCAATGTATGAGATGCTGTGAGAATTTATTATTATTATTATTATTATTATCCTATAAAAAAATTCCGCTTGTTGGTGAACGTCACCACAGCATATATACGCTGGAGTTATTACAAGCGAAAACATCCTCACCAAGATGTTTCAATGCCTTTTTCACTTTTCAAACCGGAACACAGCAATGCGAACACTTTGGTAAAATTTCTTGACTGAAGTACCAGCACAGACGACCTTAGTATTTGGTAGTTCTCTAGCTGTATATCCGGCCAAAAAGTTCTGGAATGAAGACCAGTATGCGAAGTGTAGAAAAATCCCGGTGGATAAAACCGTTAAATAACCGGTTTTTTTATTAGACTAAGTCGACAATTATACATACACTACACGCGATTTTAAGCATCACTTGCATATCAATATCACAGGGATATCACCAACGCATTATCAACCTTATGACCCGAAATTTTATGTCACATTCATCCAGTAATTTTTCTGTCTCTGTCAATCATCAACAGCAACAACAATGTATGTTGGCGGTAGATATAGGTGAGAGTGAGATATTATTCAGGTCGTATAAAATTAGAAATCTTTTGAGTAGGCTTATGTGTGTTTTACCATGAGCTTGTCTCTGAGGAAATGTTGTCATGAAACCAACTACTTCTCTCCATCGCACCGCTCTCTTTCATTCAGAGGCATTTTCTTCTGCGTACTAAGGCATTGGTGTATCTAGGGCTAAACTTTAGGGGGGCCTGAAATGTATGTAGGTACCACTTTTCTAGGCGGTAGCGAATACTGGGGTGGGGACTAAACCATCCTGAGGTGGATACTTCCCAGCTACCCGGTCATGTAATGAGCTCTCTGCTGACTCAGCGGATATAGAGTTCTTGTTTGGGGTTCTTCATAAAGAAGGCAAAGAGGTTTTTTCTGAGTAAATACGTGAGTGATGTCTCGGTGTTGTAAACGTCCTGTCCAGTAACCGCCTACTTGCAACCTCTGCGGTACAAGTAAAAAAAGTACAGCCATTTGTATCGCAATCTAGTATGTTCAAGATTGCCCTTTACAAAATATGTGGTAACTGTTTCAGTTGGAACCAACATATAAAGGACCTTACTATTGGTGTGCGACGGTATCAACTGAAAGAGAAGGATGAAGATATACCGAAAGCAAAGCAACACATGCGCAGGTAATTAAAACATCTACTTCGATTAGACACTAAATTTGACAGACGACTGTAGAGTCTGACACTACACATGACAGACGACTGCGGTTTTTGACACAACATATGAGCGACGACTGCAGTGTCAAACACTACATATGACAGACGACTGTGGTTTATGACAATACACGTGACAGACGACTGCGGTGTCTGACACAACATATGACAGATGACCGCGGTATCTGACAATACACATAACAGACGACTGCGGTGTCTGATACTTCATTTATGCTAGATGACAACAATGCCAATTATAGGATAAACAAACTATGATCATGTGCATTAATGACAAATATTATACATTTGATTTATGATCAAAACAAAAGATTATTCGTAATAACTATCCATCCGAACCAGCGTAGCTCAAATGCACAGGGCGGAGATGGCAGAAACATTCCCACCGCGAAAGCTGCGCTCTGCGATTGCCGACACGCTTGCCAAGCGCGGCAATTATGGGCAAAATTCCCCTCTTCTTGGGGAGGGCTAGGTCCAGCTGTGAACTTCTAATGGCTGATATGATGATTTAACACTCACGACACAGAACAAACAGATATTTATCATATAATGTTTGTCCTGGGTGGGGATCGAATCTACGACCCTTGGTGCGTACTATCTACGCCATCTGGCCTATAACAGGCATGTTTAAGATTTTTGCACTCTTTTTAAACTTTATTCGTCTAATTTCATACTCCTTCGTTACGTGCTAGTGATTTTTATTTGTTCTTGTTACAGGATGTGTCTGGTCCACTACGCTGCGCTTACAATATTTTCATTGCTGGTCCTTCGACTTGTGATGACCTTCAAGCCAATCAGCACACTCGTACTCGGCGTTGTTCAAGTCTTACATTCCATTTACAGTGCCATCTCGAACAGATATGTCGCCTGACATATAGGTATTTTATAAAGACATTATAAGTCATGGTTAGTCAGTACAATTGTTTTAAGGGTCACCATTTAGTAAAAAATATTTATCAATTTTTATAGTGTTTTCCTAGAGAAAACAAAAAATATCTACTTTTATTCTCTTCATTCAATAATCTGTCAGTAATTCTAAAAGGATGTGTAGAAACCATTTAGTTTTGAAAGATATTGAAGGTCAAAATCAGGGTACATCTTAGTTCTTATTGTTATGAAAAAAAGTTGCCAGAATTGAATATTGCTTTTTTTGTATTTGCGTGCATTAAATCAAGAGTTAGCTTTGTACAATACTATTTTACTTCCACGCGCAATTATATTATTGTATTTTAATTATTACCAAAAAGCATGCTGGCTAACAAAGAGGTCGTTTAATTTCTGGCCACCAGCCTTTTTTTATTCACACGCAATTTTGTGGAGATTTAATTGTAGAAAAATTTATTGTAAAATTTTAAATTATTTATTGAATGCTGTGTAATTTTAGACCGTTTAGAGACACATGAGGAGTAGATACAATAAAATAGGGTATGATTTTTTATTATTATATAACGGGTCTTTGTAATAAATATTAGTACTTTGTAAGAGTTTTTAAATTTATTTTAAAAATAATATTATATAAAGGCTCTGAAAGGAAGAGGTAAATAAATGTTATTGTAAAATCTTCAATTTATTTGCATCATTTACCAAATCCCTATATTGGTTTTTTTAGTAAATCAAATTTTAAGCTCTGGGTTCGTCAAAAAGACCTACGATCAAAACTAGATTTAACTTTAGTATAATTTTCTCTTGTAAAAATAAAGGGGTTTAGAAGGTGGTAGAAAAGAATCGTGAAATGTGGGTCAAATTATTATTATTAATAATAATAATAACTTTATTCAACAACAAAAAGGAAACTTAAGCTAAAATCCACTTTGATACTTAAGTACCTAAAATAGGTCTAGCCTGTTCTTATAGGCACCTATATTGATTCGACTATTGAGTCTATTATTGAATTGTAGGGAAATTCTGTCAATTATTATAGTTTGCTCTGTAGCTGTACTTATACGATGCGGTATGTTTATCGCTACATATATATTAGGGATTATTAATTGAGAAAACCAGTGTATACCTTCAAGGGCTATATACAAATTAGGTGACCTTCATCTTATTCATTAGTTACCTATAAGACAGTATGTGCGATCGTGCTGCCTTTTTTTATAGAAAAGTTAAACAAAAATCTTACAAGTGTTTATAAGCATTGGTAATTATTACACATTACTTTTCATAGACTCTTTATTTGTTTTCCAAATAAGTAAAATTACATATGTATTTAACTGTACACAAAAATAAACTTTAAATAAGAATAATAATATAATAAAATTTAATAAAATAAAATAAATTTTACAATTATACCATCATATCAGCCACAAGACGTCCACCTCTGGACATATACCTCTCCAATAGGACCGGTTGTATGCGGCCTGTGTCCAGTGCGATCCTGCGGTTTAAGTCAGATCGCCTGTCCATCTTGCGGGTGGACGCCCTACGCTGCGCTTGCCGGTTTACTTATCTAATGCCCTGCCCACTGCCACATCAACTTACTAATCCGCCGGGCAATGTCCTCATTCCTGATTTGATCGTGCATATATATATATATATATATATATATATATATATATATATATATGCACGATATATATAGCTCGTTAAGCTATTTTCTGCCATAGTTTATCGCAGGTGACACATATTGGTCAAAAACTTTCGACTTCAGACACTGAGGTATGTCGGACGAGAAGATGTTTTGCAGTTTATAATGTTTTAAAATCAACAATACTCTTCTGTTATTTAGTATAACGTCATTTACTCTGATGGGTCCCGTAGTACATACGGTAAGTGTGCGTCAATTTTCGTTGATTCGATCTGTGTAATTAATATTCTTGCATTTTATCTGATAACTAAAAATGTAAAGATTTAAAACATTACCCCAATGTCAGTTTAATGTATGTGATGTTGTATAAATTTATTAATTTATATGAAATAATCAGCAATACGAATTTATTCCTTTATTAAATATTGGTATGAGATGTCACATTTAACTTTAAAGAAATATTTGAAGAATATTTATACAAATGGCAACATCTTTGTCTAACCTATCTACAGTTCTATGTATCAAAACTGTCACTGTTAACTGTCAGTGTCAAACAAATTCTAGCAGCGAGAGGCGGATCTTACGATGTGAAACGAATCCCTCTCCAAAAAAATGTTTAATAAAGTATTCCAACGTGCCTTAAAATTCCGACTGAAGAAGAACTACCCGACTAACATATACGATGTGTCTCGCGGGTCCGCGATCGCCGTCACCCGGCCATACAGTGACGAAGTACGCCGCGCTCAAGCCCAGAGCGTAGCTACTCCGGGTCCGACCATCTTCGACAAGATAATCTCTAAAGAAATCAAGGCAGACATAATCTATGAAGACGAGCTCTGCCTAGCCTTCAACGACATATCCCCGCAAGCGCCCGTCCATTTCTTAGTGATACCTAAGCGGAGGATACCTCGCTTGCAGGATGCGATTGACGACGATAAAGAGGTAAATAATTAAGTTTCACGAGGACAAGTGCAATTTTGAACCTTATTTTTATTTATACCTTTTATTTATACTTTTATTATACCTTATAATAGTTGAACTGTGATGGCCATTTTTAGGATGCATGTCTATGGTGTTAAATTGATAAATAGGGCTCACTTACATAGATTGATAGATAATCGGTTAGTTATGCTTGTTCTGTATAGGTTTATTACCAGAAGAAATGATTTGTGTCAGCTAAGATGTAAAGAATTAAAACTAAACATAGAAAAACATATAGAAACCAAGGAAATTCGTAAAAAAAACAGGTTTTCTAAATACCTATTGAACATCAAAACTAAAAATTTGCATCAAAATATCTTAATCTTCAATAAATTATTAGTAAAACCATTTATTAGATTGGTTTGTGGTTGATAGTTGCCAATATAAACCGGCCAAAACCCATTTTATTGCTGGCGAATGTCAGCATACTTATTAAAAGATGTATGTACATAAATGTCCTATAGACATTTATGTACATACATGTGACTTTTAAATGACTAATTATTGTAAAAATGATTTGGCAAAACAAACACTGACTAAGGAAATACAAATATATTGCTATCTCAATCATTATGAGTGATTTAAATGCCATTAACTTGTAATTAATAATTTTAGACCTGTAAAATTTTAACAGTTTTTGTAGCTTCCTAGATTCTATTCTATTAGTGGTGTTGCACTAAATTTTTTTGAATTGTTCTAAAAACTTTCTAAAAACTAACTGAAAAAAGGGGAGACTGAAGGTCAAATATACTGGAATCTTAAAATAAAATTGCACAACATCTCATACATTGATCTGACTCCGAGATAAACAGCTAGATATATGTGAATGACATTTAGACACAGAACAAATACAAATATTCTTCATTTAAATATTTACTCTCAAAGGAGATCGTACACACAACCTTTGAAGCACAAGATCACTACCATCTGCTCCATTGGGCCTGTCAAACTAGAAGCTAAGTCTAAGTCTACTAAATGTATAAGACAATTAAACTGTGGGTATGTTACCCACCCATACATTTGTGTGATGAACAGTTGTATTTGTTCTATGTCTGAGTGAATATGTATTTGATTATTACACTTTTAATTCTTCTTGTTTGATATCAGTAACACAAGTGCTTATATTACTTTTCTTTGAATCAGGTTCAATTATAAGGTTTTATGTCAATTTAATGTTTTTATATAGTCTTATTTTAGGTCTATACTATATTTTTTATGTTAATATGACTTTTACCGGGGTACCGGTGGAGTAGAATAGGACTTTGGTGTGTGCCAGGTGTCATAAGAGGTGACTGAGGTACCTGAACCTACAGGTGGCGGTATATCCACCCGAAAAAGTGTAACTCAAATGCTCTAGGAGGGGAATAGGCAGCAGCTACTATACTTGCCCAGCGCGGCTATTTCTCCCTTCCTTGGGGTGGACTTTGTCCAAGTGTCCATAGCCAGTGGATGTTTAACGGCTGTTATTATGATGATGATATTTTACATAGTCTTATATTCGTTTTATATAGTCTTATATATTAAGTTTAAACTAGGTGCTTTTAGCTATGTTCACTTTAATCTTATTGGCAATTTTTAACACTGGAATTTACTTTTCCTTAAACTGTTAAGATAGGAGATAATAATGGTGTGAATCATAATGTGACAACATTAAGAAATAAAATGTTGAGATGCTTTAATGTGACATAATATCTTCAAACATGGTTGGTTCTGCCTAATGACACCAGCTGCGCAACCATTATACGGACCATACATTTGATTCCAATTTCAGTAATATAAAAGACAAATTTAACTTGTCTCAGATTTTAAACAGGATCTGAACCCACACCTATTTCTTTCCAGGAAGAAATGCTCTCATTTATGTTACCTAGGCCTTAGTAGACACCAAAATCAAGTTGAATATATTATTTAATTTCTATTTTTTATGTTGACTTGACTTCGAAATAAGCAGCTTAAATGTTATATATATATATATATATAGTATATAAGTTATACTCAGAGTTATACGCAGATGGTAGTGATCTGGCCTTGTGTGCCAATGGTTGTGGCTTCGATCCCCACTGAGGACAAATATTTATATAATGATATTTATATTTGTTCTGTGTCTGGGTGTTAAAAGTATTATATATGTATTTAAGTAGTATATTTGTGATTTATTTGTTGTCTGCTGTCCGTCAATGTATGAAATTTAGTGGGAATTTAATTATTTATAATTTTAGGAGTTTCTAATGTGATGTCTTAAATAATATATTTTTTTTGCGATTATATTGCAAATGCTGGCTGAACACGATGTGATAGATAAAAATAAAGTACTTGAATTGAACACCATAAAGCGGTCTACAATAGTGTCTTAGGGGTCATCATCATCATACCAGCCATTGGAAGTCCACTGTTGGACATAAGCCTCTCCAAGAAAAGAGGTTCCCTTAATTTCCGTGCTGGGCAAGCGTGTTGGCAATCACAGAGCGCAGCTATCGCGACGGGAATGCTGCTGTCCATCCCCGCCCTGTGCATCTAAGCTGCACTGTTTCGGATGGATATACCGCCATCTGTCGGTTCTGATACCTTAGTCGCGTCTTACGACACCTGTTGCAGTGGGAGGTACTATTATACTCTGTCGGTACCTCACGGTCTTAGGGATAACAAGTATGTTTTTATCATCATTGCACCCTTGCGAGCTGGTCGCTAGTTTTTATATGAAATGATTTGCTTATGAAAAGTGTAGTATTTTTCATTGGACACGAAACATTAAATATAAAAGCGGTTCTTAATGAAAAATTATAATGCGTTGTGGTGAGACGTTTGTGTCAGATATGTGAGGAATGCAATCTACGTTGATTCTTATCAGACAGATTACAACCGACCAGATAACAGTATACGCTCTAGTTTAGACACATTTCTTGTTATTATAGTTTCAGCATTAATGTCTACATGCATGATAGGTATACAGACAATAACGCTGCGATGGCGCAGATGGTAGTGATTCTATCTTGTACACCAAGGGTCGAGGGTTCGATCCCCACCCAGGGCAAATATATATATGATGATATTTGTGTTTGTTCTGTGACTGGATGTTCATCATATCACCGTGCCAGCATCAGAAGAAGAAGAGGAAAGGGATTTTGCCTGTAATTGCTGCGCTGGGCTGGGTCCTGTGCATTTGTGCTGCACTGTTACGGATGGATATACCGCCATCTGTCGGTTCTGGTACCTACGTCGCTTTTTACGACATCTGGTACAGGGGCAGGTACTATTCTGCTCTGCCGGTACCTTTAGGCTGTTACGTGAATGTTGTGGGAATTTATTTATTTGTTATTATTACATACATCACGCCTATCTCCTACCGGGGTATTAGGATATCACTAACGCGTTGCCAACCTTGTGACTTGAACATATTATGCCACATTTATCATCATCATTACAGCTATTGGAAGTCCACTGCTGGACATAGGCCTCCCCAAGAAATTTTAGTCATATTTGCCACGCTGGGCAAACGTGTTGGCAATCGCAGAGCGTAGCTTTCGCGACAGGATTATTAGAGCTATGGATGATTTTACCGCCATCTGTCGGTTCTGCTACTTTAGTGGGACCATTGTACTCTGCCGGTATCACATGGCAATTGAATTGCCCTAACTTCTTCGGTTAAGACAACGATTTGTTAGCGTCGACGCCGGTATGGGTTCCAATAATACCTACCATTAGGTGTTATTGGAACCGATATCACCATCAGTTTTTCTTGCAGGTTCTTTTCTGGTGGCTCGCCGAATAAACCTGCTATAAACTTTGTTATAAGACCCGACAGGCTAGTGTTAAAGTAGGACACTCGATGACCTATTTGCTTAAATGACTCTTAAGGTGAACAACCTTTATCATCGGGTCATAGGTCACCTGTGACGTTTTGATATTGATTATGACAGTCCTATTTAAATAAAGACATATTTGACCGCGCCTTTTTTTATTAGATCAAGTCGACCAACATGCTACAGTCCACGTGATAGTAAGCGTCACCGCAGCCTATAGTCGCTCGTAACATCACAAGGATATCACTAACGCGTTGCCAACCTTGTGACTTGATGAAACTTTTGCCACATTACCCAGTAAATTCACTGCCTCTCTCACCCTTCAGACCGGAACACAGCTATGCAAACACTGCTATTAGGCGGTAGAAATAGGCGAGAGTGAAGTGCCAATGCAGACGAGCTTTTGCTCAAGGTCTCCCTTATGTAAATGTAACTTTGATTGTGTTCCACAGTTGCTGGGACATCTGATGGTGGTGGCGCGGTCCCTGGGCGCCCGGCGCGCCCCCTCGGGCTGGCGGCTTGTGGTGAACAACGGCCGTGATGGGGCTCAGTCGGTCTACCACTTGCATCTGCACGTACTGGGCGGGAGGCAGATGGGCTGGCCGCCAGGTTAACGGGACTACGAGGGGGGAGGAGACAGGGGAAGGAAGCGTTGGGATTGTAATGAGAGGACGGGGTAGTGGACTTGGAGAGAGAGAAGAAGGGATGTTGAGTTTAGAGAGGGTAAGGGTTGGGCGGTATTTTTTCTTTGTTTGACCTCTTTTTGTGCGAGCAAAGAGATTGTCAGATTTTTTATTCTATTTGTTGTCTTACGTGAGCGATAGACGCAGCGATACTACGCGGTGTGTGTTCTATGTTGGTAGCGAAATCTATTAAGAGGTGTTCAAAATAGTTAGAGGAATTTTGACAAATTTTTATATGTTACAGATTAGCTGTCTGCTATATGCTAGCGTTCATTTTTATCGCTTTCCGTCGTGCATCTAAGACAACGTTATTAAATTTTAACAAAAAACGTGTTTAACTATCACCACTATGCCTTCATAGTTTTGTTTTAGTTTCTAAACGTTTAATTCCAAAAAGCTCAAAATATAACTAAAGATTTTTTCATACAAACGAAGCCATTTTGTAAGATTAAGTGCAATAACTTTGGCCAAATTAGTGATAGGTGTTATTACTATATGTTGCACAAGTAAACAGAATATAACATAATAGTTAGTCTTACATATGTATAAGTTCCAGAAGTATATAAAGTATTTTTAAAAGGAAATACATAATAATTTTAAATTCGTAAGTAAAATTGATCAACCTGTGCATTGCGGGACATACCGCTAGCAAATTTGGTACCAATAGAACTTTACTTTGTTTTTTTTTTTAAACCTGCATATTTGCTGAAAATGTTACGTCCCTAATTCTCTGATACAAATTGAATACAAAATAATATATAAAATGTGCTAAATATTACTTTATATACTCTGACACTTAGAATTGACTATCACTTACACACGTCTCTACCTTTCTATTACCAATAGACAGTGACATCAGTTGAAAGTCAAACGTGTCATATAAGAATAGGATATTGACGTAATTGAATTGACACCGCACGTCTCTATTCGTTTGTAAGAAAAAGAAAGAGAGACAAGTATCGAAATGAATTCATGATTACATACACGCGTCTCTTTCTTTCTTCTAACAATAGACAGTGACACCTGCAGAATTTCGAACGTGTCATATAAAAAAAGGATTTTGACATAAATGAGATAAGTGTCTATCTCTTTTCTTTGGTAATAGAAAGAAAGAGAGATAAACATAGAAATCTATTCATTATTACATACACGCGTCTCTTTCTTTTTATTACAATAGACAGTGACCTGTGGAATGTCAAACGTGTCATAAAAAAATGATTTTGACATAATTGAGATGACAGCGCCTGTCCTTTTTCATTTGTAATAGAAGGAAAGAGGGGTATATACTGTGCGTGCATGGACCATCGGCCATGTTTTTTTTCTGTTACTAATTTGTTATTTTACCTTTTAGGTATGATTTAATTATATCATATAAATAATATGTTTTGTGGGTGGGATATACCACAGTTTGGAGTTGACGTATCGGATGAAATTATTAATTCTAAGTATCATCGTCGTGAGTTGGATGCGAATTTGTGATGGTTCCAAAGATTAGATTATATTTTTGTGTAAATATTTTGTCCGATACTTGGTGTCTGCGTGATCGAGTCAGGAATGAGGAGATCCGTGAACGTACCAAAGTTGCCGAGGAAGCTTAGGTTAGCAAGTTGAAGTGGCTAAGTCGTGACGTTCTCGATTGGAGACCACACAAGCGCTCCGTGATGTCTACCCTCAAACTGGACAAACGATGTGACTGGAACCCGAGGATCGCGCTGGACGCAGACAATTGGTCCTGTTAGAAATGCCTAGTCCAACAGTGGACGCCTTACTGAAATGTCGATAATGATCAGCCATTAAAAGTCCTCTTCTGGACATAGACCTCCTCAAGAAAGAGGAAAATTTGCCCGTAATTGCCGTGCAGGGCAAGCGTGTTGACATTTGCAGCGCGCAGCTTACGCGACCGGTTTGCTGTATGCTGCTGCCCATCCACGCCCTGTGCATTTGAGCGACACCACTTCGGATGAATATACCGCCATCTGTCGGTTTTGGTACCTCAGACGCCTCTTACGACACCTGCACCGGCACCGGCAGAGTAAAATAGTACCTCCCCGTGTAGGGGAGGTACTATTTTACTTTGCCGGTAACTGTGTCGATACACTATTTAAATTATACTCAACGCTTTCGACAATGTACCTCATTAGCTTTAATTTTTTCCAATTTTTCTGTCACAAAATTGCTTTCCAACTCTGATTTTTGATCAAGTTGCTCTTTTTATATCACATTTGTTTCATTTTCTATGAAATATTAAAAGATATCAATGGAATCTGAATAATTCTATGAATCTGCCTCAATAGAATCTCAATAGCAATTGCAAAGCCATTGTCCCACGTGAGCTGCGGAATTCAGTTATCGATGCTGATCGCGTAGCAGTCCGTCGCTTACATAGGACGGCAAGTGAAAATCTGATGTAAATAGGCTATTCTCCAATTTCTTCATTTTTTTTTTAAATGTTCGTATATATCTGATAATTCATTATAATTTTTATTTCAGCAAAATATGACCGATTTATGCCGAAAAAAAAATATTAAAAATTTGTCGTAAAATATACGCGCCAAAATACCATCCGCCATTTTGGTGACGTCAATAGTACTAAAATATTGTAACCTCAAATTGACATTTGTCATTGACACGATATTGAGTTTGTCGGCTTTGTTGAGTTGTTTTTATTTATATAAAAAGATGAGTTTCTATAACCCGTATCGTTGGTGTGTTGCGTTAAATTGTAAGAATTCGACATTGAAGACTCCAGAAAAGTTATTTATTACTATTCCGAACGATGTTGTTAACCTCAAAATAAGAAAATTTCATTGAATTACACCTATGAATCACACAAATGATATTGTTGTGATAAAGTAATAGAAAGATTTACTTACATAGCTGTTTTTATATTTCTGCATTCGGCAGAAAAGAAATCTGTATTACACGCAAAGAAGTTTGTAATCATTACCGCATCTATCTTCGGTAAATTAGTACTTTCGGCTTTTACAAATCCGACGTCCATGTTTAATTATGCAAAAGTAGCGTAATAAAATACAAAATCTCTAAAATAAAAGGAATTATACACAAAAAAAGTAAAAAATTAAGGAACACAGTCAGTTGTTTACATTTAGATATTTTAGTGCTTGTGACGTCATTCTGGAAAAAAACATGGTGGACGGTGTTTTCGGTCACGTGACTTACAGATAATAAAACTCGGATTTTAATTTTGAAATATAAAATTAATCTTAGGTTTTTATGGAATAACGACATTTTTTTTCAATTCCTCACGTTATTATTTATTCAAGTAACATAATGTTATATTTTTTTGTTGATAGATGAAAATAGCCTATTATAATTTGTATTCTAGTCCAGACCCGTCCAACGACAGGCTGTGGTATTATTTTTGCTTTTTAAATTTAATTTTAATTAATTTTAAACCCGGTTATTACACAAATAGAATCCCCATTTAATTTCTTTAAAACGTCTAAGTCTAAAACGCAGTTTAATTAGCTTGAAACATGCTTTTTTATACAAAATCATGTAAATTAGTACATACTGGATTATGAAATATGGTTTGCGTATATTGATGTTTTAAAAAATATGTAGTTGTAAAAAAATCACACTTAAAAATTAACGCAATCCAAAGACACGGCCATTTGATTGTTATTTTCTAACATGTCGCAGAGAACTTATGTCATTTACCATAGACTTAGAATTGTGACATTTGTCATGAAGGAAGGGTTGCAGGTCCAATCATTTATTTGCGTTTAATTTCGTACCGTAGTGTTTGTTTGCAATTATTATTGTATTTGATTTAGTTTTATATTGTTTCTGTGTTTGGGATTATACTTGTTTATCAATTTGAATTTAAATAATTAATAGATTTTTATTGTTTAATGTGATAGACCGTATTCAAGTTTCTTGATTTTTACGCGCCATCTGGGCTGTCAAAATAGTTTGCTATCTACACCAATAGATGGCGCTGTCACGAACGCGGGAACTCCAAATGGCGGCGATATATTTTTTCCGTTGATGTTATTTGTATTTCCAATGCAAAATATTGTGCCACATTCTATGTAATTATTTTTTAATTGTTGATTGATCTGTAAGAATAATGTACATAAATAATTCGCAGTGCCATATTATTATTTAAATTTTGAATATCATTTACCAAAATCGGTGCATTATTTCGTGCAATTTTTGTTTTAACATTTTTAAAGCAAATCCACGCGGGGTAGCTAGTAAGTACCAAAAATTATGTCATTTTGTTTACGGTCTCTTGCATTGCAATATCTAATACGTATTTAAGGTGCGTTCAAAAGCAAGTAAATTTCAGTGCAATTACAATCTTCAAATGGCAAAGAAAAATTAATTGGAACTCTAAGTAATACACTTTTTTATTGGAGTGCTTTGAGTTTGTAACAACTAAAATCATGTTTTACTCGTTATTTCCTCCGAATCAGACATTAAAAAAATAACATATCGTATTGCGATTTTACGGGATATTTAAAAGAAGTTTTCTTTGCAAATTATTTTAATAATAAAAAATATAGTATAGATAAAATGTCATACCAGGCCGCCATAATGTGAGCCTTAGTAGTTACGGTTGTGGGGCAGGTGGCGCGAGTGTGCTCGCTTTTCGCAAAACGACGCGACACTAGCGCCGCGCGCATGTTGCATGTTTAGAATTTAAATGCCTTTAAATTCTGTAACCAAAGTTTTTAATAAATTATTCAACTATTATTGTAGTTTTATTAACCTTATAAGGATATGGACGTTGGACGTCCACTGCTGGACAAAGTGCTTCTTTTTGTAACCAAATGATGAGAAATCGTTGTTTCAAACGCAGCCTGATGAAGGGTATACAAGGGATGCAACTTATCCCTCCACAGTCAAGATGCTGTTCTGGCTGGATATACATCTCTCATCAGTGAATTTAGTGCCTCTCAAGACAGGCGTAGGAACAGAACTACCTACACGAATTTTGACAATACTTCGCTATCGATATTAATAAATAAAAGCGAGACATTGATTTCAAAATTTACTGTATAAAAATTGATAGGTTGATCGGTTACCCACCGTACAACTCCAGCTATACTATGAAATCTATATATATATAGAAATATTAGATTTATATATAAAAGGAGAAGCTGACTGATAGACATATCAACGCTTAATTATAAAGGTCAGAAACTTAAAATTTTGCACAGAGGTTCTTTTTATAACGTAGGGTGTTGCTCCCCTAGAAAGGATTTATGATATATTACTCCCTAGGGGGGTGAAATGGGGTTGAAAAATTAGTTTGAAACTTTGTCGTTTATCAAGTTATTCAAATGAAATTCTGTATGATGGTTCTGTATGAAAATTCATGAAACAAGTACATACCTACGAGTATATGTTTTTTTTCTTTAAATAAAATATCTGATTTTCTATGTTATTAGAATAAAATGTATTTGGGTTGTAAGTAATATTTTTCTATTAATGATACGTACATGCATAGGTAATGTGATAAGAGATCGATGTGGTGTAAACGATGATGTGACAACAATAGAAAAAGGAACGTTAGACAGTTTGGACATGTAGAAAGGATGGATGAAAGTAAAATGACTGCACAAATATATAGAGCGAAAGTGAATGGAAGGTATAGGACGACCGAGGCAAACATATCTTAACCAGGTATTAGAGAAGACTAGGTCAGAAGTGCCAACAATAAACGAGAATTTATGAAAGGACTAATGCGAGTAAGGTGCATGATATCATCATATCAGCCATAAGACGTCCACTGCTGGACATAGTCCTCCCCAAGTTTAGCGGTAGAAATTGGTAAGAGTGCGGTATTATTGCAGACGAGATTTGTATGAGGTCTACCTCATAAATAAAGCTTTACTAATATAATTTCGTAGTGATGTAGGTAACTGATTAATTAGATTAGGAACTGTATCATTATCATATCAGCTATAAGAAGTAATCTCCAATAGGACCGGTTGTATGCGGCTTGTGTCCAGCGCGATCCTGCGGTTTTAGTCAGATCGTCTGTCCATCTTGCGGGTGGACGCCCTACGCTGCGCTTGCTGGTACGTAGTTTCCATTTCAGAACCTTACGACTCCATCGGCCATATAATATATGTATGTAATGATTATTGCAGATATCCCTTTTCGTGAATTCAAATATTAATCGGACTTTAATTTGCAGACTGCTGTTGATATAAGGAGTAAGTTACTAATTTTATTGTATTTATTATTCGGCCATCCGAGCCGAGATCGATCCTTTACAGGCGTTCTCGGGTGACCGTCGTCGGTCCCGCTCAGATTCCGCTCACCAGTGAGTCGTGGTCGTTCCGTCCGTCTCACGCATGTTCGTTCAAAAAATTATTCTCACGCCGTGGGGTACCGGCGGAATAGAATAGTGCCTCTCTCTGTACCAGTTGTCGTAAGAGGGGACAGAGGTAAGATAACCGATAGATGGCGGTATAACCATCCGAAACAGCGCAACTTAAATAATACAGGGTGGGGAATGGCAGCAGCATCTCCGTCGCGAAAGTTGCGCTCTGCGATTGCCACCACGCCTTCCCAGCGCGGCAATTATGGGCACAAATCCCTCTATCTTGGCCTATGTTCAACAGACTTTCTATTGCATATATAACGATTATTCTCAAGAGAGCTGAAGCTACGCGAGTGAAAAACAAAACTCTTTTTCTCATTGAAACAAATTATTTATTTATCAAAACAACTGTCTACAAGTAGTACACGTTTGGAGAACCCGCTGGGGCTGGGAGCGGCGCGGGGATGATTATCGGCGCTGGTGGGGCGGGCAAGCGCGCTGGCGCTGGTAAATTAGGGTACGTTATAGGGTACGGAGCTGGTACTATCACAGGGCCAGGCAGGTATTCCTGTATAATCGCAGGAGGTGGTGGTGGATACGTGGGCTGTGGTGTGGGCAGGCACACCGGTGGCGGAGCAGGTATGCACGCCGGTGGTGGAGGGGGATAGTACGTCGGTATTGCGGGTTGGGGAGCTGGGGACGGAATTGGGATGTATTCTGGTATGGGGATGTATTCTGGTACGGGGATGTATTCTGGGACGGGTAGAATGACCGTGCTGGGTGGTGGTGGGGGTAAGTAAACTGGCGCTGGTGCGGGAGCGGGGGCGGGTATATAAGTGGGAGCAGGAGCTTGCTGATAGATGGGAGCAGGTTGGTAGGTAGGAGCGGGCTGGGGGAGGTAGTAGATGTCGCTATGATGTGGTCCCAGTAACCCCGATATCAAGTCCGGCAAGAGACCCGCAGCCGACAGCTAGAAGGCAAAAATATCTTGATTAATATATATATGTAACGAAAGTTATCATTACTTATATTGTACATTCGAATGTTTGTCTGTCTGGTTTTTTACGATTTCACGGCTTCGAATATGCAATTTAGCATGTGGAAGGCTGAGGAAGGCGGTATATCCATAAAGGATGTATAACCAGCAGATGGCGGTATATCCATGCAAAAAAGGATGGGCAGCACCTTCCCTGTCGCGAAAGCTGCGCTCTGCGATTTCCAACGCGCTTGTCCAACGCGGCAATTATGGGCAACACCTTTTCTTAGGGAGGCCTATGTCTTAACAGTGGACTTTTAATGGCTGGTATGATGAAAACAAGAGTTCCCGAGAGATGTGATATACTGAAGTTTCCGTGGTCGCAGGCGGGAAGCTAGCAATACTATATTAAAAATTATCAGCGACCGCGGTTTCACCCGCATACTTCCAATGAGTAACAACACGTTACGTCAACTTCATACGTCACACAACCTGCATCGCGCTTACAAAATTTTCACAACAATCCGTATATACAAAAACCCGACATAGAATTGTCAACTCGCACTCTTTTTCTGTGGCGCTGGAATTGACGTCTGAGTAGTCCGGCAATAGGTTCGTCCGAAAACAAAATAAAAAAAACAATTGTCCAGACGGGCCCGTTGACGCAGATTGCATTGATCTTGTGCGCCAAGGGGGTGGGTTCGATCCCCACCCAGGACAAATATTAATATGATGATATTTGTGTTTGTACAGAACAAATCTCGGTGCTTAAATGTATGTATTTAACTAGTAAATTTGTGATTCCTCTGTTGTCTGATACCCGTAAGACAAGTCCTTTAAGCGACTGATCACGGAATCGGGTTATTGTATGAGATGTTGTGGGAACTTGGCTGACTCCCTCACTTTTCAAACCAGAACACAGCAATGGAACCCAGCTATTTGGCGAAGATGTTTGTCGACTTAGTCCAATAAAAAAAATGTGTATCCGAACTGTGTTAGGTACGGAAAGCTATTTGTATATGGGTATATACATTTCTTTTTGCAAAAAGGTTTTATTTACCTGCAAGCACACAGCCAAAAATGAAAGAACCGCTACAGCCTTCATGTTGAGTCTAGGTCGAAGTAGTACCCTCTCAGGCAAGGGCTGCCCTATATTCTATGCCTTATCAAGTCTTGCACCACCAGTCCGTGTTTCTATCGGTTGGCGATGTTGCGAAGGTGTTCTGGGAATTCACTTCGTATGTACGTGAATAATATAGCATTATATAATATTTAGCAAGTATATAATATAGCAATGTATATAATCGCATGTTTTAATTTCAAAAAGTGTTTTTGTTCACTTCAGTGTAAAATTTTTTAGGTTATATTTAAGAAACAAAGTTTGGTTTGATATGAAGGTGAAAGAGATGATTCATTATATTACGGGAAAATCAATTAAAGGATTAAATAGGCTGTTTAATTAGATTATCAATTGCAAATATTATTTTTAGGAGAATTAGATAGTATAAGATATTCGTATCTTTTCTGATAAATACGTTGATTATCCTGTGTTTTATGCCTATTATCTAGTCTTTTGTTACTTAGCAAAAGAGTCGTTAAAGTTTAGGTAACTTTAACGACTCCTTTGCTTTTACAAAAAAAAAACATATGCAGGTATTGCACATCTACGAAGAGTTTATTTTTATTAACAATAGATACTTTTGGTAAAAAGAATGTCATTTATTCTTAATGCTTTTGTGCTGTTGACACTCATTACTACGAAGTTCGGTTACTCAATAATAGATGGCGCCACATGTTTTAGCTCAAATATTATTATGAAATTTACCTCATGTAGACCTCAGGCAAAGGTCGCATCGCATGCATTGGTACCTCACTCTCACCTATTTCTACCGCCAAATAGCATTGTTTGCATTGCTGTGTTCCAGTTTGAAGGGGTCCCTGTGATAATTACGAGCGTTTGGATGCTGCAGTGACGCTTACTATCACGTCGAGTTTATGCTAGTTCGTCGATTTGGTCTAATAAAAAGAAAACTCTCTGTAGTTGATATTTTCTTGATTAAAACCAGCTTAAGTTTCATCATCGGCTCATGGCAATACGATTGGACCAAAGTACATAAATGGCGGGTGAACACGAGATTAAATCGACGATCTAAGCAAACGGCGGGTTCATCGACCTTATACCTTAATTTCGTCGTTATTTCTTGTACTTCCAGTCATAATCTACATGAGATCTATTGTATATATTATTATAGATATTATTTTGAATTTATATATTTACTTGCTAGCTGGAAAATAGAGTAAAAATTTATGTATTTTTACATACCTATTTAAATTCCTGCTATCTATTCTCTTTCCTAAATATTATAAACGCAAAAGTTTGTTTGTATAGATGTCTGAATGTAGGTTTGTTACTCTATTACGCAGGGAAGTCTGAACAGATCTGGATGATATTTCGAACAGAGATTAATGGGAGCCTGGAGTAACACATACGTCCTTTTATCACCAAAACATGTTACAGTGGAATAGATTCGGCATTTTATTTTTCTCTGTAGATATTAAGCACAGTTTTGCTGTCTGCGAGCAACATAGACTTTTACCTGAACAACAATAGATCCTCAGGTATGAGATATCGTCGATGATAGTGCAATACCGCGTAAGTAGCAGTTGCAAATAAAGTTGAAAACTCAATTAGAAAAGATGGAAAATGGACCTTATTAACTTAAGCTACATACGCGGTATTGAAGTATCATTGACGATATAAAGTACTGAAATCTAGTAAATTATGAAGATACAAATGATTACGCAGACGAAACAGTGGGTGACCGCTAGTGTTAATATAATCTTTTTTTATTGACAACTAGCTGTGCCCGCGACTTCGTCCTCGTGGAATAGTTTTTTTGGGTACCATACCTCTTTACCCTAACTTATATAAACTATGAATGTCATGTTTATTTATATCGAATCAATGACCTAAAAAATAAGTTTCAAATTTTTAGCTCTAAAAATAGCGATACTTCCATACAACCCTTACAAATCTTATTTCGAATTAAAAAATAGGCTATGTCTGTATGTAACAGATAGACAGAAAGAAAGAGTTACTTTCGCATTTATAATATTATATATACATATAATATATATATATATATATATATATATATATATATTGTTGTTGGATTGTTACTTATATAATATACTAGCACTAACTACTTCTGAAAGAATTTTTGAAATTGGACCTGCAGTTCCAGGGATTAGCGCGTTCAAACAAACAAACTCTCCCGTTTTATCATATGTATAGATAAGTAGATAGTCGTGGAGTACCGGCGTAGTAAAATTGTAGCTACCTCTGTACCAGGTATCGTATGAGGCGGCAGAGGTACCGGAACTGATAGATGGCGGAATATCCATCCGAAACAGCGCAGCTTAAATATTGCAGGGTGGGGATGGGCAGCAGTATCCTCATCGCGATGATGCGCACTGTGATTGCTACCCCGCCAGCGCGGCAATTATGGGCAAAAATCCCCTTGGGGAGGCCTATGTCCAACACTGGACTTTCTATGACTAATATGATGATAATGATGGTAGATATAAAATTTGCCAAATAAATATAATTATAGTCCACTAAAAATTGTATGGTAATCCACTGGATAGAATTTAAATAAAAAATAATTTATTCGAGGAGGACCTCATACAAATGGTCGCCTGCATTGATACGTCACTCTCACCTATTTCTAGCAATGTTCGCATTGCAGAGAATTTACTGGGTAATGTAGTATAATATTCTCAAGTCACAAGGTTGGGAACGCGTTAGTTATAATACTTGTTTGTCGACTTGGTCTAATAAGAAAAAAAAAAACTATCACACTTATTATCCTTCAATAAAATCGATACAAGCGAAGCCACGGGCTGAAACTAGTGTTAATTTATAGCTAAACTATTAACACAATTGTGTGCATGACATGCCGATAAAGATAGTTGGCAGTGTAATAAATTATTTGCCAACACTACGCCGCGAGGATAAATACGTGTCATACGGCATTAACACATGATATCATATGATTAGGTCTTAAAACATCACAATGATTACTTAAAATAATTAATACACTGACCTAAAATCATTTTGTTGCAATATTTTTCTTTGTAGTAGGCACAAAATATGTACAGAGGTCATTCACCTGGCGGGTCCGATATTTATACTCTAGCTGTGCTTGCGACTTCGTCCGCGTGGAATAGTTTTTTTTGTACCATACCTCTTTACCTTAACTTATATAAACTTTGAATGTCATGTTTATTTATATCGAATCAATGGCCTGTAAAATAAGTTTCAAGTTTCTAGCTCCGAAAATAGCGATACATCCATACAACATTTCATCTCTCCTTTAGACCCCTCACAAACCTTATTTCGAATAAAAAAATAGACTTTGTCCTTACTTAGGGTCTAAAGACTGTCTATGTAATTTTCATACAAATTGTTTAAGAGGTTAAGCTAGAAAGCGTAATAGACAGACAGACAGTTACTTTGGCATTTATAAAATTAGAAGGGATATTATTACAAAACTGAAAGGTTTGTTTATTTGAAGTCACTCTCACGCAACGCTGGTTCGATTTAGATTGAGCGTTGGATAGACCATTTATCGATTAAGACTGTAAGCTATATAACATCACGCTAGGAGATTAATAAAATATATAAAACATTTAAAGATAGATGTCGTTTGAGCCCCAAACGCCTGCTAACTTTTATCCGCAAATCTGCTTTTAATCGTGTTGTGTTCGATTGCCGACAGGAACTAACTTTTATTTTTTATAAAATCACTTATTTTGTGGACTTTCACCCTATAAGACCAAATTTGTGCAAATTAATTCGGATATTATAACAGTTTGTGAGATTAGAGTCTCATCTGGTAACCGCAGATCCAATTTTAATTAACTTTGTTATGTATATAGATGAGTGTGATTGGAAAAGTAAATAGGCTTTTCGACGTACGAATCATTCGCAGACGATGCCGTGGGCATCAGTTATTATAAATAGTTACAATAGGCCGTCATCCTCAGCCTTTACATTAAATATCATGATTGATCAACGATCAGAAAAATAATTCTTAATATAAATTTGTTTTGATTGTATTGTCATTACTTACACATCGCTTGATAAAAAATAAATAAAACATGTTCTGTTATCTGAATTTCATTGCCTTGCATAATCGTGCAGGCGGGAGCACGCATACTTAATATGGGCTATTATTTACGGTTTCGAACGAAATGATACATATCCATAAATAATTGTGTTTATTTATTTGCACAAATATAATAATTGATTCCTTTCAGTTTCACACACAAACGAGCAAGCATGAAAAAGGTTACGATTGGTATTGCTATCCCATACGTAAAATAAAATTTGCCTTATTTATTTATATTTTTCCTCTCTTCCCTTCCCCTCCCCTAACCCTCCTTTCGATGTGCATACACGCTCATCCTTCCATAATTGGAATACTTCTTTATATTTTAACACGCTTTATATAGGTATATATATGTCTCCTAGGTTACCGTCTAGTTATTATTGTAATTAATTATGAATATAAGTATGTATGACATTAATCTACTAGCCGCGGGGTAGAATAGTACCAGATGTCGTAAGAGGCGACTTAGGTACCGGAACCGACAGATGGCGGTATATCCATCCTAAACAGTGTAGCTCATATGCCAGGAAGGGGATGCCAGCACGCTTATATTGGGGAATATTTTCTTTCTTGGGGAGGCCTATGTCCATCAGTGGACTTCAACGGCAGGAACGATGATATTATTATCATTAAGCAAAGTCAGAATAAATACAAAATTGCCCATATTTCCGTTAACGCCAATTAAATTTCTGAGCGTCAAATCATTTTCTTTACGGGACATACAAAATAACAACTCAAATATAATCTTACGCAATACTTTTATTAAAATTTCCAATAACACATAAATCTTATTTACACAAAAATTAATACATAGCTAAATTACAATTTTGTCGATTCATATCCAAAAACCATCTGAGCGTCTACCTTCATAGCCGGAAATAAATTAACTAGCATATATATATATTTTATTTTTTTTTCTAGAAAAAATATCAACTTGTCTCAGGCGGGAGTCGAACCCACGAGTTTCCAACACCGGACTGCACTACTTGTGTGCGACCGAGGCCTGAGCGACCATGTCGACCTTTTCCTAGTGTTCATTTTGTGCTGAAACAGCGCCGTCTCTTCAATGTTGCTAACAAACACTTGAATGTCAAACTTTCACAAGTTTAAAGCAATCAATAAAGAAGAAATGGTCACTTGAATTACTTTGAGAGGTTTAATGCATAGACAATGCTGACAAAATAAATAAAAAATCCCACATCTGACTGACTGACTCCGTGGGCAACAGAGGAACCACAAGTATACTACTTAAATACATATATTTAACACCCAGACACAGCACAAACAAATATCATCATATAAATATTTGCTCTGGGTGGGAATCGAACCCACCACCCATGCCGCACAAGACAGAATCACTACCATGCTGTAAATGACCCGTCAATTGTCTATGGTTTATGTGAATGGATGATATTTACTAGAAAATAAACATCTTGTCTCTGGTGTCGGATATGATTTCCCGTCATCCAGCATTCTCTATGCTATAAATGAAACCGGTCAAAGTAGTAAAGATTTATGAACATTAATCTGTATTATATATGGTTTAAGACATTTATTTGTCAAAATGAAAATTATATTTACATATTGGAGATTTTCGACAAACAACCTCTATATGCGGTCAACCATTAAACATGGTAGAGAAAATATTAAGTTATTTAACTTTAATAACACACAGATGTCGCTACGGTATATATTAGACAAGATTGTTTGAGTTCTTAACTAAATAACATGGTATAACCGTGTGGTACCGGCAGAGTGTAATACTTCCTCCCCCTATACCGGAAGCCGAGGCGACCGGACCACCAGAACCGACAGATGGCGGTATATCCATATGTAAATTAAACGCAACTTTGCGATCGCCTCTTTCTTGGGGAGGCCTACACCCAGCAGCGGACATTTTAAGGCTGCTTTAATGACAATAATGATCACATGATAAAAAATTACAAGGTAACGTGAAGGGGGCAGTCGCTAGTCCTGCCATCTGCTATATACATTCTACATTGATCTAACATGGGTCAGACGAATGTCTACTCGGCTCCTTTTCTAACTCTTTCGCTATGATAGAGATACAAGATACATTATCAAATTTCTAGTACTGTCGTGAGATGAGATGAGGCAAGAAGACATTTATCAGCATATTACATAGAAGAGAGAGTTTAATATCAAGAAGTGGTGTCTTCGTATATCATGAATCATGAATCCAACCAATCCATGTAAAAGACCGCTCTTGGATCTTTGGTCCAATTGTAGATTTGTCAATCTGCAATTATTTAACTTTTCCATAGAGGGAAATGATAACAAAAATTTCTATTGAAACAAATAAAAAAAACCCACAACACATCACAAATCGACCTGAATCCGTGGTATGTCGCTTAAAGGACTTGTAACGGACATTAGATAATAGGGGAATCACAAACACACGACTTAAATATTTAACACCCAGACACAGAACAAACTCAAATATCATCATATATATGTTTGTCCTGGGTGGTCTTCAAACCTATGACCTTAGCGCACGAGAGAGAATTACTACAATCTTCACCATCTGCCCGTTAAACTAGACATCTGATTTTACATGTATGTTTTCAAGTTTGTAAATTTATAAGTGGTACCGGCAGTGAAGAATAGTACCTTCCCCTGTACCAGGTGCCATAAGAGGCGGTACTATACCCGGCAGATGGCGGTATATCCTTCCGAAACGGTGTAGCATAAATGCGCGGGGCGGAGGTGGGCAGCAGCATCCCCGTCGGGATCTCTTACGGTCCACAATAGTTATATAAATCATTGTTGTATCTGAGCGAAGCCGGGGCTAGTCGCAAGTTGTAAAAATATAAAAGTTAATATATTGGTATATTTCAAGTCAAACCTGCTAAAATTGCAGATTGATTCGTCTACTATTGGACCGACGAAATATAGGAGTGCCAGGAGGCCCAAGCCCCGCGGTCCCTGGCCTTCTAAAGGTCTTGGGGTTGAGTCGATTCCTTCTAGGGCTGCTATTCGGGGTTAGGAAACAATAGGACCAGAAGGGTCACCTAAGAAGTAAGTACTGTCGACGAGAGATCGGTGTCAGCGGGCGGGCGCCCCGGGCCGCGGCCGGAGCCCTAGGCCAGGTAGGAGTAGGTGTCGAGCGTGCCGGGCGCCCGCTCCAAGTACTGCTTGTCTATCAGCGCCTCGATGCACTTCTTAATCATGGCCACGGACGGCGCGAACGACCCGCGCGCCTGCGACACCACCTCCTGGATCAGCTCCGTGTGTCTCAGGACCTGCAGACATGTCCTCGGGAGTCAGGAACGATTTTTTTCTCGCAGAAGCCACGTGGGGTACCGGCCGAGTTGAATAGTAGGTACCTCCCACTATATCAGGTCACATAACAGGCGACTGAGGTACAAGAACCGACAGATATCGGTGTATTCATCCGAAACAGTGCAGCTCAATTGCATAGGGAGGGGGGGAGGGAGGGGTTTGGGCAGCTGCATTCACGTCGAGAAAGCTGCGTTTCGCGAATGTTATCACGCTTGCCCAGCGCGGCAATTATTGTCCAGGCCTTTATTGATGATGATAATGATGACTGAACTTCTGGATCTCAAAATTACAGTACGTAATGTAATACAGATGACATCATAATTTAAAGTAGAAATCAAATTACCAATTAAACTGCCAGGTCGTCTACTAAATCCACAAAGATTTTCTAAATGTCTGAGAACGTATAGCTCGGACATCAATTCCACCGTCACAGGAGCGGGGCGAAGGCCGGCTGTACCTGTGTACCCTGCGGGATCTAAGTGTCTCACCTTCCTCTGCTTCATGATCCGCACGAGGGCGGCCTGCAGGTACATTTTACGGTCGTCGTCGCAGTGCGCTGTCTCCGGGCCCTCGCCCGCCGCGGCCGCGCTGGCGCCGCCTGCGGGACACCACGGCATCAAACATCACGTCTGTGTCCCATCAGGGTGGGCAGAGACTATGGATCTCCACTTGGTATAACTCTGTAGCTTCCTTCATTCCCGTTAGTCCGTTCATGCACGCTCGTTTATTCTAGGTACTTTTGACCTGGCCCTTCTTCAATACCTCTTCTACCTGGTTAAGATGTTCGCCTCAGTCCTCCTATACCAACTCTTCCATTCACTTCCGCTCTATATATCTGTGCAGTCGTTCTGCTTTCATCCATTCATTCTACATGTCCAAACCGTCGCAACATTCCTTTCTCTATTGTTGTCACATCATCTTCTACACCACATCGATCTCTTATCACACTATTCTTTAATTTTTCTCTCAAACTCACACCATACATACTTCGAAGTGCTCTCATTTCGACAGCATTTATTCTACTCGTGTGCTTCTTCTGCTATATATAAAATCCCACAACATCTCATACATTACCTGCTTCTGTGGTAAGTCGATTAAAGCACTCGTGTTACGGACATTAGACAACAAATTAATCATAAATACAAATCAAAATATAAACTATAAATATTTGTCTCGAGTAGGAATCGAACCCACAACCTTGGCACCCAAGATAGGATCACCACCAACTGCACCATCGGGGCCATTACAAAAAAAAACGCGGAAAGTGGTGGTGGTGGTGGTGGTGGCGGTGGCGGGAGCAGTAGTACCTTGGTGCGGCGGCGCGGTGGCGCAGGTCAGGCGGACCTTGGTGCGCTTGCAGCTGAAGCCGAGGTTGAGGTGCAGCGTGGTGTCGGCGAGGTCGGGCTCCCCGTCGGCCGTGAACAGGCCGGCGTCCAGCAGCGGCCGCACGTGCCGCACCCACGCCTCCTCCGTCAGCTGCAGGCTCTCGCGCAGCTCGCGCACGTTGGCCGAGTCCACCGTCTCGAAGCAGAGCAGCAGCGCGCACTGCAGGTCGGGAGGCGGGAAGGGGGGAAGGGGGAGGGGAGAAGACGTTCAGGCGGACCACTCGAGCAGCGACGTCCGCGTAAAATAGGACACTCGAGGACCATTAAATAATGACTTATAACCCCATAAGGTTGTCATTGCCCTGTCATTACCCTGACAACCTTATGGGGTTATAAGGTTGAAGGTGACCAATGGGTCAGTTGAGTAAAATTGTAATTTATATTATATTGTATATATATACTAGCTGTGCCGGCAAACGTTCTGCCAAATTAATTATATAAAATTACTAAAATGACTATAAAAAATAGGGGTTGGTGACATAAGGGTGACAATTTAGGGCTGTGTATATTTTTTTATTAATACCACATAAAAAATATTATCAAAAATTAAAAAAAAATTGAGTAAACACCTCTTGTTACTTAGAGTTATGAAAAATAGATAATAGCCAATTTTCAGACTTATTGAATGAGCATAAAAAAAATTACATGAATCGGTTAAGCCATTTTGTCGGAGGGAACGAACATATTGATACGGGTATTGTATATATTACAAATATATATATATATTACATATAAGATATGTCTATTTAAATAAAAATATTTTTGACTGTTATTAATTCAGGATCAGATGACCCCAATTAGAATTGAAGAATGTACATACATAATACATATGAAATAAAAACACTTTCCGCTATTTTTCCTATGTATGTTTAGATCTTTAAAACTACGCAACCGATTTTGATAGGGTGTTTTTTAATAGATAGAGTGATTCAAAAGGAAGGTTTATATGTATAATACATACATAATATAGTAGAGAAACACTGATAATTTTTGTAGTTTCTAATGTGATGTAGTAAATAAACACATTTTTTGCGCTTACATAGCAAACGCTGTCTGAACCCGACGAGATAGATCAAAATAATGTACTACAGTGATGTACACCTTAAAATGGTCTACAAAACATCTCTTAGGAATAACCTGCAAGAACCATCGCTTATCCTCATCACACCAGAGCGAAGCCGAAGCGTTAGCTAATAATCTCTACTAACATCACAGAGCTGAAGAGTGGAGGAAGTCCCACCTGCGGCGTGGTGGCGCTGACGTGGTAGACGCGCGCCGTGTAGCGCGTGCGCAGCTCGCCCGTGCACAGGTGGTGCAGCCAGGCCAGCCGCCGGCCGCTGAACGACGCGCGGTAGAACGCCTCGAACAGGCGCGCCGGCCGCTCCAGCTGCGCCGGCGGCGCCAGCGGCGCCATGGCCCCGCCCAGCGGCCACGCGCCCGCCTGCAGCACCTACGGGGCCCCCACCTCTGAGCTAACCACTTTTTGGACGCTTTCGGCCGCCTTCCGGTGGCGTGCGTGTTGCGGACGACAGACAACAGAGGATTCGCAAATGAAACAAAGTGATACTGAAATCCGAAATTCAACACCCAGACACAAGACAAAACATAAATATCCAATCAAAGTTTGTTATGGGTGGTCTTCCTCCGAATACATAGTGACAAACAGCATATAAATTAAACAATAAAAAAAACTACTCCTCTTTCGCGACCACTACTCTGAAGATCTTGGGAACGATATTGAGAAACCAAAATGTGAAATTTAAATATTTATATCAACATCCAAACACAAATGTTGTGGATCCCGTCGAAGGAGATCGATCCCGTTGACGGAGATCGATCCCGACGATGGAAATCGATCCCGTCGATGGAGATCGATGCCGTTGACGGAGATCGATCCC
>JACJUM010003053.1:1135752-1152953 GCA_020976665.1 Heortia vitessoides
TCGGGTCTAACTTAATGGGTCATCGATAGCTTAGGTATCCTAATTTTAAAACTACTTCATTCGGGTCTAACCCAATGGGCATCGATAGTTTAGGTATTCCAATTTTTCGACTACTTGAATTCGGGTAACAAGACCAATAGCTTAAGACCGCTTTCATTGCCATTAGGAGCCATCAATAAATTACGTCACACTAATTTCTTGAGTTTTTCATCCCTCCCTCTCCTTGTCACAGTTGGACACATTTGTAAGTCTCTCCCCGCCCCCTACCTCCCTAGTGTGACGTCACACATTGGAATTTTTAATACAATTGAAATTAATACATTTATTTATCAAAGAGTATTTAGGCGTCGATGCGTGCCGCATATCAGGTGATATGCGGCGAGAGTAAAGCGAGTGACCAACGACAATTTGAATCTTATGGTTATACAAATAGAGTTGCAAATGTTTTCGAGATTTTTGTTAATTAAAGTGCAATATTCATGATTTTACATGTAAATTTTGAAACGTGACGTCACGAAATTCAGAACCCCACCCCCTTGTCACACAATATCACACTTATCAACCTCATCCGGGACGGCGACTCAACGAGTGGTGTAATTTATGTATGGCCCCTGGCTGGGGAGTAGGAGAATGGCGAACGACGGCAATTATCTGGATTCATCTCTCATTTCCTTAGACTTCATACGATGCATTGGAACCTCATTCTCACCTATTCTATCTTCAAACAGCAGTTTTTTATATGACTCGACTTGATGGGTGAGAGACACAGAGTTTTCAGACGAACCCTTTACTCGGCTTGGTTAAAACTTTAAAGAAAATTCCAGAAGCTCTAAATACCCATACAGGAAAACCAGCATAAAGAGGCACTGCATTTATAGTTACTAATCATCATGATACCAGCCATTGGAAGTCCACTGCTGGACATAAGCCTCTCCAAAAAGGAGGCCCATTATTGCCGCGCTAGACAAGCGTGTTGGCAATCGCAGAGCGCAGCTATCGCGAAGGGGACGCTAGACAGATATACCGCCATCTGTTGGTTCTAGCACCTTAGTCGCCTCTTACTACACCTGGTAAAGAGTGAAGTACTATTCTACTCTGCCGGTACCTTACGGCAAATTCTGGTATACCGGGAGAAAAAAAACTCTCCCACTAATAGGAATCTTTTATAACCGAAGTGAAAGACATTACAAGGTTATTTCACTGCCTCTCTCATCCTTCTCATATTCACAGCGGGCACTGTCGTTTGTCGGTAGAAATAAAAATACCCGCACCACAGACTGGTATATTTAAGGACATATCAAAGGTATGGACTCACAAGTGTCACACAGCTTAGAATACTTGCATTGCTCTATATAGTACACTTAATCCTTAGTCATTCGTGCAAGCGAAATTGGCACGTATTTGTCTTCATGACTTATCTGTTCTGTTTCCACATTGATCTTCGATTGTTTCTCATCATCATACAAGCGAGGTCTATCGCCAAGTTCCAGTGACATAGGTCCGGATTTCATCATCATTATCATCCCACAGCTATTGGTGGTTCTCTCTCAGTTGTCTCGGACGGCAGCTGTCACAGTTTTCCTGGTCATGAGTTATCGCATTCTGGCCCCTTCATGCAGTGTCCATTCAATTCTTTACTGGGTAATGTTTTAGAAAGTTGGTGATAATACCTAGATCAAAACAGTTTATTACGGGCCCTGAGAGCTTTAGCATAAAGATAGGAAGACTTAATCAACCTGGTATGTCAAATTCTATTAATACCATCAAAGCATGAGAACAGCAAGTAAATGCATGGTTATTAGCATGAATCTTTACTAATATTATAAATATGAAAGTAACTCTGTCTGTCTGTGTGTCTGTTACGCTTTCCCGCTTAAACCTCTCAACCGATTTTGATGAAATTTGGCACAGAAAATCTTAGAGCTAGAAACTTATTCTTCAGGCCGTTCATTCGATATAAATAAACTTGACATTCAAAGTTTACATAAGTTAACTTAAAGAGGTATGGTACCCAAAAAAACTATTCCACGCGGACGAAGTCGCGGGCACAGCTAGTTAAATATAAAAAAAACTTTAGTGTTCATTAATAGTATTATAATTGTTTTCTAATTTTCGTTTAAAGTTGGCACGGTTAAGCCCGAAAAATCAATAACTGTAAGCTGTTATACCAAGATCTTTACAAATCCCCCCCCCCTTTTCTCACAAACCTCTCAATCTCTCTCTCACACACATACTTTCTCTCGCCCTCTCTCCCTTACTCTCTCACATTGTCTATCTCCCACTTACGATCAAAAACTATCTCGCCCTTTCTCTCCCACTAACTCAGTCTCTTACCTTCTGCCTCTTCACGTGCTGTAGGTTGAGATAGGAATACAGGCTGTTAAGGTACGCCACACCCTGGCTGTATTCCCGCCACGCCGCGACGTACCTGCGAAAAAGTAAAAGAAAAAATCAGTGTTTCCCTCAAAAAAATAAATAAATACATATTTAATCGTAATATTTGCTAGAAAAAAATCCAAAAAATCTAAATATACAATTCAGCATTTGTCAATGTTTATGCATAAACGGGCACGATGGCGCAGATGCTAGTGATCCTGTCTTGTGCGCCAAAAGTCATGAGTTCGAACCCCACCCAGTAAATATATATATATATATATATATATATATATAATGACATTTGCGTTTTTCTGTGTTAGGAGGTTAAATATATGAATTTAATTATTATATTTATGACACCTTTGTTGTATGATATCCGTAATTTTGTATTCATCTCATACATCGACCTGACTCCGTGGTAAGTAGCTTAAAACAACTGAGTTACGGACGCCAGACAACAGAGGAATCACAAATATACTACTTATATACATATATTTAACACCCAGACACAGAACAAAAACAAATATCGTCATATAGATTTTTGCTATGGGTGGGAATCGAACCATCTGCGCTATCGGCTCCGTTATTGATATTATAGAACCTTCGTGTAGCTAATGGTCAACCTCCATTCTGTTAGTTCTAAAATAGTCAGACAGTACTAAAACTTAAGTTTGGTTATTGATTTTTGTGAATTATTTAAAAAGTAATTTCCGCTCCCTAATGTCGCAGATATACTTGATTCTATTTCGAGTTTTTATATATAAGCGAACGCTTCAACAAACAGATCCCTCCCTATGTTGATGGATTTATTGTAAATGTTCGACCAAATGTTATATCACTTTATTAATCCATTTGTAACTAAAAATATCACCCTACTCTTAATGTTATGTAATTTTCCAAATAAACTGATTAAATGAATTGTAAATTAAGTCGTCACCGTGAACCACGCCCTGGCAACACCAGCTATCAAATTCACCATATATACCTGACAAGCAAGCCGTCGTTGTGGTCGCATTTGTCTAGCGGCGCGCTGCCACGCACGCGTTGCAGCAGACCAGCGACGTGCTCTTCGAGAAAGTACCTGCGCCATAAAAACATAAACTCATAAATCATAGTAAGATATCATTATATCGATAGTGACAGTTGTTTAAGAAGCCACAATAAAAGCAAGTAACATAAGTTAAGAAATGGCAACTGCACGGAGACAGGGTATCACTTTTAAGTAGCTATAATCACAAAGGCAATACCGGTAATTAGAGTCACTAACTTAGTCTCATCGTAGAGGCGGTCCGCGAGCGGCTCAGGGTGCGCGACACAGAGGGCGTAAACGTCGCTGAACCGGCTATTCCACACTGTACGTTCCACAGACCGCAGGCCGACCACACCTGCCACCTGTAATACGCACACAACTGGTGTATATTATCGCTTCACAAGAGATAGAACTGATACAATGTTTGCCTGCATTGTTTTTTTTAGTTGGAAGAGTGAAATTACTTGGTAATATGAAATAATATCATCAATCACTAAGTAAAAGTTATCCTACTGATATTATTTGGGCATGATGGTGTATTTGGCAGTGTACCGTCAGTATCTTGTGCGTCAAAGGTTGTGGATTCGAATATTTATTATAGGGTTTTTCTTGTTTTAAAGTTCAATAAAATAGTATAAAACAAAGTCAATTCCTGCTGTGTGACTGTACCTATGTTTGTTTAAATCTTTTACACTACACAACAGATTTTAATGCAGTGTTTTTCAATAGGTACAATAATTCAAGAAAAATGTTTATAAGTTTACAGCATAATATAATAGAGAAACACTGTTAATTTTAGAGTTCCAATATTAGTTCGTAAATTAACACTTTATTTATTTATTTTCTCACATTCCAATTACTGCCTGAACCCAATGAGATAGTTCAAAATAATGTACTACTTTATTGCATACCTTTCTAAAAAAGTACTATCAAAAAGTTGATATAACGCGATTCCACTGTCTAGGTCTATTTTATAGGGATAACCCAAAATAACCATGTTTTATCTTCATTGCACCTGTACAAAGCCGGTCACTAGTATGACTATAATTAAACAATGTTTTTTAATGAATGAAAAATTAAGTTTCTTACTTTTTCTAAACTTTTTCCTAATAATTTATCTCAACGATAATAAATGTGTTAATGCAATTAAGAATACATAACACAAAAATGATAATCAAGATGATGTTAGATTAAATTTAGAACAAAAGCAACTTACAGTTTCTTTCAGATTAGCCCATGTCTCTTGAAAGTCAATGTTTCTTGGCTTTAGAGACATCATCGGGATGGTATTTGCAAAACCTGAAATATTATATAGGAATTGTCAGAATGGTACACACACAGATAGGAATGAGAATTAATTTTCTGATCGATATTAACTTTTATTTCCCTGATTACAGCTGAACTATTTTTGTTATATATAGTTAAGCATTCTTGAATGTATTCATTTATTTCGCAGATTTGGACATACTAAAAACTTTTTACCATAAATATATGAGTTATGCACAAGCATGTTCTATTTTGTTTTAAACATATTGTTGAAAAGGTTTGTAGACTTTTGTTATCTAGCATAAGCTCATTAAAAAATCGTGAGGACAAACAGAAAAGAGACCTGGCCAAATATTGCAAGTCATCACAGCCTTCAGAAACAAAATTAGGCCGACCGACCAAAGTCAAAGATCTAAGAGGGAATAACATATACAGATTTTATTTAGGGTTATGGCGTCTTATTAGACTGAAAAAATATCGAACACATAGGCGTTATATCGCTAAGTCGCTGGCAGAACCATTTGGCACCGTGACAAAGCATAGGAACAGATTTGTGGAGCCACTGCAGAAATTACTCAGCAGTAACACACAACAAAATCTTACTACCTCGATAATTGACAACTACCAAAATATAGACCGCGGATGTACATTTGATCACACTCACTTCTACCAGCAAGTTCTGTTTCAATATTCCTGCGTGTAATTGACTAGATATTATTCAATATTTTTGAAAATGTTCACAGTAAAATTAACATTATCAAATGAAAATAGTCCGTAATAATCTATTTGCAAAATGACTTTAACTTGACGTTCTTACCATTAGTGTTGCTATTAAAAAATATTGCGTTTTGTTCTCTGATTCTGTTGATAAAATACTGATCAATGTGGTGTAAAAGATAATGATAGTGTAATGACAAAAATAGAGATGGAGAGGAATGTCGAGATGGTTTGGACCTGTACAAAAGATAGATGGAAGTAGAATAACTGCACAAATACAAAAAACGGAAGTGAATGAAAGAGTCGGTATAGGACGACCGAGGCGAAATTATCTTAACTAGGGAAAAGAGATATTAAAATAGGGCCATGCCGAATATGTCTGAAAGGATTAATGCAAGTAAAGGAAGCGTGAGAGGTATGTCTAAATCATAACAAGTGGAGATCCAAAGCCTCGGCATAACTGACGGCGTGAAGTATATATGAATATATGTAGATATGTATATATGATCTAAAAATTCTGCTCAATTGTTCATTGTTAATTACTGCAGTAAAATATAAGTTGATTTTACTCTCAATACTTCGCCTACTATGCGGTATTTCTTCCTGGTCTACTGCATTATTGCCTTTAATTATTTATCAAATATTTGATGGGATTTCATGTAAGCATTCGCAAACCGAATAAACGTATAACGTATATATATATATATAATTATAATAATAATAATTCAGACAACATCCTATACAATGTACAAGCTTCGTGAATGTAATACCGTTGACGACTAGATATGAGAATTTATGGTGTATTTTGCTATCTGCATAAACACAGAAAACTGTGGCTTTTACCACTTTTACATAATATCATTGACATTGCAACTTTGGCAGCATATGCCATTTACATGGAACAAACCCACAATTTGCCTCGAGTGACAGACGTGTAAAGTTTTTGAAATGATATTTGAACTGTCATCATCAATCAATCATTGATATTTACAAAATATATAAAAGAAAGAAAATAGTAATATTGCAGCGTGCTTCGGCTGTAATAAGTCAGATTAGACGAGATTCTACAGCGCGAAGTTGCAGTCGTTGAAAGTCGAACGCTAACAGAGAAGGTAAAACGAAAAGCTTGCAGCAACAGTTAAAAACCAGTTTGCGTAGAACACGCAGTAACTTGTCTAATATGTAACACCTGCTTCAAGAGCTGTCTTGATTGTGCACAAACAAACAAATTGTAATTTTTATAGAAATAAAATATTGCCATCGACAAATGATTATTATTTTATTTTTGTACGAAACTACAAATACTTTTTCATTGTCATACAAGACATTAAGAGTTACTCAGGTGCCTTTGAACGAAAGGAGCGGAGCATTGGTTAAAAATGTGGTCAAAACAGGTGAAAAATTTATGTTTGTTGTGTGTACTGTGTGGAAGTTGCTGTTCAACAAAAAATGCTATCTGTAGTTACAATTTTACATGGACAAATTAGCGGCCAGAGTTAGTATAAGCATATAATTTAAAGTTAAGAGCTCTAAGGAAGTCACAGCAACCTACAGAGAGTAGAACAAATGTTACTTTATAAAATGCTAAAGGTGGGTACCTCTAAATTCATATAAAGATATTATCTTTATATTATGATCACTTGCATAACTTTTGCTTGGAAGATAATTAATAAACTCTGTAAATGAAGAAATAAATTTATACAATCTGTTTTCACAAGTTTGATTCACTATGGGAAAATAAGACTTACCTGGACTAAAGACTGTGATAGGTTTTATTTTTAACATCATATATTCAGACAGCGGCAGAGTATAAATATTAAAGTCAATTACATTTAATAAAAGTACCTACAAACAAGTAAAATTCAATAATACTAAAGGTAATTGAAATTTGTAAAAAACTTTGTAAAGAACTTAGGTGTACTATTCTAATAAAAAAATATTATATAGACAGATTTTTAATATAAACAGCTCAATTGAAAAAGAATTTATTTATAATATTTGTAAATACAGTTTTCATCACCATCATCATCATAGCAGGGTCTATGGCCACTGCTGGACATAGGCCACGAAGAAAGGATACTTTCACCGTTAATTGCCACCACACCTGTCAAGGCTGTCCAGGCGTTGTGGCAATCGCAGAACGTAGTGTTCACGAAGGGAAAGCTAAGATTCTTCCTTTTTCCAATAGTAGAATAGTACCTCCCTGTACTGTGTCGTAAGGAGCGACTGAGGTACCGGAACCGATAGATGGCGGTATAACCTTCCGAAGCAGTGTAGCTCAAATGCAAAGGGGTGGGAATGGGCAGCATTTCCGTTGCGAACCCCTGACATGTCATAGTCGATGCAATGACCCAAAGACTATAAAGTAAAATTAAGAAAAACATTCCAAAACATCTCTAACATTAACCTGATTCCGTGGTATGTCGCTTAAAGCACTTGTGTTACGGACGCCGAACAACAGAGGAATCACAAATATACTATCTAAATACATATATTTAACATCCACACGCAGAACAAACATAAATGTCATCATTTTAATATTTGCTCTGGGTGGGTATCACGACCCTTGGTGCATTAGATAGGATCACTACCATCTGCACCATCGGGAACGTCAATATAAGCCTATAAATTTGAGAGTTTCGAATCGGTAGACCAACATCATGGGGTGGTCACGAGACTCCTCGAGTGGGCACAGCTATGATTGGACAGCTATTAATATTATGTTGATTATTAGAGGATGTCTGCAACTTCCTCTGCGCAGGATAAATGTTTAGAGTAACCTATTTATTCTCCACGCTACTATTTGTCTTGTATCATCATCGTCATACCAGCCATTGGGAAGTCCACTGCTTGACATAGGCCACTCCAAGAAAGCAGGTTTTTTGTCCATAATTGCCGCATTGGGCAAGCGTATCGGCAATTGCAGAGCTCAGCTTTCGCAACGGGGATACTGCTGCCGATCCCCGCCCGGTGCGACTAGGCTGCAGTGTTTCGGGTGGATATATCACCATTTGTCGGTTCTGGTACTTAAGTCGCCTCGGCAAATTTGTTTTTATACACACGAAAATACGCAAATAATTAAAATTTATTTTGCGGTTTAGTCGTGTTATTTTTTATAAAGAAAACCTTCCGTTTCAGTTAGTATCGTTCACACAACACAACGATAAGAAGATTTGCGAATAAAAATTAGCAGGCGTTCGGTATGCAAACAAATTTTTGATTCATTTTTATAAATTAAAGCCTATTTCTACGTTTAAGTCAACTATACCATAAACATATAATAAATAAACAGTTTTAATTAAGAAATACGAAGTACTAAATTGTATTAAATTAATAATACTGATGACCCTGATGACCTGGCGGGATCTAACATTTAAATTGGACCTTACTTATACTAGTCTGCGGGTAGTAAATGGGTCCTAAAATAAAATTATTACACGAGCCACCAGAAAGGAACCTACATGAAACAACTAATGGTGATAAAGGTTCCATCAATACTAAATAGTTAGTGTTAATGGAACCCCTACCGGCGTCGGCGCTGACAAACCGTTGCCTTAAAGCTAGGTTCGAGCGATTTAATCCAGGCAGTTTCATTATCAACATAATCTTTAACACTATAATATGCTTTAGAAATAAGTTTGCTCTACGTCATTTTATAATTTATTAATCGGGATGCCTGATATGCTTCTTGGTATTTTTTGGATATTTACGTATGTACACAGTTTTTCTTAAAACATGCTTATGTATATATATATATATATATATATATATATATATATATATATATATATATATATATATATATATCCCGCAACATCTCATACCTGACCTGACTCCGTGGTAAGTCACTTACAGACTCCAGAGAACAGAGGAATCACAAACATAGGTACTACTTGAAATACCTTTACTACTACTTATATTTAACACCAGACACAGAAAAAAAACATATCATCATTTAAATATTTGCTCTGGGTGGGAATCGAACCCACGACCTTTGGCGCACAATCTAGGATTACTACCATCTGTGCCAACATATATATATATATATATATATATATATACTAAGAAAGGAAAATACACTCCCTAAGGGAGTTCAAACATGTTTTTTTTTAGTGAACATATATAACATTTTCATAGATATATTGTCTGTTATTATCAACCAATTTCTTTCTAGTTCTGTCATAAAGATTCCTGATTACAAAAATAACATTTACGCCAGTAGCAATACCCCACAGAAGAATATTAGGTACATAACCGCGAAGTTTCTGTCTATTTTTTTTTTTGCACGAACCTATTGCTGGACTACTCAGACGTCAATTCCAGCGCCTCCGAAAAAGAGGGCGGGGCCTCTCATAGATGAGAGGTCCGGTGCCCGTATTCATCCTGCGTGCCCCGCGGCCGCGACCGCGCGTTGTCTACTCGAGAGTTGTAGTATGAGTTCCCATCGCAGTTTATCGACTAAAGTTATACAAAAGAATACAGTGGTGTTGACAAATACCAATTGCTGGTCCTTGATAATGTTTGTTTTTATTTACCTGACATTGTGTGCAACACATTTCATGCATTTTGTATTTTGTCACTTAAAAGTAGATTCATCACACCAGCCATTGTAAGTCCACTGTTGGACATAGGCCTCCCCAAGTATAGGGGAATTTTGCCCGTAATTGAAGCGCTGAGCAAGCGTGTTGGCAATCGCAGAGTGCGGTTTTCCCGATGGGGATGCTGCTGCCCATCCTCGCCCTAGAACTACACTGTTTCGTGTAGATATACCGCCATCTATCGGTTCCGATACCTCTGTCGTCTCTTACAACACCTTGTATATAAGGAGGTAATATTCTACTCTGCCGGTACCTCAAGACTTAAATAAAAAGAAAAAGTAGATTAAAAATTCGTTAAATTATGTTGTTTATATCGTCATGTATTTTAATTTTAAACTCTATTCTTTGAATCTTTAAACAAAAGTAATGTTTTATCTGCAAACAATACTATGTTATGACTAGCTGTCCCGGCAAACGTTGGTTTGCCATATTCATAAAAGAAAATGAATAAATGACTAATATCGCTATAAAAAATAGGGGTCGTGATAGAAGGGTGAAAATCTAGGGTTGTATGTATTTCTTAATGCCACAGAATAAAATAAATAAAATGAATAAATAATAAAATGAATATTTTTATTTTGGGTGAACATCCTTTATCACTTAGAGGTTTGAAAAATAGATAGTAGCCAATTCTCAGACTTACTGAATATGGTTACATAAAATCATAAGAATCGGTCAAGCCGTTTCGGAGGATTATTATGGGAACAAACATTGTGGCACGAAAATTTTATATATTAGAAAAAGAAAAAAATAATCGTTCACAAGACATGATAAGTCATTTATGTAGACAAGAAACAGAAAGGTCCCAGGATAGAGCCCTACGGTACGCCGATTGAAACCAGTAATCCCGGCGGATGTTCCCTATTTTTGACTGCCTTTTGCATTCTATTTTCTAAATATGACTTCAGATTTACAGACTATTTAGATTCCTAAACGATGTTTCATGACGGTTACAATCAAAAGCTTTAGATAAATCACAAAAAACTCCTGTGGTATTATGTAATCCACAAGCATCTGTAGATAAGCGACCACTTTGTCAACAAAATTGATAACTACATTATATTAATATTTTAAAAATGTTGCAATTTTTTTTGTACTACTGCTAAGCAATATGTCTATTTTGTAAACAATAGTCTAATATACCGTCAGATTCTCAACTGAAAAAGTATCTTCAGCTCGAACTGGCAGTGATGTAGTTCCTATTCTTTGTCTGCAAATCTTGTTGCTAGCTCCTCTATGCTATTTCTCTTGAGGCGACAGAATCATAAACCCACTATTTGCAGTTCTGCATCTAGGTTATTGATGTGTTGACATAATCTTTTCTTTAAGAATATAAACACTGACCTAATGCTATAGTAAGTCGCTTAAAGCACTTGTGTTACGGTCGCCAGACAAATATATGATCATGTATTTGAATTTCGTGTTAAGCTCAAATGGCTTCATATTCGCCTTCGCAGGAATGCTCATATATTTTCTTTATAAGGTACTCTTTTATGCCTCCCTTTCTTCTTATCTTAAAAATCGTTTCGTCTTCTTAGACGACAGCCATAGAGATCCCTTAGGTCATCAGAGAGTTTATTGCTTAGGATGCCTGTGCATTCCACAGCATTCAGTAAATCCTTCACGGTGTATGCTGTTCGTATGTGGAATACGCTCTCTTCGACAAACGGATGCGCGCGGTCTCTGCCGATATTTTTCACTACAATTCTGGAACTTAGCATTCTTACTGGCCAATACTGTAGTTAGTTTAAGGATATACTAAAGTGTTCTTCTTTAGTTTTAAAAGTGTGTGCCATGTTTTTTACGTTAATATTATTTTTATTTGCCTCTTACTACCAGGTGTTTAAAATATGTTTTCCACACATTTTCCATGCAAATGTTTACTGGAAGTAATTGCTCTATGCGACGAGGCCGCCAATTGTACTTCACTTTGTAAATCTAAGTGTACTACTAAAATACATATATTTAACACCCAGACACAGAATTAACACAAATATCATCATGTAAATATTGGCGTACAAGGTTCACTACCATGCGCTATCGACCGATAGTGCATGGTGGTGGTCTTTTGCTGTTGGACTCGATTTTTTCCATCAATGTTCGCATTATTATATCCAGTTTCACATATTCGTTGCTTATGCGGTGGGATGTTGAACGTGGCTCTCAATAATAGCATTAAAATAATTTATCTTATAAAGTCATACTAAATTTAGGTAGTAGGTATTGGTTTTGAATTAGTTAGGTCAAAAGACTATCAGATTTAATAGCAGTATTATTTTACTAAATACACTGAAAGATAAGTGTAAAGAAATAAATACTCTGACTGTACACAGCCTACACAGCCAGTGTATTTATTGTAGAAATAAAAGATAATTTGGAACTTTTAAGCAACGAATTTAATTTTTTAGTTTTTTTCAACTGTTTATCTATACAGACTATGAATGTAAAAAGTCAGTGATACCATAAAAAGAAGGTTGCCACCTTAAAAAATGTAAAATTACATTGTATTACATTTTTCAATTGCATAAGATTATGCACATAATATTTTAAGCCGTGAGGTATCGGCAGAGTGGAATAGTACCTCCCACTGCACCAGGTGTCGTAAGAGGCGACTGGATACCAGAACCGACAGATGGCGGTATATCCATCCGAATTATAGGCGAAATTCCACCTTCTTGGGGAGGCCTATGTCGGGCAGGTAGGCTGTGGACTTCCAATAGCTATAATTATGAATGTAGCGAACAGGACTTGGCGAGTTATGACTGCACTACCGTGTGTTAAGATAGGAAAAACAATTGAGTGACACCTATATTTAGCTACATATGTGAATGTAAATATATATCATTGTAGTCTGAATACTTTAACAGACAATAGTCAGTCGAGCGACAATAGACTGCGAGCGCCCGTGATTTTGACTTAGCACATCTTCTGAGAGTGAGTCTATTATTTCCTTGTTAGAATAATAAAGTTATTTCTTCTATAATTATTAGCGGTCGACCATTATTATTTTTATTGGGTGTTTAATCTTAAACACATAGTATATATAGTATAGTGTTGTGAGAGTCGACTAAGGTATCGGAACCGACCGAAGGCGGTATATCTGTCGGAAACAGCGCAGCTTAGAGGTTGCGTTTTGCGATTGCCACCGCCACTTCTGCCCAGCCCGGCAATTATGGGCAAAATTCCTCCTTCCTAGGGGAGACCTATGTTCAGTAGTTGACTTCCATAACTGCAACTGAACCACATCGTCGGACAAAAAACATAAAAAGCTAAATGAACCGTAAAAATTAGTTTATATCGAAAACAACTTTGTTAAATATACAATTCAATTCAATTTATTTAAAAACAAAAGTTTAATAATAATGCGTGGAGAACATAGCATTAAAATATGATAAGCACCAAATTACATAAAAAGAAGATACAATATTTTACACAAATATACAGAAAATATTATTATAATTCTGTAAGAACAATGATAATTTAATAAAAATGTCAATACATAAAAGATTAAATTGTCAGAGTACAAGTATATATGTCAAAAATCGATTAAACATTAAAAACAATTCAAATTAACAACGTGATTTATTATTTCAAAGGCAATGCCCGCTATCGTCAATATACTCGACTACACTATAAACGCATTTTTCCAACATAATGCTTGTAACTTATTTTGGAAGCTCTTGTATTTGCAGTCCTTCAGTTCGATTTGTAATCTGTTAAACAAGTGGACAGACTGATACAGTGAGCAGTGTTTGGTTTAGGCTAGACGAGGAATAATTTTAATTGGAAAGTCTTGGTTTCGCGTTTTTCCTCCAACATTTTCTTCTTCCGTGGTAAGTGTAAGTACAGTCAATTTTTTTTAATATTGGCCCTGAGGTACCGTTGAAGTAGAATTGTACCTCCACTGTACCAAGTGTCGTAAGAGGCGACTGAGGCACCAGAACAGACAGACAGCGGTATATCCATTCGATAAAGTGTAGCTCAAATGCTCAGGGTTGGGATGTACAGCATATCCGTCGCGAAAGCTGCGCTCTGCGATAACCAACACGCTTGCCCATCAGAATTCCCCTTTTCTTGGGGAGGATTTCGAATGGCTGGTAAGATGATGACGGGAATAATACGATTTGTCGGGATGTATGTATGCAAATATTAAGAAGATTGTTCGAGAAGAGAAATAGTGAAGAGGTAACTTATGAACTTAAGTAGAAATGAAAAATGAAAAACGCACTCGCATTTTTCAGTCCTGCGCTTAGCCTACTTCCAAACCGTACATACGGGCAAGCTAGCCGTGTCTGTTATGATACAAAACCATTCGATTTCTAGAGTCCGGCACAATGATGTCTAATTACTTGACAATCTCGGATTTCCATCTTGATCTGTTTCTGTGTGTAATAGCAAATGCGTTCTACATTCGTCTTACCAATGTTTTATTAGATATCCAAGATGGCCGACGACCGCAGTTCACTTCTGCCTAGTATCCCGGAGTTCTACGCAGGGAGGAACATCTTTATCACTGGAGCCACAGGTTTTATGGGAAAGGTAAGTATTGGATGCGACATGACGTGTGGTACCGGCAAAGTTAAAATAAATTCACCCAATGTCTCAATGTTTGCATTGACCTGACTCCGTGTTAAGTCGCTTAAAACACTTGTGTTACGGACATCAGACAATAGAGAAATCACAGACATAATACTTGAATACATACAATCGTAATTCGGCAATGAGGTACCGGCAGCGTGGAATAGTACCTCTCCCTGTACCAGGTGTAAGAGGCGATACTTATCCGGGCCTGATGGTAATGATCCTGTTCTTTGCGTCAGATTGCGGCTCGATCCCCATTCAGGGCAAATATTTATGTTTTTTCTGTGTCTGGGTGTTAAATATATGTATTTAAGTAGTATATTTGTTATTTCTCAACTGTCTGATGCCCGCAACACAGGTGCTTTGAGTCACTTATCACGGAATCAGGTCAATGTATGAGGTGTTGTGGGAATGTATATATATTTATTTATTATTTATATCCATACGAAGTGGAGAAGCACATATGCTACAAGTCGGGGACGTGCAGAAGCATTCCGGTCGCGAAGCCACGCTCTGCAAATGCTACCATGCTTGCCTTTTGCTTTGGAAGGCCTATGTCAAGTAGTGGACATTTTACATCTTTTATGATGATGTCGAAAGTGTTGCCTTTAGGTGCTGGTGATGCGTTTGCTAGCGACGTGTCCGGACATCGGCCGCTTGTATCTCCTGGTGCGGACCAAGAGTGGGCACACGCCAGGGGAGAGGCTTGCATTGCTCCAGCAAAACTCGGTGAGTAATATTTACACGCTTGTGTTTTAATATCTTTATTCTCATACGAAATTCCATTCATTTACAATAAGTTATAACAATGAGAACTCGACACTAAATACAATTTCAACCTATTCCTAAACATATTTATACTCTACACACTCCTTTATGTTGTTAGGCAGCTCATTGAACAGCTGTGCTCCTCCAAACAGTACAGTCTTCTTAAGATGTTTATTCTTATAACACTTACTCAATATCTCTATCATGACATATTTCTGTCTGATGGCTCATGTCATGAACCTGAATTAAACGTATGTCTTATAATCCCGTCAGATCGTCAGGTTCATCAGTATTATGAATACATATAATACAATTTAGTAATTCATATTACTGAATTAAAATAGTTCTATTTGTTATTTTTCACAATTCCAAAGTTCTTGAAATAGGCCATGGATAAAGAATATTTTGATTTGGTTTAAAATTATCAATTCACTTATTCAGATAATAGGATAGTTTAGTAATTGCAAACAAAACATGTGTGAGAGGTTGATTTGTTGAAGCCTGTTGTAGACCTCACACAAAAGGCGTTTGCATTGGTACCACACTCCCGCCTATTTCTATCAACAAAATAGCAGTGTTCCATTTGCAGTGTCCCGGTTTAAAGGGTGAGAGAGGCAGTGATATTACTGGGTAATGTGACGTAACTTGCCGTGAGGTACCGGCAGAGTAGAGTAGTACCGGCCGCTGTACTAGGTATCGTAAGAGGTGACTATGGTACCAGAACTGACAGATGGCGGTATATCCATCCGGAACAGTGACGCTCAAATGCACAGGGAGAGAATGGGCAGCAGCATCCCCATCCCCCCGGTAAAATTCCCCTTTTCTTGGGGAGGCCTGTTTCCAGCAGTGGACGTCTAATGGCTGGTATGATGATATTCTGACATAACATGTTCAAGTCACAGGCAATGCACTGTCATACCAGCCATTGGAAATCCACTACTGGACATAAGTCTCTCCAATAAAGGAGGTTTTTTTTGCCCATAATTGCCGCACTGGGCAAGCATGCTGCTGCCTATCCCGCCCCTTGCATTTTGGCTGCGCTGTTTCGGATGGATATACCGCCATCTGTCGGTTCTAATACCTCAGTCGCCTCTTACGACACCTGGTGTAGTGGGAGGTACTAGTCTGCCAGTACATCACGGCATCGACATTGTTCCTTACATTGAAAATATTATTAAAAAAGCTAACCGTATGTTAGATTTTGCTCTGAAAAATACTGATGTATTAAAAATTATAGCATTATAATTCTTATAATGCAACAGCTTCGCACGTAACCTGCTCGAGTGCTGTCATGTTGTCTGGGATCATAAAATTTGACACATTCATTAATATTTATTTATTTCGGATCACTTCATTGTATGACAAGGTCTCTTGATGTTAGTTGTTTAAAACTATGGAACGGATTTAGCATAATATAGTAAAGAAACACAGATAATATTAGATATTTCAAATGTGATGTCTTAAATAAACGATTTTTTTGGAATTAAAATGTAAACGCTGGCCGACGAGATAGACCAAAAAAATGTACCACAGTATTGTACACCTTAAAATTGGTTGCCTGTAAAGTCGGTATACGGGCGAAAGTTTTACGTGACAACGACTTTGAGTGGGAAAATAATTTTAATGTAAATATTCATTCGTATAGTAGGAATAAGGATGAAATAATAGTAACAATTTAAAACATTTATTTATACAAAGAATTATATTTAAAACATTAATTTATACAAAGAATCTCGCACTGAATTTCATATTAACAAAATTTTCTTTTTACCTTTACACTTACATACGTATTTATATACAAATATACATACAATAACTTGCAATACATTTGCGTAACACACGTCACAATGAGAGCGAGTGAGAGG
>JACJUM010003053.1:1157953-1176642 GCA_020976665.1 Heortia vitessoides
ATTTGAATTGTTTTTAATGTTTAATCGATTTTTGACATATACTTGTACTCTGACAATTTTACTCTCTTTCTTTATTGTCATTTTTATTAAATTATTATTGTAAATAGTATAATTACAATTGTATTGTTCATACAAGCTGATGCCCGCGACTTGTCTGTGCATAATTAGAACTTCGAGAAGCCTTTTATCTTTTCCGATCACACACATCCATCTTTATACATACCAAATTAATTAAAGTTTTGCGTTTAACAGAAGAGATTGTAATCACACAAACTATTATAATATCCGAATGGAGTTATATAAATTTGGTGTTATTGGGTGAGAGTCCACAGAATAAGTCAAAAGTTCGTTCCTGTCACCATAGCGAACACAACACGATTAAAAACAGATTTGCGGATAAAAGTTGGCAGGCGTTTGGCGCGCAAACGACATTTATCTTTATATATTAGCCCTAGCGTGATGTTATATAGCCTTTCTCGATAAATAGACTATTTAGCATAGAACAAATATTTTGAATCGGACTTAAAAACAGCTGTTCCTGGGATTAGCGCGTTCTAACAAACAAACAAACTCTTTAACTCTATAATATTAGTATATATATGTGTGTAAAATATTGTATCTTTATTTAATGTCACGACCTAGACTGGTTTTACTGAAATTATTCCCGAACAACCCACATGGGTGGCGTTGTACTCTGTGCGGAAGATTGTAATTAACCTTGCATAATAATACTTGAAGTGGCAGGGGGCAGGGCATTTGGTTCGCAGAGCCGATGGCCGATGGTACCTTCCCCCAGACTAAGGGACTAAAACCGATAGATGGCGGTATATCCACCTAATACACATAACATAGACCAGAGTGGATGGCAGCAGCATGCCCAACACAAAACAAAGCTCTGCGAATGCCACCACGTCTGCCTAGAGCGGCAAATATGAACAAAGTTTCTTGGAGTCGCCTATGTGTGTGTTTAAAGATCTTTATTCTCATATTTATTCTCACGAATCTACATTCATTTACAATGAGATATTACAGTTATAACAAATAATGTACAAATTAGCCGGCACTCGACTCCAAACACAATTTCAGCCTATTCCGAAACATATTTATACTCTCACACTCCTTTATGTTGTTAGGCAGCTCATTGAACAGCTGTGCTCCTTCCAACAGCACAGTCTTCTTTCCATAGAGAGTTCTAGGTGCTGATAGTTGCAGTTTATTATTAGTTTACAGGGTGAGAGAGGCGTGATATTACTGGGCAATGTGACATAGTATCATCAAGTCCCAAGGTTGGCAGCGCGCTGGTGATATTGCTACGATCGTCTACACGGCTGCAATGATGACGACTGTAGGATTACTAGTCGAAGTCTTACAGAAAAAATATTCTTTTGCTGCTTTATGATAATTACGGAAATGAAACAACTTTAAAGTCATTGAAAAAATGACGAGACTTTGTAGTGAAATTAGCGCCATCTGTTATTGACCACGGGTACTATTTGTTCTAATTTTGCTAAATATTCACATCGCGTCCAGGTGTTCGACCCTCTGCGGCGGAGCCACCCCAACCAGTTGGAGAAAATAAGGCTGGTGCCTGGAGACATCACTAAACCAGGCCTGGACATCAGCCGGGAGTCGCTTCAAGACCTGCAAGAAGTTAGTTTCACCATATTTATAATTAATTAGTTTCGCAATATATGTATTTAAGTGCCGCGAGGTACCAGCAGAGAAGAATTGCACCTTCCTCTGTACTAGATGTCGTAAGAGGCGACTAAGGTACCAGAACCGACAGATGGCGGTATATCCATCCGAGATAGTGTAGTTCAAATGCATAGATGGGCAGCAGCAACCCCGTTGTTAAAGCTGCGCTCTGTGATTGCCAACACGCTTGTTCAGCGCGGTAAATAAGTGCAAACTTTAGCGTTTCTTGGGAAGGCCTATGTCCAGCAGTGGACTTCCAATGGGTGTAATGGTTAATTAAGTAGTATATTTGTGATACCTCTGTTGTCTGGCGTCCATAACACGCGGGCTTTAATCGACTTATCATGGAGTCAGGTCAATGTATGAAAAGTGGTGGGAATTTAATTTTTATTTGAATTATCTCCTGATACAATATCATCAATTATCATCATCAGGTATCTGTGATATTCCACGCGGCGGCATCGGTGAGGTTCGATATGAAATTGAAGCAGGCGCTGCAGTACAATACTGTCTCCATCAACAGTCTACTGGAGATTTGCGAGAAGCTGCCACAGCTAAAGGTACAGTCTATATCGTTGGGGCTGGGACTTCGTCGGCGGACGCGTGCAGCCCCTGCCTCCACAAGCGATAACCGACAGCCCTAGAGCTGCCGGGCTCACTCCGTCCGTTCTCTTTCGCTGAATTTTCATAATTAAATTCACCCCCAACGATGGCAGCCCGAGCCTAGGTCAAGCCTCTAGAGGCGCCCTTGGGCGATCGTGTCGCAACGACCCTGCGGGGTACGCAGGCTATCTATGAAAGGCCCCGCCCTCTTTTTTTGGTGGCGCTGGCATTGACATCTGAGTAGCTATTGGTTCGTCCGAAAAAAAAGTAGAGGTTGACCTCTACTTCGGTCGACTGCATCAGTACCTCACTCTCACCTTTCACTACTGCCAAATAGTAATGCTCGCATTGCAGTGTTCCGGTTTGAAGTTGAGAGAGGCAGTGAAATTACTGTGTAATGTGATGTATTATCTTCAAGTCCCAAAGTTGGTAAATGATTTTATGTGCACCCATAAGCTGCAGTGACGCGTACTAGTACGAAAACAGTATGCTTGTTTGTTGACCAGGTCTAATAAAAAAATCTGATTGCGTCGCATACTACATACATACATATATTGCACTCGCCGGTGAGTGCGGGCAGTCTTTGCTGCTAAGGCGTGTACCGATCGCACTGGTGCGGCCGAGCGCACTGCGTCCTCTTTTATAACCCTGTCAAAAAACGATCAGTTAAGTAAGCCTAAGGTTATAGCTGTCAGTCCCTTCCTGATGTTGAGACTAAGCGTGTTTCTTCTAGTGGAGGGCTGTCGACGATTTAATAGTCGACCCAACGCAAGCGTATACCGTCGACGATGAAGTAGTCCATGAAACAGTATTTTAAACTCTATTTCTTCACATTACGCAAACGAACGAAAACCTCGTTTACCAATTGACGATGTTGGTAAATCGTCACAATCGACGCTATGCATCAGACTGACCGACCAGTCGACGTATATACTACTTAAATAGACTAGTTTTCCAAAAAGTTTTGCTTACTGGAAAACTAGTTTATAGTACATATCAATATTAAGATTTTTTTTACTTCATGTTTCGATATGTTTATATATAAAGAATTAATTTTATTTTTATGTATTAATTACAAGAAAAAAACATACATAATAATATTACATGAAAGACAATTATTTTTTGACGTGACAACGTCTTATAAATTGGTTTGCCGGGTGACACTTCAAGAAACTGCGTTACGCTCCGCTCACGTTATGCGCTCACAATGAGAGCGAGTGAGAGGCACGCGTCCCTTCCACTCGGGCATGGTTAGCCCGCCTAAGAGCGAGAGAGACAGACATGAAAAGTGAAAGGCACGCGTCCCTTCCACTCGAGCACAGTTAGCCCGCCTAAGAGCGAGAGAGACAGAGCGAGAGAGACAGGCATACACACCGGCTCATGTCTTGCGCTTCTATTTCGCTTAGGCGCCTGCATATTCACATTAAAATTATTTTACCACTCAAAGTCGTTGTCACGTTAAACTTTCGCCTGTATACCGACTTTACAGGCAACCAATTTTTTTTATTCCTACATCATCTCATACATTGAGCTTTCACCTGACACCAGGCAACAGAAGAATCACAAAAATTCTACCTAAACACATATATTTATCACCCAGACACAAAACAAACACAATTATCGTAAATTTTTTAATTTGCTCTGGTTAGGGATCGAACCCACGACCCTTTACGCACAAGATAGGATCACTACCATCTGCGCCATCGGGTTTGTCAAACTATACCATACTTTACTTAATTTAAAACATACTTACACAAAAAAAAACATAGCAACAACACAAATGTGAGACAGCCAATTTTGAACTCAATATCTCAGCTTTTAGGTTTATTATATTTAATAGAATTTTGATATTACGACCAAGTCCTCCCTGATTCTGGTGTGATGGTTCATTCCAGGTGTTTGTCTATGTGTCGACCGCCTTCTGCAACTCCGATCGGGACGTGATTAAGGAACAAGTATATCCTGCCCCGTGCAAGCTCCAAGCCGTCAACGAAATACTAGAAGGACCGGAAATGACGGAAAAAGACACTTTGAAGTAAAAATTGATATTTAAACTATTACTAGAGGTTCGTCATACCAGCCATCGAAAGTCCACTGCTAGACATAGGCCCTATCCAAGAAAGGAGGTTTCCTGCCCATAATTGCCGCGCTGGGCAAGTGTGTTTGCAATCGCAGAGCGTAGCTTTCGTGACGGGCATTCTGCTGCCTTTACATGCCCTGTGCACTTGAGCTGCACTGTTCCGGATGGATATACCGCCATCTGTCGGCTTTAGTACCTTAGTCGCCTCTTACAACACTTGGTGCAGTGGGAGGTACTGTTGTACTCTGCCGGTACCTCACGGCTCTCAGATATGTATAATTTATGAAATATAATATAGTCTATGTCACACCGTGCAGATGTAGTTTTTCAATGGTAACAGAATTACTTAAACTTCTGCTGCCCATCCCTGCCCTGTGCATTTGAGCTGCACTCCGGATGGATATACCGCCATCTGTTGGTGCTAGTACCTTAGTTGCCTCTAACGACACCTGGTGCAGTGGTAGGTACTATTCTACTCTGCCGGTACCTCTCGGTATCGCATTACAGTCTCTAAAATGATCAGTGTTTCTCTACTATATTATGCATGTATTATACATAGAAACCTTCTATTTAAAAACCGCCACAAAATCTGTTGCGCTATTTTTTTTCTTAATATGTATAATATTATTTCTATATCTTTTTTTTAACTGACGTATCTCGTAAGTTATGCTTTTACTAACCTACCATAATTACATAAATAAGTTAATGCTGTTGTGATGAAATTTTTTGGAATATACTCTCATTTTTGTATTTTAATAAATATATAAATAAAATATATACACAACATCTCATACATTGACCTGACTCCGTGATAAGTCGCTTAAAGCACTTGTGTTACAGACATCAGACAACAGAGGAATATCAAATATACTACTTAAATACATATATTTCACACCCAGTCACAGAACAAACAAAAATATCATCTTATAAATATTTGCCCTGCGTGGGGATCGAACCCACGACCTTTGGCGCATAAGATAGGATCACTAGCATCTGCACCATCGGGTCAGTCAAACATGTTAATCCCTACTAATACTATAAATGCGAAAATAACTCTGTCTGTCTGTTACGCTTTTCCACTTAAACCACTCAAACGATTTTGATGAAATTTGTCATAAACAATCTTTAGACCTTAAGAAAGGACATAGGCTATTTTTTAATTCAAAATAAGGATTGTAAGGGGTTGAAAGGGGGGATGCCAAGTTGTATGGAAGTATCGCTAGTCTTAGAGCTAGAAACTTGAAACTAATTTTTCAGGCCATTGATTCGATATAAATAAACATGACATTCGAAGTTTATATAAGTTGAGGTAAAGAGGTATGGTACCCAAAAAAGCTATTCCACGCGGACCAAGTCGTGGGCACAGCTAGTAATAAATAAATAAATTGCCAGGTTCATCCACCCCAAGTTCAACACGTACCTGTTCGCTAAGTCTTTAGCGGAGACCTCGCTGGAAATGCACAAGGCGCGCCTACAACGGTATCACATATCGATCTACAGACCCACCATCGGTTAGTATTGACTTCATTATTGTTTCTCACTTTTGTTATCAATTAAACTTATATTGTCTGCACCATTATGCATTCTATAAAAGAGACATGTCCGACCCAATGGTCACAAGAATGCTTGCAGCATTACCACGCTGCACTGCAAGCGAGATCCTCTGCATTAGAAACTTCAAACTTCGGTCCACCAAACGCCTTCCTAACTCTTTGATAAAGCAGTTTGCTTCTTTAATACATACACCAGATGTTTCAACAGCAACTGGCTCGAAAGAATACTTAGCTGACAATAAGCTGTATTTGTTTTTATTTCTTTTTATAATATTCTATATATAAAAATGGAGAAGCTAACTGAATGACTTAACGACTGACATATCAACGCAAGGCCTAAATAAGGGTTCGTAACTTGAAATCGTTGTGGAGCACTGAGAAAGGATTTTCGAAAACTCACCCCATTCGAATGAAATTCAACACATTGTCTTCCTTTAATGTATTAAACGTACTGCATTATTAGTATAAAAGTTCTACATCTTGCGGGGTACCGTAGTTTATATATATATACACATAAGGTATACATACATACATAAGTTCTTTCTGCATTTTTACCCCACTCTCACAAATTTCTACCGCCAAATATCAGTGTTCGCATTGTTCCGGTTTAAAAAATGTGAGGCAGTGAATTTTCTTGGTAATGTGACATAAAATCTTCAAATCACAAGTTTGACATGCTTGTGATATCCTCGTGATATTACGAGCGGCTATAGGTTGATGTCATGCTCATTATCACGCGGACTATACGCTTGTTTGTCGACCTGGTCTATTATCAAAATGTCCGTATAAAGCTACGAGTATTTTGATAAATAAATAAACAATAAGGTTTGTTGGCAGTGGTGTCGTCGATGCGCCATCCGTTCCCCGGGTGGATAGAGAACTTCTACGGACCCGCGGGTGCAATTGCTAGCGTGACCAAAGGCCTCATGCATGTGTTTCAAGCATCGAAGTGCTCGCGAGCTGACCTGTTGCCCGTTGATATTGCCATCGACACGCTCATCGCCATCGCTTGGGAAACCTTCATTGACAGGTTTTATGACGAGCATTGTTAATATTTTCTAACATTTCATCATTAACATCGTCATATCTGCCATTGGAAGTCCATTTCAGGACATAAGCCTCTCTACGAATGAAGGTGTATTGCCTATAATTGTCGCGCTAGACAGGCTGGAAGTCCACTGCAGGACATAAGTCCCTATACGAATGGAGGCCTATAATTGCCGCGCTAGACAAGCGTGTTGGTAATTGCAAAGCGCAGCTTTCACGACGGGAATGCTGCTGCCTATTCCGACCGCTATCTGTCGGGTCTTGTACCTTAGTCGCCTCTTACGACGCCTGGTGCAGTGGGAGGTACTATTCTACTCAGCCGGTACCTCGAACTTTTAAGCGTTCACTACTTATAATAATACTACGTTTGGAACAACTTTAATATGCAGTTTATTTCATATTTTACATTTTCAGTCCTTTATTTCAGTTTTATGTAAGGTACCGGCAAACTAGAATAGTACCTTCCTCTTAACAGGTGTCGTAAGTGGCGACTAATAAGATACCCGAACCGACAGTTGACGGTATTTCTATACCTCACAGTGTAGCTTAAACGCACAGGGTAGCGATAACACGCGCGGCATTTATCCGTGGAATTGAACGGTATACCTTCACGAGTGATTGAGGTTTGTCAAACCTGATGTAGTGGCTGGGTTTGTCTAGTGCATGCTTACAAAGTGCAGTTGAAGACGGCTGGAGATTTCCTACATAACCAAGTGAAGGACCTGAAGACGCGGATGGTAGTGATCCTATCTTGGGAGTTCGATTCCCACCCAGAGCAAATATTTGTAAGATGAATATTTGTTGTTATTTATTTGTATCTAAGTATAATATTTGTAATTCCTCAGTTGTAACACGAGTGCTATACGATTTTTTATCTCGGAGTCAGATCAATTTATAAAATGTCGTATGAATTTATTATTATTAAAAAAAAAATTAAGCAAGCGATAGAAAATCTGAGATCGAGTCTCGAAGACCTCAACCAATTTTCTGAACACGACCAAAGTTATGTACTGTTATCCCCACCCCAGTATAAAAGAGCACGCTTCTTGAAGTTGTATACCTAGGACAAACAGTCAAGCTAGGTTCAGCTTTAGAAATTAGATCAATAGCCAAATCCAACTCGGCTGGGCAGCGTTCGGAAAACTGCTAATCCGCCGGACTGTATCGGTAACTTTGGCTTTTTTAATGACCTCCTCATTGCTAATGACGCAAAATGATTTCAATACTTATTCCTTCACTGAAAACCAATTATAATAATGCAACACATTTCTTTGTTTCTAGACCGAGAACAGTGAAAGTCTATAATGGGAGTACGCAAGAAAATCCCACCAGGTGGGTAGAACTACAAGAGAGACTCCTGGACATCAGCAGACAGACGCCGTACCTCTCAGCCTATTGGTACCCCAGCTTCTTCATCGTCAATAACAAGTAAGCAATCATCATCAGGAATCATCATCAGGCGGATTAGTAACTTGCAGTGGCAGTGGCCTGTGCATTTGGTACGCAGAACCGATGGCCGCTGGAGTCGTAAGGTTCTGGAATGGAGACCACGTACCGGCAAGCGCAGCGTAGCGCGTCCACCCGCGAGATGGACAGACGATCTGACTACAACCGCAGGATCGCGCTGGACACAGGCCGCATACAACCGGTCCTATTGGAGATTACTTGGGGATGCCTATGTCCAGCATTGGACGTCATATGGCTGATTTGATAATGATAAATCATCATCATCAAAACAGTCGTATCACGTCTACTAAAATCTCTAGGTCACTAGGTCCTGTCCAAGAAAGGGGGGAATATTGCCCATAATTGCCTCTCTGTTCAGTCGTGGTGGCAGTTGCAGAGCGTAGCTTCACGACTGAACTGCTGCTAACCATTTCCGTCTTGTTGCATTTGTAGCTTATATTAGCTGTTTTGGGTGGATATACCGCCATCTGTCTATTGAGTTACTGTTGCCTCTGATTATACCTGGTATAGGGGAGGTAATATTCTACTCTGCCGGTACCCCATCCTTTGGTGTATGGTGTGGCTTGAATGTCCAAGTAGTTGACCTTTGACTTTAGCAATACAGTGGTTGCCGAATGTGTGTGTCATTTTAAGTGTCAAAAACCGATTACTGTATCAAATGTTAGCTTTATGTAGCAAACTGTAGCAAATAGCAAAAAAAAAAAATGAAAAGCATTATTCCAGTATCCGTTCCGTACAGCTACAAAACAATTATATAATAAAACAATTTAAATCTTAATCAAATCTACATATAAAACACATGCATTTTAATAAAAAAGATTTTATCTAAAACTATTAAATCAAACTTAGATTTTAATGTAAAAGCCAATACACATAATTTGCGAAAATAAAATAAATTAAAATTAATTACTCAGCGAACGAATTACTTTAATAAGATCATATTATTTGAAGGAGTACCTACAGCTATATAACAACTCACCAGAAAGCATGAAAAAATGTAAAACTGTAGAAAGTTTAAATAGCAAACAGAAGATTTACATAATATCGAGTTTCGACGACTAACAATTATTGTACAAACCTATATTTTATCTCATTTTTTAGTTAAATGTCAATTTCTTATGGTAATAAATTCTTTAAACCTAATGTTTATTTTACAGGGTCGTCTTCGCGTTTCATAAGTTCATGAAGCAAATTCTGCCGCTTTTCATATTGGAAATTATATTCTTTCTTACCAAACGAGAAAAGAACAGGTTTGTTGAAATTTACAAACCGTCGTCTGCTTTGGAACCTCACCGTCACCTAATTCTACCGACAAATAGCAGTGTTCGCATTGTTGTGTTCCAATCTGAAGGGTGGGAGAGGTATTGAATTTACTGGGTAATGTGGCATGATATCCTCAAGTCACAAGGTTGGTAACGCGTTAGTGATATCCTTGTGATATTACTAGTATCTAGAGGCTGCAGTGACGCTTAATAGCACGCGGACTGTTCGTTTGTTTGTCGATCTGATCTAATAAAAAAAATTAGACGAGACTGATATTGAATGATATTTAATGGTATACGTTTTCAAAACCATAGAAAAAATTACTTTAAGCCCAAAAAATCAGTGAAATTACTTCATCTCACAGCCCAATATTCAGAATTTGACGAGATTTTTATGGACTCACTAACGACATCAATAAGTTGTCTGATGTCTTCAGTTTCACCATTATATTAGCCATTGGAAGTCCACTTCTGGAGATGAGCCTCCCCAAGAAAGAGGGAGTTTTGGCAATTGCAGAGCGAAGCTTCGTGACAAAACTGGTGCTGATCATTACCGCCCTGTTGAATTTGTCCTTAGCAGTGTCGGGTGGATATACCGCCATCTATCAGCTCTGGTACCTCAGTCGCCTCTTACAGCACCTAGTACAGGAGGAGGTACTTTATCGTTACTATCTACTCTACCGGTACAACACGATTATATCACTGTGACAACGCTTCTCTTTTGTGTGTTTGTATGTGTGTAAATAAATCAAATTGACGGGTATAGAAATAATAAACAATAAAGCCGTAGGGTAGAGTAGAATAGTACCTCCCCCTGTACCAGGTGTCGTAAGAGGCCACTGAGGCACCAAAACCGACAGATGGCGGTGTACCCAACCGAAACAGTGCAGCTCAAATGCACAAGCCGGGGATGGGCAGCAGCATCCCCGTTGCGAAAGCTACGCTCTGCGATTGCCAACACGCTAGCGCAGCGCGGCAATTATGGGCAAAGTTCCTCCTTTTGGGAGGCCTATGCCTAACAGTAGGCTTCTAATGGCTTATAGGATGATGATGCGTAAAAGGGAACAAAAAAAAGATTTGAACATATCAACTTGGTGATTAATCGATAAGTTGTTGAAGTGATAAAATATGTAAATGTATTTCAGATTAAGTGTATTAAAGATAAAGCGACTGATGGACTCTTTGAACAAAAAGCTTTGGTACTTCTGTACTACCGAGTGGGACTTCGTGACGGACAACGTGAAGAAGTTGCGCGTACGCCTGTCGCCGGACGACTCACGAGTCTTCAATCTCGACCCACGGTCTATAGAGTGAGTCAAAAACTTAGTATATATATATACACCAGTCATTGCAAGTCCACTAGAAGAAGAAAGGAGGTTTTTTTGCCCATAATTGCCACGCTGGGTAAGCGTGTTATCAATCGCAGAGAGCAGCTATCGCGACGGGGATGCTGCTGCCCATCCCCGCACTGTGCATTTGAGTTGCACTGTTTCGGATGGATATAACGCCATCTGTCGGTTCTGGTAACCTAGCCGCCTCTTCTGACATCTGGTGGAGTGGGAGGTATTAGTCTATTCTGCCGGTACCTCACGGTACGACAACAAGGATAAAGAATGGCTATTGTAGATTATCCCTAAGAGATAAACATGTGCCACTATGGACTTTTTGTAGACCTTTTTAAGTTTTACAATACTATGGTACATCGTTTTGATCTATCTCGTCGGGTTCAGCCAGCGTTTGCTTTAAAGCGAAAAAAAATGTGTTGATTTACGACATCTAATGGCCACAGTTTCTTTAATAATAATAATATACTCTTTATTGTACACCAACGAAAACAACACAAGAACATCACAAAAACATGGAATAGTAGGTACAAGAGGCGGCCTTATCGCTAAATGCAATCTCTTACAGGCAACCTTTGGATAGAAATAATGTTAAAGCTGGTGGAAGTTTGACGTGCATTTAGTACATACATACATAATAATAAACACACATATACACTTATAATACACAAAGATAAAGTTACAGAACAAGCAAAGTGACAGAATCAAAAAGCAAAATCAAAGTGACAGATAATACTCCTTCACCATTCTCTTAAAAATAGAAAGAGAACGAGCAGATCTCACTTCAAGGGGGTGCACAATATTATGCATGTATTATACTTATAAACCTTCCTCTTGAATTCCTTCCTATTTATTTAAAATTGCATCATAATCCGTTGCGTTGTTTAAAAGATTTAAGCGTATATAAATACAGACAGCGGGAAGAGACTTTGTTTAACTATGTAGTAAAAACTAGCAACCCACCCTGGCTTCGAGCGGATGCAATGTAAATGCAGTATAAAGAGTCTATTATGACTCCGCCTATATAGGCCAATAGGTATGAAGTATGTACTTATATGGGGCAGTGGGGAGTGATTAATCCTTATTCCTTATTAATATTGTTATCGCTAAATATTATTTATTTATTAATTTTAAAACATGGATTTTAATTAATCTTAAAAATAATTAAGCGCTTATATCAAACTAACTCACAGGCTGTAATGTATAAAGACTTGTACAAAATAAAATGATAAGTAAGCCTCAAACGCCTGCCAGGATTTATCTGCAATCTGCTAACTATCGTGTTGCATTTAAGGTGTACACAGGAGCGACCATTTTTCTTTAGATGAAATTACTTTCCCACCACCACCATTCAGAAAATATAACCGTGTGTGTGATTAGAATCTCTACTATCTGTTACAACAAAATTTATGTAATCTGTCTATAGTCTATACTACATGGTATTAGGCAGAGTAGTACCTACCTATCCCTGTACCAGGTGTCGTAAGAAGTGACTAAGGTACTCAAACCGACAGATCTCGGTGTAAAAATAATAAGAATACACTTTGTTGTTATCCTAAATTTACAAACAATGTTAAATGTATGTAATACATAGTGAAGTATGTACAATTGGCGGCCTTTTCGCATACAGCAATTTCTTTCAGACCTTTTGCATGGATAATCTGTGGAAAACATATTTATAAACATGAGGTAGTACTATGAGGTGAAAACGAAATAATAAAGTAAAAACATGACTCACTTTTAAAACTAAAAAAAATTGTAATATGTCCTTGAAATAAGTACAGTATTGGTCAGTAAGAATGCTAGGTTCCGGAATCGAAATAATTATAGCCATGGATGATATTCCTTCACTCTTTTCTTAAATATCGGCAAAGACCGCGCGCATCGGGTTGTTTGGGGGAGCGCATTCCACAAACGAACAGCATAAACCGTGAAGGATTTACTGTAGAATGCTGTGGAATGCACAGGCATCCTAAGCAATAAACTCTCTGATGACCTAAGGGATCTCTATGGCTGTCGTCTAAGAAGACGAAACGATTTTTAAGATAAGAAGGAGAGGTGGCATAGAAGAGTACCGAATAGAGGAAAGAAAGTATAAAAGCATTCCTGTGAATGCGAAGAGGAAGCCATTTGAGCTTAGGACGAAACTCAGATATGTGATCATATTTACGTAAGCCAAATATGTATCTAGTGCAGGTACTCTGGACACGCTCAAGCTTCTCAAGATGGAACTCGGGTATATCCATTCGAAACAGTGCAGCACATATGCATTAGGCAGGGATAGGAAGCACCACCTCTGTTGGAAAACTAATACTAAATACTAAAGCTAATACCTAGACTAGAGACCTTGGTCCGCTAGTAACTTCTAATAGCCGGTGTGATAAAGATATCAGAGATTTGGAAAGCGGAGGATAGCGTCCCGGTTGTCTGTGGGCGTTGGACGTGTCCTATCATCAGATCAGCCATACAACGTCCATTGCTGGACGTAGACATAATTTCCGATCTGAACAGGTATGCTAGCAATTACATCGTGTAGCTTCGGAAACGGAAGGACAGGAATGCTGCCCATTCCTATCCTATTGTGTTTGAGATACGCTCTTTTGGGTGGATATACGCCATCTATCGGTTGCAGTACCTCAGTCGCCTCTTACGACAAATGGTGCAGAGGGAGATGCTTCCTCTTTGTCGATACCCTACGAGTAATTTGAAGTTGGATTGCCTCTTCCTTGGCCACCTGCAGCGGATCGATGGGAGCCTTTGCCCGCTTTTGATAAACATGTTATAATATTGCAGTTGGAAGTCGCACCACACTAGTTTCATCATGGGTGTTCGCAAACACTTGATGGAAGAGGACGATGGTGATATTCCACAGGCCAAAGCGAGGATGCACAGGTGAATGTAGTGCTAATGATAAATTAAACATATAAGTTTGTCAGAATGTATGAATGTACGTTTGTTACATTCACGCGGAGACTATTAAATGGATTTTAATGATACTTTACAATAATATAACTCATATATATAGCAATGTTTTTGTATTGCCCGATGGCGCAGATGGTAGTGATCCTATCTTGTATGCCAAGGGTCGTGGTTTCGATTCCTACCCAGAGCAAATATTTATATGATGATATTTGTGTTTGGTGTTAAATGTTTATATATCAGTACATAGTTTATTTGTGATTCCTCTATTGTCTGGCGTGCTTTAAACGACTCACTACAGAATCAGGTCAATGTATGTGATGTTGTAGGAAATGATTACTATTATATATGAGAGAAATATATAGGCTGTAATTTGTAAATATTTGTCCAAAATATATATACGACGAGTGATATTTGCACTTCATACGCCTGCCAAGTTTCATCCGCAAAACTGCTCATCAGCGTGTTGAGTTTGAAGTGCACTACCGTTGTTCTTTTGTTTTAGAGATAAGGCAGACCTCAAACAAAGGTCTTCTGCATGGGTACCCCACTCACGTCTTTCTACAGCTAAATATTAGTGTTCACATTGCTGTGTTCTGATTAGAAGGGTAATGTTAAATAATATCTTCAAGTTGCACAATTGGCAATGCGCTTTTGGTATCCTTGTGATATTACGAGCGTTGTCTGCGGTCACTGTTGCTCGGACTGTTTTATCACTAGCACATTGACCACTTTTGCCTTGAAGATACTATGTCACATTACCCAGTAATTTCACTGCCTCTCTCATGCTTCAAACCGGAACACAGCTATGCGAACACTGCTGTTTGGTGGTAGAATAAGTGAGAGTGTATTACCAATGCAGACAACATTTGTATGAGGTTTTTCTCACTGGATTCGTTATTATTCAAGTAATCTAATAACTTTTTTCTACTCTAGGTTATATCTGTGTCACCTAAGCATCATTACCATCACTCGAGTGATGACCTTCGTCGGTTTGTGTGTGCTTCTCAACGCCGTATTCTCTACCAGCATCTTCTAAGAATATCCACCATAAATAACTCTATGTCTCTACTAGAAGAATTGTACATATAATTTCTTTTTTATATATACAATTAATGTTTACTTCTTTTAAGTATGCCATGTGTTTCCAAACAGTAGAGCATGTAATGTATAAACTATTAGTTTAATCAAATTTGTGTCAGTGTATTTTGTATAAAAATAAATACAAAGTTTTATTCACTTCTTGTGTCCAATTGTACGTACATCAGTTCGCGCCATTTCCATATTATCTAAATATGTATAAATCACGTGTCACGTTGTTTGTCCGCGATGGACTCTTAAATTATTTACATCCTAATTTATAGCCGATATATTATTGTATTGCAAATTGATTCTTAACTGTTAAATCCAAACGATTTTAACAGATGGCGTTATCTGTTGACTGGTTTGAGTGAGTAATCAATAGATGGCGCTGCAATGCTTTAAAATGTAGACAATATTTTATAATTCACAATCTTTCGACATTACACAATCTCGTAGACAGATTTTAATCTAACGTTATAAACAATTAACGTTTTTTACATAAATAAAAATACATCTTAAATGTATTACAGACTGTATTCCTTTTAATGTGATATTAAAAAGAAAATTATAACCTTTTTACACGTTCTTTTATTATTTTTAGTATTTTATATACCATGTAACCTAATGACAAACAGACAATGGTTGGGTTTTAATGGTCTGGTTTATTGGATAAGGTATATCCAATAAACCAGACATATTCGTATCTCATAAGGCCGCCGCTGTCTTTTGAGTTTAAACAAGGCGACTTTTACGTTTATTGTTTACTAGTTGACCCGACAGACGTTGTCTTGTTTTAACGATTACTATCAAATTTGTATTAATAAGATTAAATAATATACATTTTATTTATTACTTCTAATGCTTTAGTACTTCTATTGCTCTAGTTTTGGACATAATAAGCTTTTTTTATGCAACATAATGACATTTGACATTTTAAATATATATATTGATAAACTGGCATATTTATATTTAAAAAATATATTTAATTATACATATGGCAACATTAACCCACTGGCGCGTTTTGCTCTGCCCTGTGATTGGTCGATTCAATCGACATATTAACGTAGGGCCTAAACTTCAAGGGATCTTGAAATTGAGCTCAGAATTTCCTTTTATATCGAAGGGTGTACTAAAAAAGGATGTTTTCGGTTCATTCTCTAAAGGGGTAATTTGGGGGTACAAAGTCAGTATGTAATTTAGCAGTTTTTGAAATTATTCGAATTAAATTTCAGTATCCGATGGCACCGAAGATGGTAGTGATCCTATCTTGTACACTAAGGGTCGTGGATTGGATTCCCACTCAAAGCAAATATTTGTATAATCATATTTGTGATTTTTTTGTCTGGGTGTTCAATATATGTATGGCGTCCGTAACACGCATGCTTTAAGCGACTTACCAAGGAGCCAGGTCAATGTATGAGATGTAGTAGGAATTAATTAAAAAAAATAATGAGACGTCTAAAACATTTTTTCGAAAATCACCACTTTAAGAGGTAAAAGAAAGTTTTACCGCGCAGGTGAAACCACGGGGCGACCCTAGAGCTATGATAAGCTTTTGGTGAAAAGCTTTAAATTTGTAAGTACAAACAGACACTTCAAATTACTTATATATATATAGATTTTTAATGAGGGAAATGATTTAAAGAAGTTTCCTTCCGCAATTCAAAAGGTCATTCAATCATGACCATGACTTTAAAAAGAATGCGATAAACCGAAATGCGCGACCAGAGTTCACGAATAATGTCACTTCATTCCATAGACGGGTCAAATATCAAGGAAAAATTATGAACTTGAATTACTACTCATCAGAATTATCCAATTTATTTCAACAATTTTTTTTTATTTAACGAACCTATTGCTAGACTACTCAGACGTCAATTCCAGCGCCACCGAAAAAAGAGGGCGGGGCCTCTCATAGATGAGAGGTCCGATGCCCGTATTTGTCCTGTGTGCCCCGCGGCCGCGACCGCGCGTTTAGCTACGGTCGCTGTCAAGGCTCGCAGGATCTGAGCGAGATCGGGGGCGAGCGCACGAGTCCCGAGCTCGTGCGGCCCGAGTTGGGGGGGAAGGATGGAGTGAGCCCGGCAGCTCTAAGACTGCAGGTTATCGCTCGCTGGGGCAGGGACTGCACGCGTTCCCCAGCGAACGTGGTGTACTGCTCTATTGTACGGATGCATGTGCAGCGTCAATGACCGTGTTGTGCCAGTGAGAGGGCGGGGAAGGGCTGCGACATCACGAACAGACACTTCAACAAACATATATCTTATATTAACCATAGTGCCCCGTGGGTTCACCCGTTATAAACAGTACAACTTTTATACTAACTTTTGCAGCCCCGTTTTACCTGCTTTAGATATGATAAATATTTACAAATAACATTTTACACGTGTTTCATGACTTTCAAAGAAGCACTTATATACTGAATTTTATATCAATAACTTAGCTAAAACTGTAAAGTTTCATATTAACATCGCACCGTCATTTTACCACCTCAGGGGTTAATAATAGAAATTACTGCAAAATTTCAAGTCTCTAAATCAGGCAGTGTCAGTCATTCTCTTAATCAGTCAGTCGGTCAGTAAGCTTCTCGTTTTATATATACACTTATTTGCAAAAAAAAACGAGCGGTTGTGATTTTAATTCTTCTTTCAAAAAAATACGGTACCAAAATGATTTCAATCATTTGTACATGTTACTGGCCGGTTTTAACAATGCCGTGGTGTTTAAAACAGTTACGTACGTTCTAAATTCAAATTTTTTTTTGATACTGGTTTTTACAGAAAACCACTTTTTATCCTACATTTTTGGTGCGAAGTTCCAAAAGATAACATCGGTCTTCATAACTAAGTAAATTTTTACCAATTTTATTTTAAAATTTTTTATTGTTAAAGCTTCATTTATTGCTGTTGAGCAATCTCAATAATGTTAGAGAAAATGGTAAAACCTACCAAAACTATTGCGCTGTTTGTTAACTATTGTGTTATTAGTCTATGGACGGTCAGGAGGAGGCTTCTCGTGGCCAACATACGCAGTCATCGCCCGGCCCGCGGCCCTACGTTACTCCGTGAGCACAGAGTTGCCAGGCTTAGGTTTGCTCGAAATTGTGAGTCATGGACTCAAGAAGACTCTCCGATGTCTCTTGTTCTCCGATGAAGCTAGGATATCTCTGTTCGGTGAAGATCGATGTCAGCGAGTGCTACGAAGACGAGGAGAACGCTTTGCAAAGGCTTGTTTTGAAGAAATCACACCTTATGGTGGGGGCTCTGTTATGTTTTGGGCAGGAAAAACTTCAATGGATTGTACAGAGTAAGTCTTCATTGAAAACGGCCCACTGACTGGACATCGATACATAACGGAAGTTCTAATTCCTCATGCACAACCCGCATTGGCCGCTTTAGGCGAAGACTCAATTATTATGGACGACAACGCTCGCGCCCACCGGTCTGGCGATGTGGAAGCGTATGTGCAAGAGGTCGGCATTCGTCGTTTGGATTGGCCAGCTTGAAGTCCCGACCTCATTCCTATAGAGCATGTCTGGGACATTCTGAAACGACGCGTGACATCAGTACAACCGGCTCCCCAGACCATCGGAGAGCTGAAGAATGTAATTACCGCGGAGTGGGGACGTATTCCGCAA
>JACJUM010003053.1:1178032-1199544 GCA_020976665.1 Heortia vitessoides
TATTAGTCTATGGACGGTCAGGAGGAGGCTTCTCGTGGCCAACATACGCAGTCATCGCCCGGCCCGCGGCCCTAAGTTACTCCGTGAGCACAGAGTTGCCAGGCTTAGGTTTGCTCGAAATTGTGAGTCATGGACTCAAGAAGACTCTCCGATGTCTCTTGTTCTCCGATGAAGCTAGGATATCTCTGTTCGGTGAAGATCGATGTCAGCGAGTGCTACGAAGACGAGGAGAACGCTTTGCAAAGGCTTGTTTTGAAGAAATCACACCTTATGGTGGGGGCTCTGTTATGTTTTGGGCAGGAAAAACTTCAATGGATTGTACAGAGTAAGTCTTCATTGAAAACGGCCCACTGACTGGACATCGATACATAACGGAAGTTCTAATTCCTCATGCACAACCCGCATGAAGACTCAATTATTATGGGCGACAACGCTCGCGCCCACCGGTCTAGCGATGTGGAAGCGTATGTGCAAGAGGTCGGCATTCGTGGTTTGGATTGACCAGCTCGAAGTCCCGACCTCAATCCTATAGAGCATGTCTGGGACGTTCTGAAACGTCGCGTGAGATCAGTACAACCGGCTCCGCAGACCATCAGAGAGCTGAAGAATGTGATTACCGCGGAGTGAGAACGTATTGTACAAGCATGTATCCGGGATATCCTCGCTAGCATACCCAGACGAATTCACGGAGTCACACTCGATACTAAACATTTATCTGATTTTACTTTATTAAAGAAAAAACAAACAAAAATCTTTGTTAACTTTTACTTCTCGAGCATATGCACTACTGGCGAGCATACACTACTAGTGAACTTCAGCATTTAAACCCATAAATTTTAATAAAATTTCTTATTTAGATTATTTGCTTATTAATTTACAAGATTGTGATAACAAAACTACCTATAATTATCAAACAAACCAATAGTAACATTTGAAATGGTTCATTGCTAGATGCCCATTTTTATTGCAAATGAGAATATATCTATATAGATATATAAAGTTCTCGTGTCACAATGTTAATAACTATGCTCTTGCGAAACAGCTTGACAGATGTTTATGAAATTTTAAATGCATATTCAGTAGATCTGAGCAGGGTAAACTACCCCCAACATATTATAATGTGGCATTAAAAATTCATACAACCCAAAATTTTCACCCGTCTACCTACCAACCCCTAATTGTAAAAGCGATAATGGCAGAACGTTTGCCGGGACAGCTGGTTGTCAAATAGAAACTCCTTCAAATCATGATACTTCTATGCAATTGCATTACGTAATACCGATTAGTCATTGACGTGTCGCCATTCGTAATGTCATTGACGTATTTATCATTAGCCTGTCATTTAATGAATTAGAACAGTTAACTATTTCGGAATATCATATTTAAGTAATCGGTTAATCGATCGATTTAATTGTGTAGTTAATGAGTTACATATTTTTCAAATTAATTCGTAACGGTACGATCTGTGAAGGAATGAATGTGAAGAGACCAAAAAGCGCAAATGTTAGTGATCCTATATTATACGCTCAGGCTGGTTCGATTCCCACCCAGAGTAAATATTTATATGATGATATTTGTGTTTGTTCTGTGTCTGGGTGTAAATATATGTATTTATGTAGTATATTTGTGTTTACAGAACTGATAGTTGGCGGTATATCTGTCCGAGGCAGTGTAAGTGTAACTCAAATGCACAGGATAGGGATGGCAGCAGCATCCCCGTCGCGAAAGTGCGCTCTGCGATTGCCAACACGCTTGCCCAGCGCGGCAATTATGGGTAAAATTCTGCCTTTCTTGGGGAGCTGTGAACTTCCAATGGCTGATGTGATGATGATGATGAAACTACCCCATAGGATGTACATTTTCCAGGATAAAGAAATTTAGTGTAATTTTCCTAGACTCTAAATGTGCGGTGAAAAGTGTACGCTATTTGGGGGAAAAAAAATCCCCGCTCAAGATCTAGAGAGACACGTAAAGTCCACAAAAGCGAGGTCGAAGCGAAAGCTAGTATGATATGAATTCCAAAAGGGCACACGCGATCGATCGCGGGTTACCTTCATACTTGCTAATTATAAGAAATGTATTTAAAAGCCTTAATGGCTCAGCGAGTCTTCCAACTCACTCGATCAACAGATAGTCAAGCGTCAGCCTCAGAGTGTACACGTGCATGCACGCGCGGTTAAAAAAATATTTAATAAAAACTTCCGTCTTCAATTTAATTAATAAAAACAAATAAATTGAAAAAAATATATATAGTGACAGTGTGCGTGAACGCATTGGTGGTTTAGTTACGGTGAGTGCTTTTTTTTCTTTGATCGTGTTTTGTTTTGAGAAAAAAAAATTTGTTTTTTTTTCTCAAAACAAAATAAAAAAATGGCGGCAAGAAAATGCGTGTTGGTACACAATACGGTGTTGAAGCTACATAACAATTATCTGCATCCGACACTTCATTTGATTATATCACTGGGTAGGATAGATAATAAAAAAATGATTCTCCAAAGACATTAATTATTATTTTGTTGTCTGTAAAAGATGGTGGCGATTATTTTCCTAGAACTGCATATTTCTAGGAAAAAAATCGACAGACAGGAATAGGAGTCCGTTGATCCGGTTTCGTCGCCAGTGTTCATTTGTTTTGTTCAGATTATAGTTGACGATTTACATCAAATGTGTGAAAGAAAGAAGCGCGTAGTTCTGTTCAAGACGTGGAAATATAAAAAAATACTGCAACGATACAGAACAATTAGTTTTTTTATTTAAAATTTGTGTGCCTCAAATAATTTTTATTAAAAATAATTTTCAGTACGTCTTCGAGATTAACAGTCATTTATTTTAAATATGCAACATTTTATTTATATAGATAGAAGACGAATGTTTTACAATGAGAATGAATTTTGGAAGAAATGTAATAGTTTTTTGATTTATCTAATTAGTTTATGAAGAAATTAGTAGGAGGGGGTAGCCAAATAAATGCGTGGAATTGTTATCATTGATAAATAACTTCTTGTGCCCTGCAGTTTCACCTGCGTTAATTTTTATTACCTCCATACTAACTTTGCACCGGCCCTTATACGAATTTTAAGGGAAGTTTTTAAAAAAAATATTTTACACTTGCATCATGACTTAACGACGAACCTTTAGAACTAATTCCATCCGAATAAGTACAAAAACAAAACAGTTTCATACTAAAAATCGCAGAGCGAAGCTTTCGCGACGGGGATGCTGCTACCCCTTCCGGCCCTGTGCATTTGAGCTGAATGGTTTCTTATGGTTCTGGTACCTTAGTCGCCTCTTACGACACCTGGTACAGGGGGAGGTACTATTCTACTCTGCCGGTACCTCGCGGTAAGCTATGACACAGCTATGTTATATATATATTCACAATGATAAACGCAACCGACGTTTGACAACCGCTGGACACAAAAAAATGAAAGACAACACTCTTACATAATTAATATTAAAATATGCAGGTGTATGTAGGATGCCATGTTTAAAATACCTTTAACATATTCAAAGGGTTTCAATAGAAAGTAGAATTAAAACTACCAAATACAAAGGTTTTGCAAGCGCCCTACAGGTGCCTTCAACTTTCAAACTTCGACCATTTTGACCTCACGGTTTCTCTTGCGGGCTTTTTTCTGGTGAGAAATAATAATAACAAAAGCTATTTAAAATTATAATAAATATTTATTAATAATGACATTAATAATTCTAATGCATCATACCAGCCATTGAAAGTTCACTGCTGGACATAGGCCTCCACAAAGAACAGGGAATTTTGCCCGTAATTGCCGCGCTAGGCAAACGTGTTGGCAATCGCAGAGCACAGCCTTCGCGACGGGGAAGCTGCTGCCCATCCTCACCCTGTCCATTTGAGCTGTACTATTTCGGATGGATGTACCACCATCTATCGGTTCTGGTGTCTAATTCGTGACATATTTTACTCTACGTGTGTATTTCACTAATAAATTCCTACAACATCTCATACATTGACCTGACTCCGAGATAAGTCGCTTAAAGCACTTGTGTTACAGACATCAGACAACACAATTATAATACTTAAATAAATATATTTAACACCCAGATTATAGAACAAATACAAATATCATAATTTCAACATTTGTCCTGTCTAGGGTTAGAACTCACGACTTTTCGCACACAAGGTAGGACTAGCATCTGCGTAATCGGTTCAGTCGAAATATATATATATATATATATATATATATATAAATATATATAAAATATATATATATATATACATGTAGTATAATACATATAATATATATATATATATAAAGATAAACGAGTGCGTAAAGATATTTTTTACAAAATTCACTAGAAATACATTACATTGATACAAATAACCACACACTATTTGAATGACTCATTGTCGCGGAACATGCCTGAAATAAACAATAATTGTCTATTGCCTTTAGTGATTATATTCTCTTTGGTCTTATTGAACTTTTGAATGATTATAAAGAGAAATTAATTATAATTATGGTCGAATTCCGACCACCAAATTATACGACCATCAAAAAATGCAATATTCTGACTTAAGATAATGCTGTTGTGAAGACCTGCTCAGGATTATAATCTTGTTTTTGTAACTTAATCATATTAAAACAATGTTTGATTGTTATCTGTTATGTTTTTTTTTCAGACAGTAATGAAAGATTAATTATAATTAAGAGATATGGTGGTGAATGATGGGTGTGGCAGAAGAAGCACGCGAGTAGAATAAATGCTGTTGAAATGAGGGCACTTGGAAGTATGTATGGTGTGAGTTTGAGATACAGATTAAATAATAGCGTGATAAGAAATCGATTTGGTGTAAAAGATGTTGTGACAACAATAGAGAAAGGAATGTTGAGATGGTTAGGACATGTAGAAAGGATGGATGGAAGTAGAACGACTGCGCAAATATATAGAAGGGAAGTGAATGGAAGGGTTGGTTTAGGACGACCGAAGCGAACATATCTTAACTAGGTAGAAGAGGTATTAAAAAGGGCTAGGTCAGAAGTACCAAGAACAAACAAGCGTGTATGAAAGGACTAATGCGAGAGGTATGCCAAGTTCGCAATAAGCGGAGATCCATAGTCTCTGCCTTCCCAAAAGGGACACAGACGTGATTTATGTATGTTATACATACGACTACAAAAAATACTATTGACTAGATATTGTGAATTAATCTTAAGCTAGATTACCCAGTAACTTCACTACCTCTCTCACGCTTCACACCGGAACAATGCCAGATCTATTGTTTGCCAGTACCGCGATGCCAGTTGATAAATAAACGACCGGAATCGTGACTTGTAACTTTGACGCGTCTTTTAATAGCTAGACAACTGTGTTTTAGCATTCATCTTGGCCTATATGAAACAAGCGAACTGCCCCGGCTTTGCGCGTGTGCAATAAGGATAATAATTGATTATTGTGGGTTATCCTTAAGAGATGGACATATACCACCGCCGATTATCTTGTAGAATGTTTTTAGGTGTACAACACTGTAGTACTTTTGATCTATCTTCGCAAAAAATGACGCTGAATCATGACATCACATTAGTACAGTGTTTCTCTACTATATTATGTATGTATCATACATAAACCTTCATATAAACCTTCCTCTTGAATCTTCATGATCATATCAGCCATTGGAAGTCCACTGCTGCACGGATATAGGCCTCCTCAAGAAAGGGAATATTTTGCCCATATTACCGCGCAGAGCAAGCTCTCGCGACGGGGATGCTGCTGTCCATCCCAGCCCTCTGTCCGTTCTGGTACCTTAGTCACCTCTTACGACTCCTGGAACAGGGGAAGATGCCTCTTCCACTTCGCCTAGGTCGCCGTACACCAACTCTTCCGTTCACTTCCCTTCTATATATTTGTGCAGTCATTCTACTTCCATCCATCCTTTCTACATGTCCAAACTATTTCAACATTTCTTTCTCTATTGTTGTCACAACATCATCTTTTACACCACATCGATCTCTTATCACTTCGAAGTGACTCTATCACATATTACTTCGAAGTGCTCTCATTTCAACAGCATTTATTCTACTCGCGTGCTTCTCCTACCATTCCCATCATTTGCTATCATATGTCAGTATAAAAACTGATATGCTGCTAATAAACAGTCAGCCGTGCGCTTTTAAATACGTGTTAGCTGCCCATAAAAGCATGGAAGGCACCACTGACGCAATATCCAGTTTTCACTCCCCATTCAATATCATATTTATAATTCCCATTTTTACCTACTTTCAAGGGTAGTTTCATAATCATATCAGCCATAGGACGTCCACTGCTGAGCATAAGCCTTCTGAAGTAATCTCCAGAGTGATCGATTGTATGCGTCCAGCGTGATCCTGCGGTTTTAATCAGATCGTCTGTCCATCTTGTGGGTGGACGTCCCACGCTGCGCTTGCCGGTACGTGGTCTCCATTCCGGAACCTTACGACTTGCTAATCCGCTCGGCAATGTCGGTAACTTTGGTTCTGTTACGAATCTCCTCATTCCTGATTCGATTGAGTAAAGAGACTCCGAGCATTCTTGGGGGCAGTTCATTAATATGATAACAAATATATATTTCTTTATTTATTTTTTATATATTATCTTTAATCTGCCAAATTGCGCGTCGGTTTGTCGGCTGCGGTTCTCGTTTAACTTAATTTATATATATGTATCAGTTAGTACGATTATAAATAAACCAATTTTTAATTAATCTTAAACTAATTTTAGACCAAATTAAAAAAATCCTTAATTTTAGTTATAATATACTTCCAACGGAATCTTTACCTTGCATGTATAACAAATGATATAATGTTCGAGTGACTCAATTATAGGAAAATATAATTTCCTATTAGCTAATGCTTAGTCGTTTAACATCATTAATTGCCTATTGTTACGTTAGAAAAATTCCGCGAATAACTGCAACACTTTACAATTCTGATGACAATGATTTAAAGAAAAACGTGAATACAAGACTTTCCAATTAAAATAATTCCTCATCTAGCCAAAACCAAACACTGCTCACTGTATCAGTCGGTCCACTTGTTTAACAGATTACAAGTCGAACTGAAGGGCTGCAAATACAAGAGTGGCTTCAAAAATAAGTTACAAACATTTTTGTTAGAAAAATGCGTTTATAGTGTAGTCGAGTATATTGACGATAGCGGGCATTGCCTTTGAAATAATAAATCACGTTGTTAATTTGAATTGTTTTTAATGTTTAATCAATTTTTGACATATACTTGTATTCTGTCAGTTTTACTCGTTTTCTTTATTGTCATTTTTATTAAATTATCATTGATCTTACATAATTTCAATTCATTTGGCCTTGAGGTACCGGTGGAGTAGAATAGTACCGTACCAGGTGTCGTAATAGGCGATTGAGTTACTAGAACCGACAGATGGCGGTATATCCATCCGGAACAGCTTAAATACTACTTGGGTGGATATGGGCAACAGCATCCTCGTCAAGTAGCGCTATGCGATTGCCGCCACGCCTGCCCAACGCGACAATTATCGGCAAATTCCATAATTCTTGGCTTTACGGCTGCTCTGATGGTGATGATAAACCGAAATACATGATTGAGTATCTATAGAAGAATGTAGACTATGCAATAGTGTCCATAGATGGGGATATGTAATATCCTCGTCGCGAAGTTGGAGTCTGCGGTCACCATCACGCCTGCGGCAATTATGGGAGAACCCCTATCTCGAGGACGCTTATGTCCAGCAGTGGCTGATATGATGAAGGATAGGTGCCTGCTTCTGTCGTCTGGCGGTTCAAGGTGTGCACGAGCGTGTCACGCTTTCCCATAAGAACTATTTCGCACGGCAAAGTGTACCGTGTGATATAGCACAATTGATTTATCTTGGAAGCTGTTCCCATCATTATTTACCCAATTAATTACTTTACATATATATTTGCACTATAATTATCAATTAGCCAACTTGGATCTCACGGGAACGCTGAAAAAGATTAAAATTGTCGTGTTCTTTTGACACTTTAAAATCGTCTGCATTGTCTATCGCATATCGGCAAAAAAATTGGCACAATGCAGTTTAAAAAATATTTTGTATTTTCAAATATTATTACCTCTTCATAATATTGATTTCGATTCATGTTCGAGACGATTGAGTAAAATTACATTTAAAACTATTTTCTTAAGTAATAAACACAATACTTGTAATAGAGGTAGAAACCTATACCTCTTACAAACGTCGTCGGCATCATTACAACCATTAGAAGTCCACTGCTAAACATAGGTCTCTCCAAAAGAGTGTTTAATTGCCACGCTGAGCAAATGTGTTGGAAATCGTAGAGCGCAGCTTTCGCGATTGGTATGCTGCCCATACCCGCCCTGTGCATTTGAGCTACACTGTCTCAGGTGGATATACTGCCATCAGTCGGTTCTGGTACCTCAGTCGGGCATCTGGTACAGGGGGTCTCGTCAAGTTGCGCTCTGCGATTGCCAACACGCTTGCCTAGTGCGGCAATTAAAAGCAAAAAAAAACACCTTTTTTGGAGAGGCTTATGTCCAGCAGTGGACTTCCAATGGCTGGTATAATAATAATAATAATAAATTCCCACAACATCTCATACATTGACCTGACTCCGTGGTAAGTCGCTTAAAGCACTTGTGTTACGAATGCCAGACAACAGAGGAATCACAAATATACTACTTAAATACATATATTTTACACCCATACACAGAGCAAACACTAATATCATCATATAAATATTTGCTCTGGGTGGGAATCGAACCCACGACCCCTGGTGCACAAGACAGGATCACTACCATCTGCGCCATCGGGCCCGTCAATAAAGTCACATCCCACTATATATCATACGTACAGACAGACATAAATCTTTATAGCTATGCAACGGATTTCGATGCGTTATGCGTTAAATAAATAGAATGATTCCAGAGGAAGGTATATATGTATAATACATGCGTAATATAGTAGAGAAACACTGATAATTTTAGAAGTTTCTAATGTGATGTCGTAAATAAACATATTTTTCGATTAAATTGCAAACACTGGCTGGATCCGACAAGATAGATCAAAATAATGTACTACAGTATTGTACACCTTAAAAAGATCTACAAAAAAGTCCGCGGTAACATATGCCTCTCTCTTAAGGAAAACTTACAATAACCATTTATTTATCATCATTGCATCCGAGCGAAGACAGGTCGGATCGCTAGTATTGAACAATTTCCTGCTACTTCAGGGAAGTACAAGTAATGTTTTTATATAGCTATACACAAGACGAATGCAAAATAAAATATTGCAAATAAACTTGTTTGGCCTTGGCGTGTAAAAAAATATTTTTTTCATCTACTAGCTGTGCCCGCGACTTCGTCCGCGTGGAATAGTTTTTTTTGGGTACCATACCTCTGTACCTTAACTTATATAAACTTTGAATGTCTTGTTTATTGATATCGAATCAATGGCCTGTAAAATAAGTTTCAAGATTCTAGCTCTAAAAATAGCGATACTTCCATACAACTTTTCATCTCCCCTTTAGACCCCTCACAAACCTTATTTCGGATAAAAAATAGCCAATGTCTAAAGATTGTCTGTGCTAAATTTCCTCAAAATCGATTGAGAGGTTTAAGCGGGAAAGCGTAACAGACAGACAGAATTACTTTCGCATTTATAATATTGGTAAGGACTAGCAGAGCGCTCAGTTTTACCCGCGTTAAATACTACAAAAATATCGTCATTTATGATTGGCTGTTATTAGTCCTTGCATGATGTTATATAGTCTATAATCTTTCACGGGAAATGAAATATCCAGCACTGAAAGAGTTTTTAGAATTGTACAACCAGTTTCTGAGATTAGCGCGTTCAGACAAACACAAACTTTTCAGGTTTATAAAATTAATCTCGTGTTTATTTGTAAAGGAAGTCATTTATGCTCCGTTGTGTCCCCGTCGCAAAAGTTACATTGCTATTGACAACCCCCCTATCTTTGAGAGGCCTTTGCCAGCAGTGGACTTCCAATAGCTGATATGACGATATGGTGTAACTTGAACCTCCAAAGATTCCTATTTATCTCTAAGGAACACCTACGTCCACCGATGGACGTCCTACATTGGACGTCCATCAAGGTCCGCCGCTAACATGAAAGGGAAAGTAATATGTAAAGTTTTATACAAGAAATTGTTTCACGTCTAAACAATAAATGATTGTATGGTATGCTAGAATTTAATTAGACGATTTGTATTCTGATCCAATTGGTACATTTTGATTGCCCATTTAATATGGGAAGACCTTAATTATTTCGTCACTAGCCTTTACCCGCGGCTTCGCTCGCATTGAATTGCTAAGTATTTCCGGATACTTTAAGTGGTTGTTAGGTTCGCGTTTCTCTGTAAATTTATTTATATATTTTTTTTATCTTCATTAGACCATATCGACAAACAATCATACAGTCCGCGTGATAGTAAGCGTCACCGCAGTCTATACACGCTCGTGATATCACAAGGATATCACTAACGCGTTGACAACCTTGTGATTTGAAGATATTATGCCACTCTCGCCATTCAGACCGGAACACGGCAATGCGAACGCTGCTATTTGACGATAGAAATATGTAAGTGAGGTACCAATGCAGACGACCTGGTCGATTAGGTCTACCTCATGTAAGAAAATATCAATTTTTTATTGTCAATTTTTGTCGTTATTTTATTTATCTATACTAATAATATGAAGACGAAAGATTTATTTTTTGTGACGATTTAAAAGAAAAACTATTGGGTTGTTGTGTTTAAAAATTATTCCACCATTAAAGTTACCACGATATTATTTCTTCGAGTTATATGAGATATTAGCCGTGAGGTACCGGCAGAGTAGAGTACTGCGCCAGGTGTCGTAAGAGGTGACTAAGGTACCAGAACCGACAGATGGCGGTATATCCATCTGAAACACTGCAGCTCAAATGCACAGGGCCAGGATAGGTAGCAGGATCCCAGTTGCGACACCTGCGCTATGCGATTGCCAACACACTTGCTGAATCCTACTATTTAATATTGATGGAACCTTTATCACTGCCAGTTTTTCTAGTAGGTTCCTTTCTGGTGGCTCGAGTAATGGACCTGCATTAAACTTAGTTGTAAGACCCGTCTGGTGCCCGCAGATTAGTATAAGTTAGACCTAAATTAAATGTTAGATGACTTATGATCCAGTCGGGCCATCACAATTTAGCACGTCATATTTCTGAATTAAAATAGTTTTATTTATTATTAATGACGATTCGAAGTGCTTACTTGAAGGCTTACTTGAATAACGAATATATTTATTTAGTTTGATTTGACACTTATGCTAATTCTAGCCTAATAACAAATGAAGTCACAGATGGCTGCAAGCATATTCCTATATTATATTTATAATATTATACTTTCCAATGTGTAATTTGGACGCCACAGTCAATCAAACACAATAGAGTATTCTCGTTATAGAGTTTCTCTGTAAGAAAAGGAACTACATTTAATGTTATTATTTATAATGTCAGTTCCAAATCACAACTATTTTTGTGGTATTTTATTTAAACAAGTAATTTCTCAGATTATGACAATGTGACGTTTTTAGGTTATAATTATTTTACCACAGATAAAATTGAATGACATTAGACGCGCGACGGCGCGGGAAAATTTAAACTAAGATAAATATATTTTACATATTTATAAAGAAAACTAGCTGTGCCCGCGACTTTGTCGGCGTGGATTCGTGCTTTTGGGCAGCAGATTTTCTTACGAACTACAAACTGGCACGCAGCGCACGCAACGAATGTAATATTTCCGCCCGCTTTTGCCACATTTTAAATCAATGCTCCGCTCCTTTCAGAATTAGCGTGATGTAATATAGCCTAGATTACTACTTATTACATAAACTATCTGCCAGTGAAAGTCCCGTACAAATCGGTCCAGCCGTTCCAGAGATTACCCGAAACAAACAGACAGATACAGACGAAAAATGTAAAAATTTGGTATGTGTACTGTACATACATTCATATGCGTGTAGTAGAAAGCGGTTATTTTAATATTACACACAGACACTCCAAACTTTATTGATATGTATAGATGTATATGTAAAGATATCCTAGCTACCTACATATAATGGAACTTTATGAACAAGATTTATTTGTCCTTATGTATGTTTGTAACATTTAAGCTTAAAATTGTTAAACTGCTATCAAAACCTCTCACTCCTCCGGAAAAGTACTAATTCAAAACTTTCTTTGAACGGGATCCGAACCCGCGAATAAGAACACTGAACTACGCCAACAATTAATTTTAACCCCCTTTGTAATAGCAGGTTATACACGCTCGTGTCACCGCGAGGATTTCACCCGAATATACCATGACTAATTACCCGGTAACGTCACCGCCTAAATTCTTCTGATATAGACAGGCGAGAGGCACCCATGCAGAAGATTTGACTAAAGATCAGATGGTCACCTATCAAAGAACAGGCTGCACTAGAATTGCTTAACCTGAATTCATCATACATTATCACACCAGCCATTGAAAGGCCACTGCTGGACATAGGCCTCCCCAAAAAATGTGAAAATTTGCCCATAATTGCCGCGGTGGGCAAGCGTGTTGGCAATCGCAAAGCGCAGCTTTTGCGACGGGGATGCTGCTGCCCATCCTCGCCCTGTGCATCCATTCTACATTGTATCAGATAGATAAACCGCTGTCGGTTCTGGTACCTTAGTCGCCTTTTACGACACCTGGTACAGGGGAGGTACTATTCTACTCTGCCGGTACCTTACGGCTATGCATATACAAAGTTGTATGACCTATGATATATTATATTCAAGCGATATATCTTGCAAGGACGCCCGGTATACATTCAGGCTTCGCGGGACCGGAGAAGGTTTATTGTCATTTTGTATTTAGGGTTCCTTGGGGTTAATTCCAAATCCACGATATGTTGTATATGTTACGCGATCAAATCCGGTATGAAGAATACTGAAGCCACACACGCAGTCCACTGCTGGACATAGGCCTTACGAAGAAAGGGGAAATTTCGCCCATAGTTGCCGCGCTGGGCAAGCGTGTTGGCAGACGCAGCTTCCGCGACGGTCGACGCGATCCTCACCCTGTACCGGCAGAGTAGAATAAATAGTAGTAGGTTTCGTAGGAGAGTAATAAGGTACCAGAACCGACAGATGGCGGTATATCTAAACGAAACAATGCGGCTTAATGCACAGGGCGAGGATGGGCAGCAGCATTCCCGTTGCGAAAGCTGTGCTCGCGGCCTATGTTCAGCAGTGAAGGACCTCTCCCCCTTCAAACCGGAACACAACAAGCGAACACTGCTATTCGGCGGTAGAAATAAGTGAAAGTGAGGTACCAATGTATAGAAATTAATATCATATTTCGTAATATAGAATTATAAACACCTAAAATGAAATGTAACGGCACGATTAATAATAATGTGTCTTCGTAACGGATAAAGTAAAAAATCACGAAATTAATTTCAAAAAATATTTTATTAATAAAATGTTACATTAACATACAAAAATATAAGCTATACAATATTATACGTAACTCTATGTCAGTCTCTTTTGTCGTACTCTATTACTCTTGGCTCTCGACATTGGACTACAACAAGACAGAGGAATTGCTAACAATATTATGCTAGACTGGACTATATTTATTGTTACTATTATTGTTTATATATATTATATATACACAGTATAACTTCATATTCTGTGTATTTATGTAATATATACGTAAATAATGTGTTGTATTAACAAACCTTGCATTATATTGGACCATATACACACACATTTACAATTACATGCACATTACAGAGCATAGGTGCCTATAAGAAAAGGCTAGACCTAGTTTAGGTACAAAAGTATCAAAGTGTATTTTAGTTTAAGTTTCCTTTTGTTTAATTAAATTTATATTATATATTATACCTGTAATCTGATAGTAACGGTAACTACGCGAACAAAACCGCGGCGCCCCGCTAGTTTACAGTTAGATATTTATGTGCAGAATTCTTTCCTCTAGTTTTAAAACACCACTTGACACATTTTTTATAAAAAACAAGCTTGTACATTGCAACTCATCGGAAGAAAACACATTTTTCAAGTACATTACCGTAAGTGCATAAACTGTGCGTTTATTTATATTCTCCTAAGTGGTGAGAATAAACCTGGCCGCAGGGTACCGGCTGAATAGTACCTCAGGAAAAAAACGGACCAGCACAATGTAGTAAGTAGTAATAAAAAAATCGAAGATCAAATTATCATCATCATACCAGTCTAAATATTGGCCTGGACTTTGGCCTGTAGGAGGTTTTCTGCCCATAATTGCCGCGCTGGGCAAGCGTGTTGGCAATCAAGGAGCGCAGCTTTCGCAACGGTGATGCTGCTGCGTATCCTCGCCCTGTGCATTTAAGCTTCAATGTTTCAGATGGATATACCGCCATCTGTCGGTTCTGGTACCTTAGTCGCCTCTTACGACACCTGGTGCAGTGGGAGGTACTATTCTACTCTGCCGGTACCTCACTACTAAAGTTGTGTTTTGGCATGACCACAGAGAAATCACATATATTATACTGAATACCCAGACAGAATAAACACAAATATTCTTACTAATCTTTACATGAGGTACTGGCAGAGTAGAATAGTACCTCCCCTGTACCAAGTGTCGGAAGAGGCGACTGAGGTACCAAAACCGACAGTGGAGGTATATCCATCCAAAACAGTGCATCGAGTTGTGCCCATAATTGCCGCGCTGGGAAATCGTGTTGGCAATCGAAGAGCGCATCTTTGCGACGAAGATGCTACATTCCATACCCACCCTGAAGTATTTAAGTTGTGCTGTTTCAGATGGATATACCGCCATCTCTCAGTTCCGGTACCTTAGTCGCCTCATACGACACATACATACGATTCGTCATAATAAAGAAATTAAACTCATCATTATCACACCATCATCATTATCATTATCACACAAGCCATTGAAAGGCCACTGCTGGACATTGGCCTCCCCAGGAAAGCAGAAATTTGCCCATAATTGCCGCGCTGGGCAAGCGTGTTGGCAATCGCAGAGCGCAGCTTTCGCGACAGACTCTGCCTATTCCCGCCCTATGCATTTAAACTACACTATCACGGATGGATATGAGGATCTACGTCGCCTCTTACAACAGCTGGTACAGAAGTAGGTACTATTCTACTCTGCCGGTACTTTACGGCCAGGTCATCGATTATATCATCAATCTAATACTCTTCCGCTCTTAACTCCTCCTCATCACTCTAGTTTTTTGACAAACTCTTTTACAGTGACAGCTATACGACTCTGGAACGAGCTTCCGTTGAATATTAAGCAATCCCCAAACAAATTTAACCTGAAACGCTGTCTCCGTACTTTATTTACTGATGCTGTTTCTCTAACTTTATAACCCTATTTCTGATGTACGTTATTTTATGTATGTATGTACATATATATGTATATATATATATGTATATTTTTATATCATATGCAATTATTGCGTTTATTTATACAAATATGTATGCCACGTTTATTTATTTTGTATATATATTGCCTGCACCACTATATATATATATATATATATATATATATATATTTCAGTTTTGTGTAATGGTTGACTGGGAGATAATGCCATCTGGCGTTAAGTCCGCCATTTGTACATTTTGTAACATTTTGTGCAACAAAGTTATATAAATAAATAATAAAAAAAAATTTATGGATACAGCGCCATCTCTCAGTTCCGGTACCTTAGTCGCCTCTTACGACACCTGTTAGAAAATAGGGATACCACCCAATTTGGTATCAAGTCGTCTCAACAAAGGAATATAACTCGCCGCTTCTATCTATACATACATACTCGCAATCATTCATCTTGCAACACAATATCTAATGACACTGCAATAATGTTTAACTCAGCCTGCAATCATTTACAGGAATAATAGCTCACTGGTTGCAAGATACAAGATCATGGGATGAAACTGGGTTAAATTTTTATCACTGCACTGTCATTAAATTAGCAATGTCTTCGAGTGTAATGCTCTTATAGTCATAAATTGCGAGGTACCGTTTTTAGAATGGTGCAACAATCGGCCATTTTGTTTTGTGAATTGTGTTATTGTTTTTGAGAGTCTGGTTCCGGTTTCAAATCTCTTCTTATATATATATATATATATATATATAGATTTATTTAAAAAATAGATTGATTTATATAAAAGTTATTCAATCCATTGAAATTATTAACCCTTATTTATTTATTGGTAAACCAGTAATTGTTACACCGTGACAATATGTATACAAAAGCCAAAACTTGAAACTAAGTGTACAAAAAGAAGGTACACACAGCATGCGTTGTGCGATCACACGACTTTAAACGTTTCTTATTCTTCTGATTTGAAACTAATTTATTTAAGATTAATTGATGGATTATACTTATTGTGAAGTCTACACAGTCTAGGAATATGGGAATTAGAACCAAAAACTGTCCTTCGTAAGGGAGTGGAGGGAAGATTTATACCCTTCTTTGCATCGTTAGGGGGTGAATTCCAATAAATGATACACATATATTCACAAGGTTTAGCAAAATCGTTGCTAATTTAAAGAATTGTTGTTCGCATTAGAATGTTATGAAGTAATGTTTTTTTTGTTATTGGACTTAGTCAACCAACAAGCGTGCAGGGAACGCTATAGACGCGACCTTTAGACCCTTGTTGTCAGCGCAGGGTCATCATTTGTGACTTAAATATATAATTTCACAATAATCGTAGTTTTCCAGTCTCTGTCACCCTTTAAAGCGGAACATGGTAAAGCGAACACTGCTATTTGTCGGTAGAAATAGGTGAGAGTGAGGTACTAACACAGACCGCTTTGTAAGAGGTCTATCTCTTGTAACAGTCGTTTTGTACCAACTCTTCCATTCACATCCGCTCTATATATCAAAATAAATAAATGTATTCCCTCAACTTCTTATACGTTGACCTGATTCCGTGATGAGTCGCTTAAAGCATTTGTGTTACGGATATCAGACAACAGAGTAATCACAAATATACTATTTAAATACATATATTTAACACCTAGACACAGAACATACATACTTTTATCTATCCTTAACACTATCATCATCATATCAGCCATTGGAAGTCCACTGCAGGACGTTGGCCTCCCCAAAAAAGGGGAAATGTGCCCATAATTGCCGGATTGGGCAAGCGTGTTGGCAACTACAGGAGAGCAACTATTGAAACAGAGATTCTGCTTCCCATCCCCGCCCCGTGCTTTTGACGGATGGGTATATCGCCATCTGTAGGTTTTTATACCTCAGTCGCCTTTTAAGACACTTGGTACAGGGAGAGGTACTATTCTATTCTGCCGGTACCACACGGCAAGTAACTACATAAATAGATATATTTAACACCTAGACACAGAACAAACTAAAATATCTTCATATAAATATTTGTCCTGAATGGGGATTGATCCAACGACCTTTGACGCATTTCTGGCCCGTTGTCATTCTACTTTTATCTATCTATCTCATAATAATAAGGTTCACATTTGTAACTTTCAGATAGAGATAGCCATTACGTATTGTTCTGTGTGGATCGAACCTGAAGCGGGTGACATTTGGCAAATAAGATCATGAAACCACCGAACGCGCCATCGGTCCATCAACTATACGAGTATAATGAAGATAAAAAATTGGGAACTGCATCTCGCGTACAAGTTCAATGTAAAATCAAGGTTAAGTTTAATCCGACTCATGGTTGACAATCAAATGTTTGATTATGTAATGAAAATTCTGTGCACGTATATTTCACACCTGACTTGAAATTACCATAAAACTTGATGGACCCGATGGCGTAGATGGTATTGATCCTGTCTTATATGCGTGTGCGGTTCGATCTCCGCCAAGGACAAATATTTATATGATATTTGTGTTTGTTCTGTGTCTGGGTGTTATATATATGTATTTAAGTAGTATATTTGTGATTCCTCTGTTGTCTGGCGTCCGTAACACAAGTGCTTTAAGCGACTTACCACGGAGTCAGGTCAATGTATGAGATGTGTGAATTTAACTAACTTTTAAACGGGTTCTCTCAGTCATCTAATAGGCGAAACAGAAAAATCACATAGTATAAAACAAAGTTGCTTCTCTCTTTCTGTCTGTCCATATGCATGCTTAGAGTCTATGTATCTTTGAAACTATTCAATGGATACTGATGCGGAAATTTAAATGAGAGTACTTTAAGAGGAAACTTTATATTAAATCTAATGGGGTTGCTGCCCATCCCCACCCTATTTGAGCTACACTGTCCCGGATAATTATACCACCATCTGTCGGTTCTGTTACCTCAGTCGCCTCTTACGACAACTGGTAAAGAGAGAGGTACTATTCTACTCTGCCGGTACCTCAAGGCAAGATACACTCATTTGCAAAAAAAAAACGGACACCTAAGCAATGAACCATTACGAATGTTACTATTGGTTTGTTTGATAATTATATGTAGTTTTAATCTCACAATTTTGTAAATTAATAAGCAAATAATCGTTTTCGTCAGTATTATCGAAATTTTGATAAAATTTATGGAATTTAATGCTAAAGTTCACAAGTAGTGTATGCTCGCGAAGTAAAAGTTAACAGAGATTTTGTTTGTTTTTTCTTTAATAAAGTAAAAGTAGATAAATGTTTAGTATCGAGTGTGACCCATGTGTGACTGAAATCACAGCTCGAATTCGTCTGGGTATGCTAGCGAGGATATCCCGGATACTTGTTTGCGGAATACGTTCTCACTTCGCGGTAATCACATTCTTCAGCTCTCCGATGGTCTGGGGAGCCGGTTGTACTGATCTCACGCGTCGTTTCAGAACGTCCCAGACATGCTCTATAGGATTGAGGTCGGGACTTCGAGCTGGCCAATCCAAACGACGAATGCCGACCTCTTGCACATACGCTTCCACATCGCCAGACCGAAGGGCGCGAGCGTTGTTGTCCATAAAAATTGAGTCTTCGTCTAAAGCGGCCAATGCGGGTTGTGCATGAGGAATTAGAACTTCCGTTATGTATCGATGTCCAGTCAGTGGGCCGTTTTCAATGAAGACTTACTCTGTACAATCCATTGAATTTTTTCCTGCCCAAAACATAACAGAGCCCCCACCATAAGGTGTGATTTCTTCAAAACAAGCCTATGCAAAGCGTTCTCATGTCTTCGTAGCATTCGCTGATATCGATCTTCACCAAACAGAGATATCCTAGCTTCATCGGACAACAATACGCCATTCTAGTCTTCTTGAGTCCATGACTCACAATTTCAAGCAAACCTAAGCCTGGCAACTCTGTGCTCACGGAGTAACTTAGGGCCGCGGGCCGGGCGATGACTGCGTATATTGGCCGCGAGAAGCCTCCTCCTGACCGTCCATAGACTAATATGCACATTTCTTACTTCTTCGAGGTTGTTCTTAAGGTCCACATACGAAGACTTGCGATTTCTCAATGCGCGACTCACAAGAAAACGATCATCCCGTGGTTAGGTACATGGTTTTCTTCCAAAATCAGGCCTTCTCTTGACGGAACCGGTGTCTTGATACCGCTGCCAGGTCCTTTGAACCGTCGAGCGACTCACACTTAGCCTCTGAGACATGAAGCATTTACAACCCTCTTCAAGCAGCGCAATAGTTTTGGTAGCATTTACCAAATTCTCTGACATTATTAAGACAGCTAAACAGCAATAAATGAAGCTTTGTCAATTAAGAATATGAAATAAATTCATTAAAAAATGGATTAAGTTATGAAAACCGATATTATCTTTTGGAACTTTGCACCAAAAATGTAGTTTAAAAAGTGGTTTTCTGTAAAAACGAGCATCAAACGAAAATTTTGATTTAAAACGTACTGTTTTAATCACCACGGTATTTTTAAAACCAGCGAGTAACATGTACAAATGATTGAAATCATTTTGGTACCGTAATTGTTTAAATAAGAATTAAAATCAAAACCGGCCGTTGTTTTGCAAATGAGTGTATATCTATATATTATTATTTTAAAGCGGAAAACGGCTTTGTTTTATTCTATACGCATGACGTGAATTTTTATTAGACTTGTAATTGTTAAATATCATATTGCTTTGTTTATTTGTGCATTTAAACGTAGGCAAATAATATAACGCAATGGCGTATGCGTCATGAAGCCCACGACGTCTGGTCACGTGGTTGTACACCGCAGCCTTCTCACGCTTATGTTAAACAGACAATAAAAACAACCCATTGGTTTGTTTTATGTTTTTTATTTAATGTTTTATAACATTGGATTTATAGACTAAATGGTCTATGATTTGTTCATATTAACCTATTGTCGTATCATAAAGAGGAATAATTTGTATTTTTGTTAACTCAAAAACGAACTAATTTTAAAAACTCTATCACCATGAGAAAGCTACATTTTCGATATATATATTTATATATATATATATATACACACACACATACACACACACACACACACACACACACACACATATATATCTATATATATAAATGAATCCTTATTTCCATTGAACACGCCATCAAACGTGACGGGCTAGACCGAGTTTTCTATTTTTTTTTTGTCATTATTAATGTCAAGAGATGGTTCTTAAGAACCGATGGCCGGTGGAGTCGTAAGGTTCTGGAATGGAGACCACGTACCGGCAAGCGCAGCGTAGGGCGTCCACCCGCGAGATGGACCGACGATCTGACTACAACCGCAGAATCGCGCTGGACACAGGCCGCATACAACCGGTCCTATTGGAGATCACTTGGGGAGGCCTATGTCCAGCAGTGGAAGTCTTATGGCTGATATAATGATGATGATGATTTAAAAATACTTACGAGCCATATAAAACTAGCTGATAGGACAGACATTGTCTTCTTGTTTATTTATCTTAACGATGGCTATTTAATTCGAATTAAGACAATATTTATTAGTCTAATGCTTTACGATACACAATATTAATAAATACAGTTTTTTTTCTTAATTGACGGGCCCGATGGCGCAGATGGTAGTGATCCTGTCTTGTGCACCAGGGGTTGTGAGTTCGATTCCCACCCAGAGCAAATATTTATATGATGATATTTGTGTTTGCTCTGTGTATGGGTGTAAAATATATGTATTTAAGTAGTATATTTGTGATTCCTCTGTTGTCTGGCATTCGTAACACAAGTGCTTTAAGCGACTTACCACAGAGTCAGGTCAATGTATGAGATGTTGTGGGAATTTATTATTATTATTATTAATTATATCAATTTGAATTTAATAGTCGTTTTTAAGACTGGACATCGTCTACAGGGTCAGCTTACTTATAAATAAATTAATCATATTTATAATCATTATCATTATCATACCAGCCATTGGAAGTCCACTGCTGGACATAGGTCTCTCCAAGAAAGAAGGTTTTTTTGCCCATAATTGCCGCTGTGGGCAAGCGTGTTGGCAATCGCAGAGCGCAGCTATCGCAACGGGAA
>JACJUM010003053.1:1203857-1224192 GCA_020976665.1 Heortia vitessoides
GACAGCCATGAAAAATCCCTAAGATCGTCAGAGAATTTATTACTCAAAATGCCTCCGCACTCCAGAAGCTTCTATAGCAAATCCTTTACAGTTCAAGCTGTTCGTTTGTGGAATGCGCTCCCCCTTGAAGTGAGATCTGCTCGTTCTCTTTCTATTTTTAAGAGAATGGTGAAAGAGTATTATGTGTCAGATTGATTTTGCTTTTAGATTCTGTCACTTTCCTTGTTCTGTGACTTTATCTTTTATATGTATTTGAATGTATGTGTATTATATGTATATATGTATGTTTATTATTATGTATGTATGTACTAAATGCACCTCAAACTTCCACCAGCTTTAACATTATTTCTACCCAAAGGTTGCCTGTAAGAAATTGCATTTAGCGATAAGTACCTACTATTCCATGTTTTTGTGATGTTCTTGTGTTGTTTTCATTGGTGTACAATAAAGAGTGTATTATTATTATTAATTTACGAGTGATCACGGTTTGTCAAAGCTTTTCTTCTAAACTTTAATGTCATTACAGGATAAAAAATGGCGCCACCTATGACAACAAAACAGTACTACGCGGGGAAGTCGATCTTCATCACCGGATCCACGGGGTTCATGGGCAAAGTGCTTGTGGAGAAACTGCTCAGGGCGTGTCCCGATGTGAAGAAGCTGTTTCTGCTGATGAGGTCGAAGAAAGGCTACAGCAGCAAGGAGAGGTTGGACACCTTCGTGAATTGCAAAGTGAGTGCTTGCAGACTTGTTCGAAATAAATACCACACTGCTATAAACATAGCTGGATTATTAAATATGTCATTGGATGACAGCTGTCAAACGAACATGTCAAAGCAAATAATTTTCACGGCTATTAAATTTTAGATGGTTTTATGTTATACTAGCTGTGCATGCGACTTCGTCCGCATGGAATAGTTTTAATAATAAATACTTTAGAATAACACAGATTAAACAGAGAAGTTCACAAACAAATAAGTGTTGTATGCGCGTCAAACGCCTGCCCGGTTTTATCCGCAAATCCGCTTATCGTCGTGTTGTGTTTGTGATGCAGACAGGAACATACATTTTTCTGAATATCTAATCATTTCTTAAGTAGACTCTCACCCTATAGCATATAATTAATGCAACTTCATTTAAAAATTGTGACAGTTTGTGTGTTTCGCATCTCGGCCGTCTGTCTGTGATGCCGTCACGGCTAAACCGCAGTACCAAATTTAATGAATATTGGTATAAAATAATTTTAATTTCTTACAACATCTCATACTTTGTCCTGACTACGTGGTAAGTCACCTAAAGCAATTGTGTCACGGATCCAAGACAACAGAGGAATCACAAATGTACTTCTTAAATACATATATTTAACACCCAGACACAGAACAAACACAAATATCATATAAATATTGTTCCTTGGTGGAGATTGAACCCACGACACGCATATAAGATAGGATACAATACCATCTACGCCATCGGGTCCGTCAAGTTTTATGGTAATTTCAAGTCAGGTGTGAAATATACGTGCACAGAATTTTCATTACATAATCAAACATTTGATTGTCAACCATGAGTCGGATTAAACTTAACCTTGATTTTACATTGAACTTGTACGCGAGATGCAGTTCCCAATTTTTTATCCTTATTATATAGTTGATGGATCTTATATCTCATAAAACTTTGCCCTGGGTGAGAATAGTCGTCGGGCTCGTCTAGTTTTGACGCCAATATCACTTGGAATGAAGACTCACTAAGCGTATCATGAACATTCACAGAGGACAGACTTGCCTAGAACTTCATGACCGTGGTGGATTCAGGCCGCATATAACCGGTCGTAAATCCAATACCTGCTATGATGATGATGTTGAAACCTTTTCTATTTTAACCGTTTCCTTTATCCAGGTCTTCGAAACCCTCAAGGCTGAGCACCCAGAGCAGCTGCAGAAGCTTCACCTAGTGCCAGGAGACATCCTCGTAGAAGACATGGGGATTTCTATCGAGGATCGTCAGTTGCTCCAGAGGGAGTGCCAGATTGTATTTCATTGCGCTGCGTGTGTCAGGTAATTTCATGACAAAAATTGGGGTAATTTTAACTTTAATAACCACGACAAGGATGCGGCTGCCTATCCCCGCCCTGTGTATTTAAAGAATGCTGTTACCAACTGCAATAATGTATTTTCGACGTAATTGTGAACGCGTTATAGAAAATATTCAATAGGCATTTCCTACCAACAGATTAATATTACTTGAGTCTTACAAATGTCTTCGACATTATTCATGTTTTAAGTAACTCGTAAGTAAACAGCCCCTATAACTTTTTTGCCTGTAATATTTATTAGTTGCGTTTTCCTACAGGTTTGCCTTAAATATTGCATCAGGAATAAGTATGAACAGTATTTTAAACGAAAAGAAAATAAGTTGTTTATTTTTTTTGCTGGCTAATTTGCAATATAAGCTGGACAGATTTTGACAATATTTACAATGAAAGATAGGCGATGCTATATTAAATATTAGCTTCCTTTTTCACCCAAAATCTAGAACTATATTTTTTGACAATTACAAAAAATTGCTATATTCTATTTTCGAGACTTGACGGGATCCAAAGAGTCGTTTATAGATAAATGAATTGACCTATCATAAACTATAGTCCACTAAAAATAGTTTGATTAGAACGACAGCTGTCAAACGGGATTTTATATTATTTCAGAGATGTTGTGTCATAATTGTAGGTTGTTTTTTTACGTGACAACGTCTTAAAATTCGATGGAGCCGGCTGCACGCATGAAAATATATGACTCATGCGGCGTTATCTCGCTCTGAGGCGTTCCATTTAAGGCTTGAAGTGCAAGCGAGAGCGCGGAACGATCGACAAAGAGGCACAATCGGCGTCCGCGTACCGCAGCGTTCAGCATTATTTTGTTTTGAAAACTGCAACCACTTCATCAGTATTTTCTTATGACGTTGTCACGTTCAGCTATCGTCAGTAAACCGACTTTACATACAACCGATATTTATTTTTATAATATACTTTACCAGCGACTCCGCCCGGCTTTTGTCGGTTGCATTAAGAATTAACAATGGTTATTGTGGTAAATCCCTAAGAGATGGGCATATACCACCACGGACATTTTTGTAGACTTTTTCATAGTGTTTACAATGTAATCGCAAATGTTTATTTACGACATCACATTAGAAACTTCTAAAATTATCAGTGTTTCTCTTCTATATTAAGCCTGTATTATACATATAACAGTATATGCTCAGGCGAAATAAAGACGAAATTGTGTTTTCTGAAATAACAAAATTTTTTTGTTCATATCACACTTATACGCAAGTTTTACTACAATTAACATATTTTAAACAGAATAGCTTAAATGAAATAACAAAAACAACATTTAAAGCCTTTACTTCTAATTTAAATATTATAACTACTTCTTTTTACAATACTTTCTACATTTTTCTAAAGATCACATAACCTAACTTTTACCTTCGCAAATCTATCGTCGGTGTCACTTACGTCACACTGACAGCTAACGATAATTCCATAGATTATAAAAATTCATACACTAGAAAAGAAATGCCTTTGGCGTAGGTTGTGATATCCTTTATAAACAATCCTCACGAATCTCTATCTATTGAAAAATAGCGCATCGCAATCCGTTGCGTAGTTTTAAACATAGGGACAGACAGCGGAAAGAAACTGTTTTAAACTATTCAATGTAAACATTGACAAATTATGATGCCAATTGAATTGCTAATGCAAATAATTCGTGTGACGGTGCTTTATTGACATCTAAATAAGTATAAACTATCACCAGATGAGTATAACAGAATAATAAATAATTTACTAAAAAGGGGTTTAAGCATTATTCCGGTTCCAAAGGCTTAGGTTTTTACGATGTAGTCTTTTGTTTGTTGTGGTGAACTGTCGTATTAAGCTTATAATTAGCCCCATGTGCCCCGTTTCGGATAGATATACCGTCATCTGTCGGTTCTGGTAGCTTAGTCGCCTCTTACGACACCTGGTATAGGGGGAGGTACTATTCCAGTCTGCCAGATTATATTATATACCCACATTCTCATTTGTTTCAGATTTGACATGTTCATTAAAGACGCAGTGAATCTGAACACAGTTGGCACGCAGAGAGTATTGAATCTAGTCAAGGGAATGAAGCAGCTCGAGGTAAGGCACAAGACCAACTACTTTGATAAAATCTGTCTTAGTCGTCGGTCGGGACTTGAACCTGCACCTTTTTCATGCCGGGAGACTACACTACCATTGTGCTACTGAGAACTAAGCTGGCACGTCAATTTTATTCTAGTTTTACTTGAGTATTTCTAGCAAGATTTAAATGACTTGTGCGTTAGTAACAAATAAACTGAAAAAGAGATCATATATCTATAACTAAATATATATAAATCTCCTGTTACGATGTTTGTCCTCGATGGATTCCAAAACTACTGAACTGATTAGGATAAAATTTTCACGACTTATGTAGTTTGCTCCAACTTGAGAGATAGGATAGTTTATATCTCAATATATAGTCGCAATTTTATTTAGTTGCAAATTATTCGTCTATAATTAATTTACAATTATCTGTTAACTCTGAAAGATTCTAACAGATGACGACACTTTTCGACTGGATTGAGTTAGTACTAGAATTAGCCACCATATTTTTTTACAAATACCATCTATGTAAAAAGCATGGTGGTCCCAGTGACTGGTGTTCTCCTACCGTATATATATAGGGGGATTTTTTCCCATAATTGCCGCGCTGGGCAAGCGTGTTCGCAATCGCAGAGTCCAGCTTTCGCGGTGGGAATGCTGCTGCCCATTCTTGCCCTGTGTATTTGAGTTACACTGATTTGGATTGATATACCGCCATCTGTCGGTTCTGGTACCTTAGTCGCCTCTAAAGACACCTGGTACAGGGGCAGGTACTATTCTACTCTGAATAACTCACGGCGTCGGCAACGCAAGGTCTAAAATATAAGAATAATGTCAGAAACTTTACATTTTGCGCAGGGGTTTCTTTTTATGACGTAAGGGAACACTAAGAAATTATCTTTTACAATTTACCGCCCAAGGTGGTAGAAAGAAAGTGCAAAGTTAGTGTAAAACTTTGCTGTTTTGAGGTTGTTCAAATGAAATTCAGTATAAGGACTCTTCATTGAAAGTCATGAAACATATCCCTACTTCCCTACTAATCCCTACTAATATTATAAATGCGAAAGTAACTCTGTCTGTCTGTCTGTCTGTCTGTTACGCTTTCCCGGTTAAACTTCTCAACCGATTTTGATGAAATCTGGCATAGACAATCTTTAGACCTTAAGAAAGGACATAGGCTATTTTTGAACTCGAAATAAGGGTTGTAAGGGGTTGCAAGGGGGGATGAAAAGTTGTTTGCATGGATCGCTATTTTTAGAGCTAGAAACTTAAAACTTATTTTTCAGGCCATTGATTCGATATAAATAAACGTGACATTCAAAGTTTATATAATTTGAAGTAAATAGGTATGGTACCCAAAAAACTATTCCACGCGGACGAAGTCGCGGGCACAGCTAGTGTTAAATATTTTTGTCCAAAAACCATCTCTTCAGGCGGTAAAAGAGTAGTGCAATGTTTGTATGAAAGTTCTACAACTAGCTGGTGATAGCTAGTTGTGCAGGCAATTAATGAACGTAGCTTTTGTGCCGTGATGCTGCTGCCGATCTTCGACCTGTGCATTTGAGCTGCACTAATTCAGATTGATATACCACCATCTGTCGGTTTTGGTACCTTAGACGCTTCTTAAGATACCTGACTCTATTCCACTTCTAATTCTAGAAGATTCTATTCCACTCTGTCGGTACTCCGCGATAAAGAAACTAAATAGATGCATCGTTCTTAATCCAGAGCCTGTACTCGCATTAGATTCCCACAGGAGTATTGAAATAGGTCTTGACCATCAGCCTTTATTCATCCATTTTCCAGGTCTTCTTGCACGTATCAACAGCATACTGCCGATGTGAAGTTGACGTGCTTGAAGAGAAGCTGTATCCAGCTCCACACAAGCCCCAGCACGTCATGGGCGTGGTGGAATGGATGGATGACGAATTGCTTCAGCATATGGAACCAAAGTAAGTTATCATCACCATCACCATCGTTATCACCATCATCATCACCATCATATCAGCCATTAAAGGTCCACTGCTGGACATATGCCCCTCCAAGAGAGGAGGATTTTTGCCCATAACTCCCGGGCTGGGCAAGCGTGTTGGCAATCGCAGAGTGCAGCTTTCGCAATAGGAATTGTACTGCCCATACCCGCCCTGTGCATTTAAGCTGCACTGTTTCGGATAGATATACCGCCATCGGTCGGTTCCGGTACCTTAGTCGAGTCTTACGGTACCTCGCGGCAAAGTAAAATAGTACCTCCTACTAAGTAGCCATTTTTACTTTTAATTAATTCATTTTGAACTCCAACGAGTACATAAAAATAAGAATAATACACCTGCAGTCTATATAAGTCTTATTGCACAATCAATTAAAGGCGTACATAAATGTAAAGTCGACGGTCATAAATTCAATTGTCGTAAGAGACATTGTGCAGGAAAAACACAAAGGAAAATAAAAACAGTTTATTGATTTATAATTATATTAGTTTAATAGATTTTTTTATTATGTCTAAGCTGTTTTTAACAAAATATTATAAAAATTGAATCCTCTTTTAAATAGCCATTGGAAATTTGCCATTAATTGCTGCGCTTGGCAAGCAAGCACATTCTTTCGAATAGATATAGGTACCGTCATCTGTCGGTTCTGGTACCTTAGTCGCCTCTTACGACAGACTTAAAGAGGGAGGTACTATTTTACAATGCTGATACCTCATAGAGCACCCATCTGAATCCTTACTAATATTATAAATCCGAAAGTAATTATGTGTATCTGTCTATTAAGCGAACACGCCTAAACTACTAAAACGATTTAAATGAAATTAGGTACACAGATAGTGTGAAGCCTTAGAAAGGACGGGCTACTTTTTCATTCGACAGTATTCGAGTTGTAAGGAGTCGAAAGGGGGATGAAAAGAGAATGGCAGTATTGCTATTGTTAGATCTAGAAGCTTATAACTTATTATGTAAGCTATTGATTTGTATACATAAATAAATATAGCATTCAAAGTTTATATAAGTTAAATTAAAAAACGTATGGTGCTCAAAGAGACTATTGCACGCGGGCAAAGTTAGTAATAAATAAATTTGTGTTTTCTCTGTGTCTGTCCGTGTGTGTGTTGAATATATCTGATAAGTATTAAATTTGTAATTCCTGTGTTCTCTAATGTCCGTAACACAAGTGATCTAAGCGACTTACCATTGAATCAATGTCAATGTATGAGATGTTGTGTGAATATACATTTTTTTTATACTCTTATTATGTCTCTTAGAATAATTCAACCTCAACCAAACACGTATGCTTACACGAAATCCCTGACCGAGGATCTGGTAGCCCAACACACGGGGGAGTTCCCGATCGTCATAGCAAGGCCATCTATCGGTGAGTAATGGTATTAAAGCAAAGATGGTTTGCTTCTTGCTGTAGAAGCAAACCATCTTTGCTTACTCAGACATAGATTTAGTGTCTTTTTTATTTATTGTACTAGATACTTTTATTTTACGAAGACTTTAAATTTTATGAAATTTGTCGATTTAAGAATTAATAAAAATATAATATATTGTTAATACTAAGATAATAAACTCTTAACAATACATCATTGCATTGTCTTCAATAATATTGTAAAGAGGAAAAATTTTACTGTTTGTTTTTTTTACAATTTACCTCAAAATATATTAGACTGACTTTATCCATGTTAAATGAATATTAAAATTGCTTTATTATTCGAATCATCAATCGAAAAAAGAATTTACTACTTGCCTAAAACAGAACAAAATACACAAAATTTTCTATTTTTATACGTTCGTAAACAATATATCTACTGAAAAAAATAAATTTATGAGAAGCGTCAAGTGACATCCGGATGGAACGAAGTTCTTTTCGAAATATTAATGAAAAAAATTTACATTTTTTTTTTGTTAATTTATAATCATTTTTTTTTCAAATATATGAGAGAGAGAATGTGAGAGAATGAGAGAGAGAGAGAAAGAGAGAGCGAGAGACAGCGAAACACGCGCAGGTCGCGCGGGTTACAATTGTAGCAAAAAGTTTTAGTCTTCATTTTTTCCGTCTAGCGCAACGCACGATAAGAAACTTGGTTTCAAAAATCTCATCAGCAAATTACAACCTATACCTCCATAACCTAACCTCCATTTTCTTACAAATAGGAGAACTACGAAGGTGAAGCTGCGAGACGTTGCAAGTTAATTAAATTTATTTATTTCAATTCCAGTGACGGCGTCGTATAAAGAACCGGTACCAGGTTGGGTCGACAACCTAAACGGTCCGACGGGATTAATGGTTGGAGCTGGGAAAGGTGAGAAATAGATCAATTCATCCAGCATTTCTTATGTAGACCTAACTCCGAGTCCCTATCTACAGGACTTACCTAATAGATTCTCTGTCAAGACTATCGGGTATTGTGGGCTCAGAGATCAGCCCGACTGCGTGGTACTTGCCAGAGTTCTGTTGCTCGTAGTCCCTGAAAATAAGGTTCAGAGTTGCAGAGCCTTTATGCTCGGTATTATCCCTGTAACAGGGCGCTTTACCTCGAACACAGCGAGTACAAGTCTAGTAGTGCTGATGAGCAAAATCGCACGACAAGTACGGTGCCCGAGAAGTCTCTAGCGGATTGGTGAGGTTGGTTTACTTTGCCATGAAGCACCTCCGGTGCCACCATTCAATAGCTGGAAGTGCCATGAGAGCCTGTTGACCCAGAAGCATTAAGAGAATTTGGGGAGATGTTTATTTATTTATTTAACTTTATTGCACAAAATGTACAAATGGCGGACTTAATGCCAGACGGCATTATCTCCCTGTCAACCATTACACAAAACAGAAAAGATATATATAATAACGTGCATCAGAAATAGGGTTATAAAGTTAGAGAAGCAGCATCAGTAACGGTAACAGTACGGAGACAGCGTTTCAGGATAAATTTGTTTGGGGATTGCTTAATATGCAACGGAAGCTCGCAAGTACATCGGGGTGTGAGCGTAATTTAGCCTCCACCTCCTCGGATAGAGAAGGAATCAGCTTATTTTGTGTCTCTAACGAAGATTAAATAGTGAGTAGTCGATTACGACTGCGAATGGTGAGCGACTTGACAGCTCTGGTACTTCTCTGGACAAGAGGGAGTGGACTCCATTCCATGCGGTACTTCGTTAATATTAATAGAGATAAATTAATAGAGATAAGTCGCTTAAAGCACTTAATCTCGGATGTTACAGACATTAGACAGCGGAAGGACCACGAGTAGAATCCTTAAATACATATTTAATAGACATACAAATAACAAACACAATTGGAATATTTGTGTTCACATACATTTTATTCCTGGTTAGGGATCGAACTTGCACCTTGGCGCGCATTATAGGATGCACGAAACTTGTGACTCCATTTTACGGACTTGAACGAAATTGTCTGTATGCAGTAGATTACTATGTTCCTTAATAGTTAATTGTATATAATTTATCTATCATCATTTATTATTTATAACCCGACAGACGCTGCCCTGTCCTAACGATATATCTATTTGTCTTAAAAGAAAATTTGCGACTGTAAATTGAGATAAAAACTACCACATCCCTCAAGTTGAATCAAACTATACACAATTATAGCCCGGACAAACACTCTGACAAGTAATTTGTATATATTGAGATAAAGTATAAGTATATTCAACACTTCCATCAAACCAGTCAGCAAAAATAAACAATTTCTTGTTACAGGAGTCATCCGGACAATGCACTGCAATGATAACTTCAAAGCTGATATCATACCGGTAGACATGGCTGTGAACGCCTGCATACTTCTAGCCTATCTCACTGGAATGGAGAAGTAAGCTGCCCATTCAGCTTCATCTTCAGTTATACTTTATCGTAACCCTTAGTGCGGTCACATAAATTCGGAATTCCGTTTCGGAATTTCGATTTGAAATACTGTTACGGGATTCCGTTAATATATCACACATATACGTTTATTTCCGTTCGGAATAACGAGGCTCGCTAGAACTTGAGTTTAGACATTTGGCATTATGAACGACGATTTTCTTATAGCACTTTTCTTTATTTTATTTCTTTTGCGATAGCACTATTGCTATACCTATCAAGGAAAAAGAAAATACGTCGTAATTTTTTTTCGTGCGTAATTCCGTATGCACACGCCATTATACGGAATTCCGAATTAGATTAAATTTCGAACGGAAAACAACTGTAGTATGTGGCTGATTCATAGATGTGTATGGATTTAATGCGTTTGATATTACGAATCGACATTTGGAATTCCGAAACGAAATTCCGATTGTATGTGATCGCCTTTATACCGTTGTTATGGGGTTAGTTGTCGTAATAACTCTATTGACATATAGCAATTATTACTGTAAGTTACCTGCAACAACCAAGAGATGGCTTAAGCTATGTTTTAGTTAAACTTTCGTAGCTTTTGTGCCGTTCGAATTAGGGCTAGTTGTAATAACACTATTGAAAGAAAGCATAATGTACTAAAAGTTATCTGCAACAACCAAGAGATGGCGCTAGCTATGCTTTAGCTAAGCTATCATAATCCTTATTTTTATATACATAGGGTTAGTTGTCGTAATAACACTATTGACATATAGCAATTATTACTTTAAGTTACCTGCAACAACCAAGAGATGGCGTTAGCTATGCTTTATATGTTTTAGTTAAACTATAGCAGCCTTTGTGCCGTTATAATGAGGGCTAGTTGTAATAACACTATTGAAATAAAGAATTGTATACCAAAAGTTACCTGCAGCAAGCAAGAGATGGCGTTAGCTATGCTTAAACGGGTGTTATATCGTCGATGATACTTCAATACCGCGTATGTAGCTTAATTAATAAGGTCAATTTTCCATCTTTTCTAATTGAATTTTCAACTTTATTTGCAACTGCTACTTACGCGGTATTGCACTATCATGGACGATATGCAAATCTACCGCTAAATAGTAATTTCTTTTATGATTTCAGACCCAAGGAGTTACAAATCTGCAATATCACACAATCCGGCGTGAACGCGATCACTTGGGGCACCGCTTTAGATATTGGTGAGTTTAATTTAGAACTAGCAGTATCCTGCGGGTACCGGCAGAGTATAAAAGTACCTCCTCTAAACCAGGTGTTGTATATCCATCCGAAACAGTGTAGTTTTAATGCACAGGACTGGGAGGGGTAACAGCTTTCCCGTCACAAAAGCTACTCTCTGCTTAAATGTTTGCTCAGAGCGTAAATTATCGGCAATTCACTTCTTTTTGGGGAGGTCTATATCCAGAAGTGCTCTCCCTTTTCCCCCCTTCGAGGAATTATTTTCGTTAAAAATACTTTACAAGTGATTCATGACTTTCAATGACGAACCTTTATACTGAATTTCATTCGAACAACTTCAAAAACAGCCCAGTTTCAATTTTCACTTTGCACCCTCGTGTCACCCCCGTTAGGGATTAAATTTATAATTTGATTATTTGTGTTTCCCCTTCTTTATCAAAGGAAAATTTCAAGTTTCTATCTCTTATTCTTTAGGCTGTACGTTGATATGACAATCAGACAACTTTTCCATTTATATATAGATAGATAGTAGCCCAAATGTATCCCCGTGAGTAATCTGGGCTATGCGATTGCCAACACGTTTGACCAACGCGGCAATTATGGTAAAAATTTCCTCTTTATTGGTGACGTATATGTACAGCACTGGGCTTCCAATGTCTGTAATCGGTAATGGTTTCGGTTAGCGCGGTGAATATGTAGCTTTTTGAAAAAAAAAAAAATAAAAAAAAAAATTAAAAGAATAATATATTTACTAATAGTAAAATAATTCAAAATTAGTCTTGTAGTTTTTGAGTTAAATTGTAACCAATAAACAATCAAATCTGTTCTCTAATATTGGTATAGAAAAATAACCGTGTGTATTTAATTTCAGGCCGTTACCATGTCCAAGAGTTCCCATATTCCACATGCCTCTGGTATCCTGGTGGTTCTCCGAAGTCCTCGTGGCTCCATCATCAGGTCGCACTCTTCTTCACGCATCTCCTGCCTGCCTACTTTATCGATCTGATCATGTTTATCATGGGGAAAAAGCCTTTGTAAGTTTCCATTAAAAAATAAACTAAAATAACTTTTTTGTTTGTCATCTATAGGAAGGAATAGATAATTGTACGAAGAGGATGCAAGACATATAAAGTGATGTCATTGCGCACATAAGCATACGTGCGAGCGAAACGGCATGACATTTATACTTCAGACTTTTTTTAATATAACGATGTTAGCAAACTAGCATACGGTCCGCTTGATAGTTAACGTGACCGCAGTCTATTCACGCTCGTGTCATCACAAGGATATCACTAACGTGTCGCCAACCTTGTGAACTTAAGATACCTGGTAAAATTACCCATTAAATTCACTACCTCTCTCACCCTTCAAACTGGAACACAGCAATGCGAACACCACTATTCAGCGGTAGACATAGACGAGTGTGAGGTACCGAAATATCCTTGGGATATTACGAGCGTGTATATAGGCTGCGGTAACTCTTACTATCACGCAGATTGTACACTTGGTTGTCGAACTGTTCTAATAAAAGAAATTTATATGGCAACATTCTTCCTTTATTGGAGAGGTCGATAACCAGCGGTGGACGTCACACAGATGATATGATAATGATAATGACTTGTACTGACTTCTTTATTATTCTAATTCTGCACATTTGTTTCCACAGCATGATAAAAATTCAGAAACGCATCAATTATGGTCTTCAAATCCTGCAATACTACACAACAAAGGAATGGAACTTCAAAAATCAGAATCTTCTAGCACTTCAGAAGAGAGTGACAGAAGAGGATGACGAGACCTTCTACACCGATATAAGAGTGAGACATAAATCATTTACTTCACTACATAGTATAAAACAAGGCACTTCACGTTGTCTATCCATTTGTATGCTTAAATCTTTCAAACTACGCAACGGATTTTGATTTGGTTTATTCAAATATAAAGGTGATTAACCAAAGTTTATTTGTAAATTGTAGTTGAGAAACACATACTTGTTAGGTTTCAAATGTGTTGTAAATAAACACATATTTTGCGATTACATTGCAAACGCTCGCTGAAACCGACGATATAGATCAAAATAATGTACCAAAGTATTGTACACCTTAAAATACGCTACATAAAAGACCGTGATGACATATGACGAGTATGTACTCATGAAGATTAAGCTAAAAAGTCACAAACTACAAATTCTGACGGGCCCCATGGGGTTTTAATTGCGCATTTAAAATTGTAATTTGAAAATTTGTATTAACACCGGAGGTATAGAGGTACCGGCAGAGTAGAACAGTACCTCTCTCTGTACCAGATAACGTAAGAGGCGACTAAGATACCAGAACCGACACGGCGGTATATCCATGCAAAAAAGTCAGCTCAAGTGTTTTTGCGACGGGGATAGGCAGCAGCTTCCCCGTCGCAAGAACTGCGCTCTGCGATTGCCAACACGCTTGCCCAGACCGGCAATTATGGGCAACACAGCCCCTTTCTTAGGCCTATGTCCAACAGTGAACTTTTAATGGCTGGTGTGATGATATTCATAGATCTTTTTTGTTTTTTGACCATTTGAAAGTGCATATGATAGGCCTATTTAAATAAAGGCATATTTGACCTTGACCTTTGTCTTTATCCAGGTCGTAAATTGGCACTCTTACATCAGACTTTACATGAAGGGCGCTCGAGAGTACACAGTCAAGGAAGACCCTTCGACTCTACCAGCTGCGAGAAGGCTTAACAAACAGTAAGTATGATGCCATATTAAGATACTTGTTGGTCTACTTAGACGTCAATTCCAGCGCCACCGAAAAAGAGGGCGAGGCCTCTCACAGATAAGAGGTCCGTTGCCCACAAACAACACCCTAAAAAATAAATTTTATTATTCTAACTCTAAAAATGACGATACTTCAACACAATTTCTAATTCCCCCTTTCAACGCTTTTTCGTGTTAATAAGTAGATTATTTGCCGCAGGTTATTGGCAGAGTAGAATAGTACCTCCCCTGAACTAGGTGTCGTAAGAGGCGACTAAAGTACCGAATGCATAGGGTACCAGCTCAAATGCATAGGGTGGGGATGGGCAGCAGCATCCCTGTCGCTCGCTTGCACATCGCGGCAATTATGGTAAAAATCTTCCCGTTCCTGGGGAGGCCTATGTCCAGCAGCGGACATCCAATGGCTGTAATGATGAAGTAGCTTATATCCTTGCTTATGCTTTAGACTATCTGTGTACAAATCTTCATTTAAATCGGTAGTTTTGTTGTGAAAGCACAGTAAACAGACAGACAGAGTTACTTACATTTATGATATTACTACTATTAAGGCAGTAAGGATTTAAGGACATGAGGTAGTTTTCATACAAAAGGTCGCCTGCATCAGTACCTCACTCTCACCTATCTCTACCGCCAAATAGTGTTCGCATTGCTGTCTTCCCGTTTGAAGGGTGAGAGTAGTGAAATTACTCGCTAAGTGACATAATATCTTCAAGTCACGCGGTTGGCCACGCGTTAGTGATATCCTTGTGATATTACGAGCGACTATATGCTGCTGTGACACTTACAGTCGCGCAGACTGTACGCTTGTTTGCCGACCGATCCTTATCCCTACTAATATTATAAATGCGAAAGTAACTTTGTCTGTTTGTCTTACGCTTTCCCTCTCAACTGATTTTGAGGAAATTTGGCATAGACAATCTTGAGATTCTTGAGAAAGGATATAAATAGGCTGTTTTTTATTAGAAATAAGGGTTGTAAGGGGTCGAAAAGGGGGATGAAAAGTTGATTCGATATAAATAAACATGACATTCAAAGTTTATATAAGTTAAGGTAAAGAGGTATGGTACCCAAAAAATCTATTCCACGCGGACTAAGTCAAGCACAGCTAGTAAAAAATATAACCCAATAAAAAAGGTTGGAGTGTGTTTTTGTTTATTAACAATTTGTTTGTTTTTCTTTACAGATTATACTATTTGGACAGATGTACGCAAGTAATATTATATTCTCTTCTAGCATACTTCATATACACCTACGCCAAGATGTTTGTATCAATAATGATTGCCTAAAAATTTGTAATTGAAATTAATACTGTGTGTATATTAATGATTGATCGTGACTTTTGATATCGATTTTCGTCATAAATTATTGTAATTTATTTCTTCAATGGTCATTCATTTTTTTTAAATATCGTTAAGTCATTGTGTTCACATCAAATTTATAAATATTGTTCTTATAATTACAATAAAAAATATGGTGCACGTTCTTTTTTTTTTTGCAAATCATCCGCTAGGCCTTCCCAAGAATGGAGAAGTTCTGCCCATAATTGCCGCGCTGGCCAAGCGTGGTGGCTATCGCAGAGCGCAGCTTTCGCGGCGCGAATGCTGCTGTCCTTCCTAGCCCTTTGTGTTTGATCTGTACTGTTTCGGATGGATTTACCGCCATCTGTCGTTTCTGGAGCCTCAGTCGCCTCTTACGACACCTGGTACTGGGGCAGGTACTATTCCATATGTATATACCTAATTTTCTGATATATATATTGCTTTTACAAAATCTGCTATACCGGGTATTGGCAGAGTAGAATAAAAATGATAGTAAAAAATTTATATAATAACATCTTTTATACATTAACTTGACTCCTTGATATGTCGCTCAAAGCACTTGGATTGTTATGGACATCTGACAACAGAGGTATCACAAATATACTATATAAATACATATATTTAACACCCAGACACAGAACAAACACAAATATTATCATATAAATATTTGCTGCTCGGGGGAGGGGGGAATCGAACCTACGACCTTTGGCGTATAAAATAGGATCATTACCATCTGTGCCATCGGGCCCATCAAATATTAAAATATTACAACATCCCTGTATATAAGATGTTAGAAGAGGTGGCTGTGGTACCGGAAGCGACAGATGGCGGTATATCCACACGAAATACCATGATGATGATACTCAAATGCAATCGATTGATTGCGATTGATTGATCGATGACATGAAAGTTGAACTAGTGAAAGAGTTCGTGAATCTGGGAAGTAGTTCTACGAGAGATGGGAAGTGTGAAGAAGATATTGAACGGATAGAGAACTATATGCTTTTATGGCCATAAAGCCAAAATGTGTCAATATAGACTCGACTGACTGTTCATAGAGGCGTGTTGGTTCCAACACTGACATATGGTAGTGAATGTCGGGTATGGCAGAAGAAGCACGCGAGTAGAATAAATTCTGTTCAAATGAGAGCACTTCGAAGTATGTATGGTGTGAGTTTGAGAGATATATTAAAGAATAGCGTGATAAGAGATCGATGTGGTGTAAAAGATGATGTTGTGACAACAATTGAAAAAGGATGGATGAAAGTAAAATGAATGCACATATATGTAGAGAGGAAGGGAATGGAAGAGTTGGTATAGAACGACCGAGGCGAACATATCTTAACCAGGTAGAAGAGGTATTAAAGAAGGGTCAGGCTAGAAGTACTAAGAAGAAACGAGCGTGTATGACGGGACTAATGCAAATAAAGAAAGATACAGAGGTATTTTAAGCTCCTAGCAAGTGGAGATCCATAGTCTCTGTCTATACTGATAGGTATGGTATATATAAAATTAAGTAGAGCTGGTATGAGCAGCAGCATTCGAGAGAGTTACTGGTGAAAACTCCTGATGGTGGATCCAATTGGTAGCATCATGCAATTCCGGTAGTAGACATGTAACGGCTGATGCTGATGCCATCATTATAGCAGCCAAAGACCATTCACTGCTGGACACAGGCTTTTATAATATATCTTTAATAATATTATAAAGCTAAATTGTTTGTTTCTTTGTTTGTTTGAACGCGCTTCGTTCAAAAGCCGCTCGTTTGATTTGAAAAATTCCCTTAGTGATATATAATTCACTTGTAAAGAAAAACTATAGGCTATATTATATTAGCAAAAAATTAGGTACCCATTTGAAAATAAAAAAATAAATCCTAAAAGTCACTATACCCGGCGAAGGCACTATTCCACCTGAAAGAGGAAGCTGACTCACTGACATTTCAACGCAGGGTCTAAACTATCATCATCATCATCATATCATTATATCACCATAACATATCCACTGCTGGACATAGACCTCCGCAAGTAATCTTTAAAAGGACCGGTTGTATGCGACATGTATCCAGCGTGATCCTGCGGTTTTAGTCAGATCAGGGTCCATCTTGCTGGTGGACGCTCTACGCTGCGCTTGCTGTTACGTGGTCCCCATTCCAGAACCTCACGACTCCATCGGCCATCGGTTCTGCGTACCAAATGTCCTGTTCACTGCCACTTCAACTTCTAATCCGCCGGGCAATGTCGGTAACTTTGGTTCTGTTACGAATCTCCTCATTCCTGATTCGATCGCGCAAAGAAACTCCGAGCATTGTTCTCTTCTGTCTCAACTATAAGAGTAAGAAATTTGATTTTTTCATTTGGATTCCTTTTAAGTGAGGGAGTACTAAGAAAAATGCACGGTTGCAATGTTAGTAAGAAATTTTTATAAAAGGTTATGAATCACGTGTATAATATTGTTCTGAAATCATCCCTTAAGGGAGGTAAAAGAGGGGTGCAAATGTTAGTATGAAAGTTTTCTGATTTTCACTGTTAGTCCTATAAAATACAAGTATATATATGTAAAATATATTTTTCTTAGTTTAAATTTTCCCGCGCAGTCGCGCGTCTAATGTCACTCAATTTTATCTGTGGTAAAATAATTATAACCTAAAAACGTCACATTGTCATAATCTGAGAAATTACTTGTTTAAATAAAATACCACAAAAATAGTTGTGATTTGGAACTGACATTGTAAATAATAACATCAAATGTCGTTTCTTTTCATACAGGTATGTATGGTTATTATTAACACTTGTTTCATTGTATTTTAGGTAGCGTACATTTAAATTAACGAAATAAATCTTTTCTTATAGAGAAACTCAATTGTGTTTGATTGACTATGTCGTCCAAATTACACATTGGATAATATGATCTTACATATATAAAAGGATAAGCTGACAAACTAACTGACTGCCATATCAACAGACTAAGAATTTAGAATTCAGTATTATTATCGAGTAAGGTTAAAAGTAAAGGCTGAATAACATCACGCTTGGATCAATAACAGTGAAACCACAGGGCGCTGCTCGTTAGTCGTATAAGTATTTATCCTGAGTGGGAATCGAACCAACGACCCTCGGCAAACAAGATATGATCACTACCATCTGCGCCATCAAGCCCTTGAATTGTAAAACACTATCTGTTTCACGATTGAGTGTTGTGTATTCAAATAAGTCTAATGACCTTTCAGATAACGAAAGGAAGTAAAATTTGTAATAATGATAACACATTCAAACAATATAAATGTTGATTAAATAAGAAAAAAACAAGCGGACACGAATCATGGAGCAGTACGCGCCGATATCGTCGATGTGAAGCAACTATCGTAACGTCAGAATTAGGATGGGTGACCTACATTGTCTAAATTATGTAGTTTACATCAGGTAGACCTCTTACAAAGGTCGTCTGCATTAGTACCTCATTCTCACTTATTTCTACCACTAAATAGCTGTGCTCTGGTTTGAAGGGTGAGAGAGACAGAAATTACTGGGTAAATATTACCCATCTAGTACATCCAGTTCTGTCGTTTCCGGTACCTCGGTCGGGTCTTACGACACCTAGTACAGATACTATTCTACTAGGCCGGTACCTCACGGCTAAACTAATTATCATACCAGCTATTGAAAGTCCACTGCTCGACTAGGCTTCTCCAAGAAAGAAGGTTTTTTGCCTATAATTGCAGCGCTGGGCAAGCGTGAGATGCTGCTGCTCATCCTCGCCCTGTGCTGCACTATTTCTGATGAATTTACAGCTATTTGTCGGTTCCGGTACCTCAGTCACCTCTTACAACACATGGTGCAGGTACTATTCTACTCTGCCGGTACCTCACGGCTAAACTTATCATCATCATCATACCAGCCATTGAAAGTCCACTGCTGGACAAAGTCTTCTCCAAGAAAGGAGGTAATTTGCCCATAATTGCCGCGCTGGGCAAGCGCGTAGGCAATTGCAGAGCGCAGCTTATGTGACGGGAATGCTGTTGCCCATCCCTGTAGTATTTAAGTTGTGCTATTTCGGACGGATATACCGCCATCTGTCGGTTCCGGTACCTTACTCGCCTTTAATGACATCTGGTACAAGGGGAGGTACTGTTTTTTTATTTAATAAGTGCTGTTTCGGATGAATATACCGCCATCTGTCGGTTCTAGTACCTCAGTCGCCTTTTACGACATCTGGTACAAGACGAGTGGGGGGTAGCGGTCGGTTTTGTAAACAATTATATATGAAGCGGAACATTCATTACGCACTAGCCACGGTTGGTTCGTTCGCAGAAATGATAGTCGATGTTAACCGATACTTTTTGCGTTTGAATCGGGATGGGTGGCCGTCAGTACTGAAATAGTTAAATATGAAACACTGGCTTTCCACCGGATTTGGCTGCTTGAATGCATCACAACGGGCCTTAATGTAAAATTAATTGGTTCGAAGAATCGATAGCGTACATTCTTCTCTACCATTCAAAGAATAGAAGAAAATAACAGACATGTTATTATAGTCCTTTAAATATAGCCTTGGGATGGGAATGCTGCTTATCCCCGCCCTGTTGAATTCGAGCTACTCTAGCATTGGTTGGATATACCGACATCTGTCCGTCACCTTAATCGCCTCTTACAACTCCTATAACACGGGAAGGTACTGTTCTACTCTGTCGGTACTCCACGGTATATTTATATTTGTAGCACGTATTCTAAACAAACGCCGTGAGGTACCGGCAGAGTAGAACAGTACCTCCTTTTGTACCAGGTGTCGTAAGAGGCGACTAAGGTATCAGAAACGATAGATGGTGGTATATCTATCCGAAACAGTGTAGCTCAAATATACAGGTTGGGATGGGCAGCAGCATCTCTGTCGCGAAGATGTGCACTCTGATTGTTACCACGCTTGCCCAGCACGGTAATTATGGGCAAATCACCTCCATTCTTGGAGAAGAATTATCCTCCTCATTATGTCCAGCAGTGGACTTTCAATGGCTGATGTGATGAATTAGAACTAAGATTACACACAC